>JAGTJP010000112.1:0-78036 GCA_020744175.1 Auriculariales sp. MPI-PUGE-AT-0066
GAGAAAGTGTAGGGATAAGCGCTGATGTAGCTTCTCGGATCTGATGGAAAACGCGGTCTCCATTGTTGACGTCCCACACCGCGACCTCCTCTGCACAGGAGAGCAGAATATGGTGACCGTCAGGAGAAAAGCTAATCACTGCATCTAATGTTTCGGTTCCATCGTCCAGCTGACCAAGTACTCGAGAGTCGGCCACCTTCGGCTGTCGGTGCCATCGGACTCTCGAGATGCACACTTTGCGGGCGTGAGACAGTATGGCCACAAACTGACCATCCGGGGACAACTCGCTGCGGTTGCTGAGGATACGATCATCCCACCGAGCCAGGATCTGAGTCACAAGGTATGAACATTGCGCCTTGAAGAGCGTGACAACTGATCTGCTGACATGGCAAATGATATTGGCGGCTATCATATGCATGCGAGGCAACCCGGTACAGTGCGAGCTTCCATCCGTCTGCAGCGTGCAGATATTTGGTATTGCGTTTAGAGCCATAGTGATAGCAAGAGCTGAGTCTCCAGCAAAGAATCTACAGACGCAAGGCTATGCTCAAACGGTCGTCGTGTACCGGATACGTCACCGAGATCGTTGACATCTATCAGCTGGATTGCGTCGTCGAATACGCAGATTATTCGACCACCATCAGGTTCGAATGCGAGAGTTAAACATCTTTTGTTGAAAGCTCGGCGGGCTAGAGGCGCTGTGCTGTTGGTGCTCCACACAGTGATGACGCACTCATCATCATATCAAATCCATGCACCAGAGCAAATGTTGTTCCCAGCGGGGAGAGTGCAAAGTCTCTAGCGGGGATTCGATGTGCTGGAGTAGAGATGGAAGTGCTAGCCCAAATAAGAGCTTCTGAACCGCCTGACATTGCGTAAAATGCACGCTGCGATCGAGCCTGTCGAGTTATGCGTACTTTCGAAACTCCATGCATCTCGAGGCCGATGTACACAGAAGATGACAAAGCATGAATCTGGGTTGGTCAAGAGACGAATCAGGCGAGGGTGTCCTGAATACTTGCGAGAAAAGCTCCCCATCCGGTAGAAACGCAAGGAAGAAGCTGTAAATCTCAGCATGTGATCGTCTGAGCGGCTCCTCGAAGTTCTGAACTGCCACTAAGAACTCCTGCAGCAGTCTACCAGACGCGATCAAGGCATCTGCCTGTGAAACAGTTGCTCAGCGACATGTCAGATCAGCGATGAAACACGCTGCCTGTAAAATGTGCAGAGGTTGCGCGATATTGAGAATGAGGCGGCGCACACCGTTTTGGTCGAGCAGAGAGAGAGTCTCGATCCAATATAGAAGCTTTTCGTCGCAGAATTTCGAGAAAGGCGCCGCAACGTCGGACAGAATGGTGAGGCCTTCAATGTTTTGTACCGAGCGGAAGTGGTCGATCCAATGCTCGACGGAGTATTTCAGGTGTGCCGGAACGTGAAGATCCAGCCGCTCGTTTAAATCAGGGATCTGATCTCGCGAGGGTAACGGTTTGCCGGGGAGATACTCGATTTGACAGATGTTTTCCTTGAGAAGATCGTTCATAACTCCGAGACAGCCTCGGGCGATCTGGCAATGCCCAATGTCTGGAGAAAGTCGAAACCGTGCGTCTGCGCATCGCCGCGTGTTGAGAATGAAATCTGGGAACGACTCGTGGAATAGCGAGATCGGGATATCGTCCGTTGCTGGTACAATCCACAGAGCTCCTAGACCGCGGACAACGGTTCTCACATCCTCGAGTTCCAATCCGAGGATGCTCGATATCATCGCGACAGACATCGGCCGAAGTCCCAGCACCACGGCAGCTACGATCTGACGAACGTGGTCGCAGAGGTCCGTATGGCCGGGTTCATCTTCAGGTCCGGCAAACAAGCAGAAGGACTTCCAAATACAGATCATCCACCTGCGCGTAAGGAGACCTTTCCTTTGGAGGCCCTCGGCTCCAGCCTTGGCGAGAATGTTTCCAAGCGCTTCTGAGGGGAAAGCCTGGCTTGTTCTATATGTCGCACAAGTGTGGCAGCGTAAATGAAGAATGCACCGGACCTTCGAACGAGCTCGTCTACATCCATGCGAGACGGCCATGTTGCCGGAAGTTTGTGCTTGTCTCGAATACCGCTGAAACTGTGCTCGAGGTAGGCACGAATGTCGTCTGAGGTCCGCTCTGGCATGAACTCGTGCAGCTTCACCTCGCTTCGCAACCGCTCCCATAGAAAATCTAACGCGTCTGAATCGCGGCTCGCGGCGGCTCGTGAGGAGAAGCTTGACGCGCCCGGACATGGAAGGAAGCGCATTGATGACCGAACTCAAGAATGCGCCGCCTACAAGTCTCTCTACATCTGAACACTCGTCCAGAGCGTCAATAAGAATCACAAGCTTGTTCGAATTGTCTGCGGGGATGGCTTCAATTGGCTTGATGAGCATACCGTTGACTTGGTCGGATAGAGTGACGCTTTCAAGGTCGGGGTTGGCGTCCAAAAAGCCCAGAATCGTGGCACGCGCGGCAGGATCGAGCTGTACAAGCTGATAGACGAGCGTATGAAGCACGCGCTGAGCTTGTGAGCTTCAGCGTGATGACGAGAGATGAAGAAGCTAGCAACTCGGTACCGTGCAGCGAGGCGTTTGGCTGCGCTACGAGCTGCGGCAGTCTTGCCTGGAAGATGGTGAGCGTGTTATGATATGTGACATGAAATATGGCGTACCGGTACCAGCCAAGACCGGAAAGCCAGAAAGTGTGTGGACCACGCGATTGTCAGCCCACGTGTCAATAGCGGCCAGTAGCTCCTTGCGTGTATTCTCGAGACAACCCTCCGGCGCGTCTCCCCAGGTATGAGTAGCCTGGATGAGTGGTCGGAGGGTCTTCACCAGTCTGTCTACTCGCATTTCAGCACACCGCACATTTGATTGGAACCGACATACTCTTAAGCTCTAGATCGAGGATCGAGTCGACTTTTGCTTCAGTCCGGACACCGGCATGCATTATAAAGGTAGAAACCGCCTGTTGGAACTTGTTCTGGAGTCCATTGAGCTCCGCCGAAACAGAGGCAGCATCCAATGTGGCGGTGGTGCGGTTTTTTGCAGTGAGTTTGTCGCACGTCGTGATGACCTCGGAGAGAACGCTGTGCAGCCATATGATGAGTCATAAAGTGCCTTTGTTATCATTACGCACGCAAGAGCTCCGGTCAGCTGCGCTTGAACGACTTCGCGTCTATCAGGCGCGGCGTCTTCGATGGTCTTGGTGATGGCGCTCAGCTGCCCCTGGGCGAACGTGTGAAAGTGCTTGATATCATCTTTGTTTTGTTTCGCCTTCTGCTCTCATCAAGTCAGTGCGCGATTGACAGGAAACGATCTTCCAATCCGCGCACATCGACGAGTTCTGCAATTTTGCCGATGGCCTCGATCACATGACCGATTATATTGCCCGGTCCCAAGATCGGCTTGATTGCAGGGCTCAGAACGGCAGCACCGCTTGCGATCCTGGCGGGGGTTGCGGCTTGGCGATGCGAGAGAATACGTTGCTCATGCGGGATGAGTGATACAAGAGGAAAGGTCGAACTCTCGCCGGCGCTAGCAAGTGCTGTAAATAGCAGCGTTTACCGAATGTTGCCGTTGTTTCAGCAGAAGCTCAAACTGCACGACATCATTTCCATTGATGACGATGATCCGTCATTTGACCCTGCAGGAAGCTACAAAGCGGACGAGACGGTTCTCCTTCTTGTCTTCACGCCTTCAAGAGCATGTGGTTGATGGATGCTGTGTTAGCTGCGGACGATTGCGAGCAGCTATCCGCGTTCCCACTGTAAGACAAGGGTGTGGACCGCTATGCCAGATCAGGCAACTTGGAGTTTTTCGAGAACTAGCTGAGTAGGCTGATTCGAGCGTCTGTACACTACGGCGCGAATGACGAGGGTGATGCTGGTTCAAAGTTATTGCTCAGACCTTTGATCTTATGGGACAATGTTTGAAACGGAGATAGGAGCACGGAAACGAGCGCCGACAACGGGAGGACCGCGCGTGCTAAATAACGCTCGAGCATGTGTAATTGCCGTTCACGCGACGTTTTTCACCAGCTCCTCGAGGCTTCCCCATAGTTTCTCGCCCACGGTAGGGTCCTCAAGCGTTGCAGGAAGCTTCCCGAGCCGTACCCACGGAATTAGATACTGCACAAGAGAAAGTTCAGAATGGGCCAGGTCATGCGATTCGTAACAATAGTGACGGACCTTGCCGTTCAGGTTCATGGCTTCGGGGGACGTTCCGGCGTACAGTTGGTTGAGTGCACCCATCCAGGTAGGGTGGAACATTGGGCTCTACAATATAGAGCGGGATGCGTCAATATGTAAGTGGTAGAATGAGCATTACGGACGCACCCCAAGCCATGCGAACGGTCCCCAGCTCAGATACCAGATGTGCGAGATGAGCTCTGTCCTGAGCACGCCCGGGTGCAATGAAATCGCGATGATCTTGTCCCCGTATCGACGCGCGAGCTCGCGGCTGAGGATGATGTTCGCTGTCTTGCTTTGCGCGTACAGCTGCAACGGCGATAGCTTTCGCCGGCGGGTCCGTCGCGCAATGTCGAGTAGTTGATCTGTGGATACATCCTGAACATGCCCGCGCTGGTGGTGATGACGCGAGGTTTGTCGTTCGGGTTGATCGCGGAGGTCTTGAGGAGAATGGGCATGAGCAGCTGGGTGAGGTAGAAGTGGCCGAGCGTGTTCTATCACAAGTATGAGCAATGAGCGACAGCGAAATACAAGACATGCACAAGGACGTACCGTTCCAAACTGAAGGTCAAACCCGTCTGCCGAAAGTTTGTTGATTGGTGTGGCCATGACACCACTGAACGAGAGCAGGTGGTTGAGAAGTTGGCGCAGGTGAGTCGGTACAGACGTACCCTGAGTTATAAAGCACGTTGAGGTGCTCCTCCTTGGATGTGAACTCGTCTACAGCATTCTTGACGCTCGCGAGACTGGCAAGGTCCAGCTCGAGAAAGATGGCGCGACGTCCGGTCTCCTTCTCGAGCAGTACGATTGCTTCTTCTGCGCGCTGTCGACTACGCGACGCCATGTAGACCGTTGCGTTCTTCAATAGCAGTTGCTGAAGGTGGGTCAGCAGTGGACTTGATGAAGAAATATTATCGACCAGCGGCGACCAACGCACCTTCACGGTCTCCAATCCGATGCCGGCATTACCGCCCGTGACGATGACGACGCGACCTGACTGGTCTGGCATATCTGCAGCAGTCCAGGAAGACTTGCGACCGGGAAAGAGCTCATTGATGCCCTGAAGAAAGTCGTTTACGAAGTTGATAATGACGGCGAACATGCTGGCGCGCGAAGAGTGCCTGTCTGAGTTTGTAGTGGCGCAGTCGCGGGCAAGACACCAGTTGTAGTGAATACTCTGGTGGGAAGTTGATGTGCGCGACGTCAGCCGCCAGGCTTTAAATCAGCGCGCGGTAGGGTTCGGGCGCAAATGCAATGCGCTATCCCGTCGCGCGCCGAGAACCTCAGCTAAGCGCCAAGTACATCGCGCAAGGTCGGGTCGTCGTTTCTAACGATACCGGCGCGCCGTCGTGCTGTGGGATCAGGCGCACGATGCGGGTGCAGCGTTCTGATTAGGG
The DNA here is from genome assembly GCA_020744175.1 of Auriculariales sp. MPI-PUGE-AT-0066. Classification (NCBI taxonomy): domain Eukaryota; kingdom Fungi; phylum Basidiomycota; class Agaricomycetes; order Auriculariales; species Auriculariales sp. MPI-PUGE-AT-0066. The sequence goes on from JAGTJP010000112.1 coordinate 5,610, forward strand.
GATGTCATGGCGGTGCAGGCTAAGATGCGTCGCATTGACACATCGGCAGCTACCGTCCTCCTTGGATGACGTAGCGAACGAAACTTGTGTCCGCTAAAATGGGCCGAGAACTCGGCAAGGGATCATATTCTAAAATTTAAAGTGGAGAGGTATGGTACGACCATATTGAGCTCACCATTCGGTTTATACTTGGCGACTGCATGTCAAAACGATGCATGCATGCCAGTGTAATGCTTGTCCTTTATTGCACTGCAACTTGTAATGTGACTTAGCAATTCCACACGAGCCCGGGCCGCGCTAGCCTTTGTGATTACGTCTAGAGGTGATATTAAAAGCATCCCTGAGGGCAATGTTGAGAATTCAGTCATTATGTCGGTCTTCAATCGTGCCCTCTGGCCAAGTAAAGCTCGATAGAACTAGTAACGGTGAATTTTACAGCACACCAGTAGCTTGTCAGGCAGACAATACGTTTGGGACGTTATACCTTCTGAGCGCTCGTTGTACGTGAGGGTACGAAGACACGGCAAAAGCGTAGAATCCTATCCAGCGCAAATGAGTCAGGCCGCTAGCCTGTGCAAGTAGACCCCGAACTCAAAGATGTGCAGTTAAGTCGAGGCCAAGCAACCGCGGTAACAGGAAATAGCTTCACTCTGCCACCTTATAAGCCTTAACTCCGACTCTAACACTATTCACGGTGACATTTAGATTCAGAAGCTCAGGAAGGACGGCCCATCCGTAGATCGTCACTTCTGATCACAACTTGGTTGACCTCGTGTGCTTCAATAAAGCATTGGACGGGCTCGATGGACGGGAAAGTAATACATTCTAGTACCTTTGCCAGCTACATCGTACTGATACTGGCTGTTTTCTCATCGTCCCCGCCCTCGCACAAGCCGTCTATGAGTTAGTGACAATCTCAATGCCGCTTGAGTGCCCATCACAAGACGCAGCGACTAAAAGCGCCTTCTGCACCCGTGGTGCTTCTGGTGAAAAGCTTGAGATGGTTATATGGCATGCAGGCTGCGTTTCCAACATTAGGCCAGGATGTCGAGCACTAAAAGTGCGGGAATTGCGCTCACCTGATTCACCAGAGCTAAAGCCCTGGAGCGACAATAATATGCCGCAGACGCTAGAACGCTGTCGCACACAAAGCGGCCTCATGTCGCATATAAATACCAATCGATGTCATCGCAGGACTCTCAGTGTTCTTTGCAAACACCAACCACTCGTCTAGCATGCGTGTTATTTTCGCCTCGCTCGCCCTCGGTCTTCTCATCTTCGCCACACCAGGCGCCGCTGTCGCTGTGCAGAAACGCGACCTCACGGGTAGTGGTGGAGTTGCTGGTGTTGTCCATGGTGTTGGATCGGGTGTTGGTGCTGCTGCCGGAAAGATTGGACCTGGCGGCGCAGTCGGGTCTGCCGCTGGCGAACTCACTGGTACAGGCATTCCTGGTGCAGTCGAAGGCGCGGCAACAGGGGCCGTGAACTCTAGCGGCGCTGCCGGAGCTGCCGCTGGTGCAGCTGCACTTGCTGGAGTTGGCAGTATTAGCGGCTCGGCCGCGGGTAGTGTCACACCTTGACAACTCAGTCCACAACGTGAGTTATCCGACCACAGCAGTAAATGGCTTGTCGCTCACTATTGAGATTGATCTCAGTCCTATATCCGTTTGACGTTTGCGAAGCTATACCACATTCGATTGTAGTGGATTATTTTGAATTCGACGTGCTATACGGTAGAGGTGCTCGTTATAGGCATGCTCCATGTTGTAAAGCAGACCTTCGCATACAATTCGCGCCTGCATGACGAATAATCACATCCAACCTGATGTGCAAGGGGTTATAAAGTTAGATCCAACACGACAGCCACGTCATCACCAGCTGAATGTGGAACTTGGTATATAATTCTTGAATATGAATCTCGAGCGTCAATGATTACGCTGGAAGCTCGTAGAATTGGCACAAGAACAGGAGACAAGGATATATATAGGCAAACGGCATATTCTTCTCCGAGCGAGTCCAGTCATTGCAGCTCGTTTGTTATCTCCTCAGGGGAACCAAGGCTATTCATCGTTAGACTTGCCCGATATATCCCCGTCGTGCGTATCCCGCACTACGAGGGCTGTAGAGCGTAATCAATATGTGTACACGAGGATGTAAAAGCGGAAGACACACGTCTCGCATGACTCTAATACGTCTTTGGACAGCGCATAATCGACCGAGGTGCTCGACATAGCAGTTTTGGCATAGGTCGTCACTGTTGCTTGAACTAGCCCGGGGGATCTTACATCTGTCACGATGATGGTGTTGATGTCGATTTTAGGATCGTCAAAGTATTCGAGCAGCTGGCGTTGCATCCGTGTCGAACAGATCGTCATCAGAAACACTGCAACCGTCACGCTCAGGGCTCGATATTCTCCGCTGTTATTGCACACACGCACCACCAACTACGCCAGAACTTGCCGTCATAGGGTCATTGAGGTCAAGAAGCGTAAAAATGAGGGTAATGAGGTATGCTGCACAAATGCAGACGAAATATACGATCCCCTACGCAGACTGCGTCAAGCAATTGCGGTGGGGTTGAGAAAGCTTGAGGAATATTCGTACCTGATTTATCAGAAACCTCGCCAATGAGCCTCCTCTGTGAACTCTGATTAGACAGCCGAGGGCGATACTCAAGCAGCACAAGTCAAAGCAGAACATGTAAATCTCCGTGGCGCGGTGAACGCTGACATCTGCAGGGCTGCATGCATAGAGCGTCTCCACGTAGTACCCAGAAGGCTGAAGATCCAGATTCATGAGATGTTCAAGCTGTCCGGTCCAAGTCCCACCTGATAAGCCGAATATGCTACTAAGCCCCAGTACCCGAGATATGAGAGCCCCATCCCGTACTTTACAGCCTTGTGATTTCCTGACAGAGCGCAGCTGCGTGTCACCGTCATCTCTAGGCGCATATAAGGCGGTCATAGCTTGACGTACATACGAATGTAGAGTATACCCGAAGTCATTCCGACCGTTCCAAATGCAGCTGCAAACTGGACGTGTATCCATGTCTACTAGAACGTAAGCGACCGGCAAATCGTAGAGAATGCCATTCATTTAGGCTTATGAGTGCATACTTTGCAGTCGACACTCGAGCTAAAGACATTACTAGTCCGAAGAATGATGATAACCACCAGCAGCGATGTATACCGCGGAAGAATATACAGCTGACCGATGCGTGAGAGGTTGTGTGATTGGCAATCAAAATTGTGGGCTCACAAGAGTTCCAAATGTTAGGCTCCGCTTCCTTCGAAGCACCGCCCAGTCAAACCCGAAGGTGACCATGAATTCCCAACTAAGCACATTAGCCTTCGGCTACGCTTATCGCGCAGATGAGACTACCTACATATACATCCCTGACACAAAGTGTGCGATCATCAGATATGCACCTGATAGTCATGCATGAGCAGGGCCCTTTTCGGTACGGAAATGAGTTAAATGGCACACGTCCGCAGTGATGGAGAACGGTAGGGTCTTTCCAGTTTAGTGACATCTCAGCACGCAGGCCGAGTGGCCAAGGGTTTGAAACCATTTGAAGATATACTGATATGGAAGCAATGTGGCAGGTGAAGAAGCTTCGTGCCCCTGGGTGTTCATTACCGTGATAGGGTGAGCAGAAGCAACTGGCTTCTTTTTCTAGCGATGGAAGGCACGGACCAGGAAATATGACCCAAAGCGGCTGGATGCGAGAATTACGATGTGCAAATCTTGACGTTTACCCAATAGATGCGCGCTGATGTCGGATTCTCCTGAGAATAATAGCAGTCTTTCAAGCCTCCAATGGTTGCAAGCTGCCGTCTGCATGACAGCCTCTCAGCACTGCAGTGGAGTTTAGTCGATGTTCAGAATCCGCGAAGCCTCTGGAGTATGGCTCCTGATTCACATATCAGCAGGCAGGGGATTTGTATTGGTTGTGGCGCACAATGTTAGAGCGTGACCGTTCATACAGACGATGATAACTATCATCTCAGGTCCGAATTGGCTAGTAGGTATATTTAGTTTGTGAAGCTTCTGTGATCCGAAGACACGTTATATCGCTGCTATAGAAGAGTCTCATTGCCAGCAAAAAGTGCCAAACACGACCTATTGCTTTCCTCGCTGCCCGTCAGCTGCACACCGCACAATTGTAGTTTTGTATGCCGCTGATCGTTCTGCAATGCCCGCGCAAACCGAGCGAGCTGAGTTGAGTCAACAGCCACCGACCGCGTACCTTTGCGCTCGCGATCAGGCGCAAGGCCGTTGCCATTGTGTAAGACCAAAAGATGAAGCCCCGGTGCCGTGAGCGTAGGCGAAACAGTCGAGTCGAAAAAGTCGGCGTTTTGCACGGTGAAGGAGCGCAAGGTAATAGTGAGCGTCTCGAGATACTGTAGTATGATGGGTGCTCCTGTGAGCTGCTGTATGGCCGTGTGAGCAATAGTCAAGTGGACTAGGCGCTGGGCGAGAGGTGCGAGTGTATCGTAAACATTTAGTCCCACCGAGGTAATGTCTCGTCTGTACTGGCGATGTGAATCTGCAATAGTTACTTCCGATTCAAGCATTTCGCCCTCGTCGAACGGAAGCATGACTGTCCACGCAAAAATATCCATGGATAAACGTGCTTTGTCCATTCCAATGAGCAGTGGTTGAGGAATTGCTGGCAACTCATCTCGAGTGGCAACTGAGATTCTTGGAATGGCGCGGGTATCAAAAGTTGCTAGTTTCGCGGCGACATCAGATTGCGCCAAATCGTTGATATAGAGGCGCCGAAGAGTCCAGGACGAGGGCGGACTACTATGATTGAGGTCACAGTAGTACAGTTCCAGCGCAAGAAGGCCGGGAAATGCGGTGGAGAGGGCGGCGATGATTTCCGGACCACTGACCCGTGTCATGCAAATCGTCCTGACTTGTCCAAAGGCATCCAGAGCGAGGCGAGGAGGGAGAGTGTCAGACAGATTGACGCGGTCCAGGCGGGGTGATTCACGCGCAAAAAGATCAGGTGACCATGTGAAGTCGCAAGCCTCGAATGCAATATCGAAAACTCGAAGTCGCGGTGCCGGGCTGGCGCAAAGCGCAGTCAACAGCGCCTTGGCGGGAATCGCCTCGTGAATCACGACTACAAGCCGTAGGACGAGTTGCATGATTTCAGAAATCGCGCGAAAGGCGGTTTCCAGTGACGATGGTGGTGGATGCGCGTGTTCCTCGTCGTACGGGAGGATCAGGATGGTCAGGGAGATCGAGATGGCCGTGTCGCGGACACTTTTTAGTCTTTTGTGCCAGCTATCCAGTGCGCTCCTAACGCTTGTGCGGCTGTCGAGCGAGAGGGTGAGATACCGGCAGCAGTTTTCGTGATCCAATGCGACTGCCCGCCAGTGACTACAGACACGCGTCATCTCAACAAGCTCATTGCTGTTGAGAGAGTCAAAGATGGCCTCAAGTAGCTCCGGTGGAAGGTCTGCCATAATAGGATTGAGCCTGACCTCCACGAGGATTGGATAAGGCTGAGGAACGACGAGATGCCTGCCCTAGGATATGACGTTTTCAGCACAGCCCTGCCACGCAGTTCCGAGCTCGCCCGGCGCGGGCCGTCATGATCCGCAGCGTCGAGCGCGGCTCCAAAGATCGTAGAACCAAAACAAAAACTATGCCGAAAGAGTGCTTGCTGAGTGCCTGCTGAGCGACCTGCACCAAAGTGTGATATTCGTGTACTTGTCAGGCTCAACATCACCGCGATGGTACGTAACGACCGGGTGACGACGGGCGGTCCACCCGTGCTGTGCTGCTCTGGAACACAGCGTTGTGGCGACTTTTATTGTCTTTTAAACGACCCTGCGCTCAGGCTTCGCCTTATCCATACGAGGTATCGCGTCTGTGATGTTGCTAATCCCCACGTGTTAAAAGCATGAAGCTCGAGTACCACAGATTGGCCAGTAAACTTGCCCTCTACCTAAGTGCACCATAGCAGGCCAATCTCCACTCCGCTAACCTTCAGTGTAGATGCTCAACGCGTGAATCAGTTTGACAACTGCTCCATTGACTGACGAGATAGAGCCTATTGCAAAGTACTGCGCCACATTTATAGCAGACCTCGGCAGCTCGCCAAATTCAGAAAAACTAGTGGATTATATCGTGTGGTCAATAAGACGGACACGATTGCGCGCCTGGCGAGGTACTGCATGTGGCGCGCTTATACTACTAGGCCGCCTGAAGGAACAGTCCCAGATCGTGGTCGGTGGCTCAGTATGGAGATCTGGCCGTCGGGTGTGGATATTGGCATTTATGCTCGCAGGCAAGAGTCTCGTTGACAACTGCTTCGACCAGCAAGCATGGGCCGAAATGGCAAAGACGATGATGACTCGTGAGATGCTCGATCGATTGGAGCGCGAATGGTGTAGGACGCTCGACTGGCGTTTGGTCATCACGGAAGCCGAGCGCTCACAATTCAGCCGAATGTAATGCGTGCTAGCTAGTATCTTTGTCCCTACTATACAATACTCAATATTTCCATGATATAACGCAAAGCCCTCGAAGGAGCATGAGTTCGAACCAGACTGCGCCTGCAATGTGCGAGATCAAGCAGCGGCAGTCAGTCGAACTACATGGGTTTATCAGAGGTCAGAACGAATTCAACGTCCGTATTTGTCAGGTAATAACAACGTTCAAGACAGACAGCGCTATTACTGTGACTATAACCCGCAATCTCAAGCGACTGCAAGTTGCATTGACAAGAGCGCAACCGTGAGCCGCATGCACAGAAGGCCGAGAATACTAATGACTATTCGTAATAGATTCCTCTACCCAATGCCGTGCTTTGTACGTAGGGATTGATGATATACTTGTCACCGACGCGCTTAAACGTCACATTTCGGACGGCAGCCGGAAATCGGGGACAGAGAATCGAATGCGGGTTGCTTTCCTTTAGTCGTTGCCGCGCATACACAGTGCGCAAAACCCTTTTTTAAAATACATCTGCAGACGAATATTTTTCGTATCGATGAAGTTCATTTTTCCGTGCTGGTCGGGCTCACGTTGTGCTTTGAAGGACGAAAGTACTAGCAATATAGCACAAAGGCGCTACACATGGTCATTTATAAACAGAGATATGCAGTGATTTATCTCTTCTTTGTCACCCACAAGTTTGACGCCGCACAAGTGCAGTGCAAGGTCCCGAGGGGCAATCCCCATGTATTCCACCAGACCGGTGAGCTCAAATGACTTGATAACCACAGGATATGTCCCTTTGGGCTTGCGATCCGGTGCAAGATCATCGCCGTCGTGAAGTACCAACAGCTTCAGTGCTGGCTTATCGAGAAGAACCACGCGCTTACGGTTGTAGAATACCGACTCGTCCACGGTGAATGAGCGCAAGGAGATGGTTAATATCTCGAGCTGGGGCAATTCGACCGCCACTTTAAGAAAGTGCTTTAACAGCCGATGCGCGATGGTCAATCGGGCGAGCCGTTGAGGGGTAAACGAAGTGATTTCTCGTGAAGGACCAATCCTGCAGATGTGATCTCCCGTTTGAGTTGGTGGTTTGGATCGTCAATTGTAATCTGGGACTCTGGTATTGATTCCTCGTCGAACGGTAGCAGAACGTCCGACGCAATAGGGAAAGGTGTAAACCCGAGTTGCTGATGCCAACTGGAATCTCCTTTGACATGTCATCCAGTTCATCTCTGGTCGCGACTGATATTCGTGGGATGGTCGAAGTGTCGAAGACTGAGAGTGCCACGCTGACATCGGATTGCTCCACTTCAGTGATATGAAGATGCTTGAGAGACAACGACAATGGCGAACGCCTGGAAAGAAAATCGCAGTACCACGCTTCCAGCTCGACTAGGCTTGGAAACGCTATGGGGAGATCACCCACTATGTCCGGATCGCGGAGGAAGTGTGGTGCGCTGCCGGCAAAGTATCTACTGGCCATACAAAGTCGCATCCCTCGAATGCAATACCTAGAAATCGCAGGCGCAGTGCAGGGCTAGCACAGAGCGCAGCCAGCAGCGCGTTGGCAGGAATTTACTGGTGACTTACCACGGCTAGTCGTGCCACAAGGTGCATTATTGAACAAAGTGTGCGAAAGGCGGCCTCCATAGACGGTGGTGGGTTTGTGAGCTCTTCGTCAGATGGATAGACTAGGATGCCGAGCGAGATCGGGGATGGCCGTGTCGCGGGTTTTCTGAAATGTCCTATTCCAACCGCTGAAGACTTTTGCGGAATCTTGGCCGCTTTCAAGCGAAAGATTCAAGTCGCGGCAGCAGTTTCGATGGTCCAGTGTAAGAGCTCGCCAATGACTGCAGACCTGCGTCATCACGACGAGTTCATTGCTGTTTAGGGGGTCAAACCCGAGCTCGAGAAGCTCTGACGGGAGCTGTGCCATAATGCGAGTACGCCCTGCGCTTCGGTGGATGAAGTCAAGGTCGAGGGGGACGAAGATCGGGGTCGGTCTCCCGTACAGCCTTGCACTGAGCGCAACCGGTTCCGGGTCATTGCGGGCAACAATGCACTGTACCGCGGATAACTTAGGTCCAGGTCATCGTTCACCAACGAGCCGGCCACGGCTTTGACAAGTTCTGGAGGAAAATCCGCTGAACCGAACGCTTTCGATGTCTACGCAAATTAAAGCGACCGCAACAAAAGAACGAAGACGACCGACCGGACTGGTCGGGACGCTGCACAGCTTTGCCTCACCGCTTCCCAGCATCCTCTGCAGCTCCAACTATCACGTCAAGCGCGCACCTGCGAACTTCAATGCATTACTCACGGTAGGCCCGGATCTGATGGGGATCTGCCGCCACCATGAGGTGCCACATTGCTAGCCTTGACAGCCGGACATAAATGTTCCGAGCGGCGGATCCGCCGATGCTGTGCTTCAGCATGGACACAGTGCGCTTTACCGTACACCGCGTTGTAGGCGATTGTCATGGTACTTCTAGGAACTCCTGCGCTCAACCACTACATCCTCTCCATCAATTGCAATGTGTATTCCGATCCGGTGTAGCCGATACTTGTGGCGTGTACGGACTATAAAGAGGGCGATGTCAAACGGCAAGTGAGCCAGGGAACTCACCCTTCTTCCTAGGTGTGCCCCGATTGGCTTTGAATTGATGATCGAAAAGAACTGACCTCCCAAGCAGATGCAATCACACCCATTTGCCGACATCTGCCTGCCAACTGCACCATCGCACTATGAGATCGAGCCTGTTGCAAAATATTGTGCCTCGTTCATTGCGGCAAACGCGCTTGGTATCACAGACCTCCGTAGGTCGCCAAGTTCCGGGGAGCTTGTGGAATACATCACATGGACCCTTCGGCGCACCAAACTGCGCGCTTGGCGGGTTACCGCGTTTGGCGCACTCGTACTGCTGGGACGCCTGAAAGAAAAATCACAAATCAAAGTCGGCGGGTCTGTCTGGAGATGTGGCTGCAGGCTATGGCTGCTGACGTTCATGCTCGCTTCCAAGAGTTTAGTTGATAACACGTTCGGCCAGCGAGCGTGGGCCGAGTTGGGGCGAACTATCTTGACACGCCAGACATTAGATAAATTAGAGCGTGGACTATGCAGAACTCTGGACTGGGAGTTGGTTATTACGGACGCCGAGCTTGGCAAGTTTGGTGGCGGACTTGTGCCTCATGGCACCGCATAATTCATTGCCACACGCATTAGAAAAACTTTTACTCGTGCGACTCCGCTATTGTGATTTACCAACTATACCAGCACATGGTGTACTTTTTGGCGAATTGTTTTCAGTAACTACGTTGGAAGCGGTACCTCAGGTCTCATACTGTGCAAATAGCCACCCCTAATCTCGCTTGGGCTTTTTGAAATTTCAAAGATCTGCTTCCGCAAGCCTTGAGCTGTGATGAAAAGTTGTGATGAAAGTGCTTTGGCTTAGAAGGAAGTTACACTCGCCGAGTGTCCGGTCTGGTACACCGTCTATGACATGAACGAAACCTTTAAGATGTTAGCTGCACATCCCAGTCAGTGGTACATGGGGCTTGTTTCAATAACACGCATTTGTCTTTCTTCGGGCTCGCTGTGGTAGTTCATTTTCCCAACCAATTGTTCAATACTTGTGTTCATCTTCCTTGTTATTTGCCTTGTATCCACAACAGCAGTGGGAAAATTCCGGCTGAATGTGGGAATTTTGATCAAGGTACCAGTAGGAGTTTGGTCTAAACTGCTCAGACGGTAAAGGATTGAGCCGAGGTCTCGACCTCCACTCCCAGGAAAACACATCATGTGGGCCAAACGTCTCGATGGAAGCGGGCACTCCATGCGAGATTGACAGCGGATTACGGAAAGCTATGACAACGAATTGCGTCGAGGGAATGTTTGGAATCCTATTTTGGGCAAGTCTGCGTTTCCAACCGAAGTCTAAACCCGAAACGTGGAGAATCAGGGGCTAATGCCCTCGCCCATCTCCGTGACACGTGCATCGTCCGTGTCCCTGAGACCTGGTCTGAATGTGCTCTCTGGGCGAAGTTATACAACAACGAGAACGTTAAGGGACTACTTGTAAGTACTGAAGAATGTCAAAGTACAGTTGTAGAGTGCTTCGCGACGCGATGCTGAGCAGCAACGAGAGTGTCGCGGGCTAACAAAGCCTCGACGACCCGGATTTGGATATACGAACACCCGCCGATCACGATCCGCCGATGCTTATAAGTTGACACCTGCTGAGACGTATGGTCGTGTCCAGTGGGTTGCCCTCATCCCTGCCGAACCCACACCCCACAAAATGGCGATCAACTGGCATGATCCCCTTCTTCTTTATCGCAGCGGGCGTGAGTCCAAGATTTGCTTTTGAGGCTCGCGTGCTAACGTCCGTCGTCGGTCAAGGGGCGTCCATTCTGATCACGCACGTGTTTGCCGGCATGTACTTGTGCGTCGCTACCGTGAAGCCATTCGCGTTCCTTCTGCTGATACCTGCATCAGCTGGGAGTTCCTTACAACGTTCCGCTTCGATTGGGAACTGCTTCGTGGCAAGCGAAATTGGACATTCGGCACTATTGTGAGCGTGTCAACGCCACTACTGTCTTCGCGTTTCTCACCTTTCTTAGGTATATCTCCTCCCGCGTTACTCTTCCTTGATGACCTCCATCTTGTCGCTAAGAGTCACCAATGCTTTCAGTCCGGATGTAAACTGTAAGGTCCGACGAGTCTACATTTTCAGCTTCGGTGTATGATCTCTGAAATTGCTCCCGCAGGCGTGGATGTACGTCCTGTACACTTTCGTGTTCACCACGATTGGTTTTACATCTGGGGTACTTTATATCCGAGTGTATGGCTTAAACCTCGTTCATATTCGTGATCTTCGCGTACTGACTCCGATTTGCAGGTGCGCGGTATCAAAAGGCAATAGATTCGTCACATTGCCGCTTGGCCTTGCGTATCTGGCGTATTGGGGACTAGTGGTTTACTCGGTCTACAAGGTACGGTCTTTCGTTCCCCATTCGACATCAAGTCTAACGTCTTTCAGCCTATTGGATTTTACGCCGAGTCGCTGCTCACATGCGCGATTACTAACGTGGGGGTGCACCGGGCAACAACTCTATACATGTTTGCCTTCGACTTGATATGCCTAACCGTCACCCTCATTTTTCTGCTACGGATGCACAGAGGTGGATCGCTGTGGAAGTTCCTACTCCAGCAGGTTCGTCACTGCGTTATTTGAATGCACAACGCAGGATTTTTCTCACCCGCTCGCAATACAGGGTATCATTTATATTGCATGTATATGCGTTGCATACCTTGTGGCCGTCATCTTCCCTCTCATCAATCTGAACGACTCCATTTCCGAAGCATCCGGAACCGCAGCAGGTATGTCCTCTTTGAACTCTGTCTTCAAGAAGTTCACCCACTCCTCAGTATTTGTGACGACTGTTTGTGCTACTCGGATGCAACGCGGCTTGCTCGAGTATTTCGAGAGCCCTACGGCGCGGACCGTCGCCAGCGGTATCACAAGCGTATCATATCCCCAGCCATACGAACTCTCAAAGCAGACTCCAGTCAATTCGCGTAACATTGGTCTCAGTTCTGTGCATGTACAAACTACGATGCACGTCCATACCGAGGACAACGGCAGTGGCGACTACAAAATGGAACCGTACCCGTGAGTCAGGAGTTACGGAAAAAGGCAGCTCTTCGCTCACATCACATTTGACAGGCAAAGTCCAGAAGGTGCGGGTGGTAAGAGGGATCATTTGGGACAGGTATAGCGGTAGTAATCATGATGTATTGAATCTTCAAAAGGTTTTTTATCAGCATGATTGACGTATACATCTTAGGTTTGATCTGGTAGTCTGCAACATATTTATCTGCCGTCTGCTGATAGTACAATGTGAGCCTCTTGATCAAAATTGAAAGCCTATTCATTACGCACCACTTGCGCAATAGCAACATGAATATTAGCTATTCACTTGCGTGCTGCGGCATGTTCTGAGGCGCTCGTAATCTGATTCAAGCTACCCTGCATATTGACCAGTTGCTCTTCAACGCACGATAGTCCTTCTTCGCTAGCAGCACTATCATACTAATACGTATATTGCGTGGGCTTGCTTACCAAAACGCGCAAGATTGCAGGTTGAACGAGAGAAACGATCGGCGTGTTGTTGGGCCACGACACCGACATCTTCTCCGCGCGCGGGTGTTCGCCTACACCCCGCTAAAAGCACATGAAACTCCCAGAAACCACGCGCAGCCCTATGCTGAGATTATGGCTGAAATCGCGCATGCAGCGGAGGCTGTCCTATCTCGGCAATTCCGACTCGTGCAATAATTCCCCCCGGCATCAGTAGGAAGCACCAACCCCCTCTTGCACCAGGCTCACCGGGCTCCCGACCCGAAATCATGCTCTAATCAAATTTTCCTTTTTTTTCTTGCTCGCCACGCGCCTGGCTCGCTCGAGGCCCTGTCTATCCACATGGGGCTCACTGGCACCCACACAGTCTCATTTCGCGCGCTGACGACGCGCTGTCATCACACAGCCTTTCATATTTTGCATAAAAGATCCATTTCTTTGGAGCTATAAACTTCAGTAATTGACCTCGGACTTTGACTCACATTCTCGAGCCCTAAACCGAGTCAGCACCCGAAACCATCCGCTGATATTGCGCGCAATATGAATGACCGGAACTCGAAGCGGAGAATAGGGAGAATGTAGGAGAAGGTATCCTCGTTGTGTGCAAGTCGAAATGAATATTTCATGGAGTGCTGGGTCCTCGTCAAGATGAACCGAACCCAGGATATGACGCCATGCAGCTGCCTAGTGCTCTTACCATGCAGATGCACTGCTGTAACTTAGAAATAGAGACTAGAAGTCTTGGTCGGCAATAGTCCAGGAAATAGTTCAGCTGAGAGACAAGTTGAATGAGCCTTCAAATGTCGCAGATCAAATTAGCCTATTTCTCTCTACTGCAGTAGCCTTAGAGCTCAATCGTGAACCATTGCTGTCGCCGACGCGCGCGAGCACTGAGCTGTCGCAACCTTTAACAAATACATCTTGACGGACCAGAGGCGAACTGCTGAGAGCCTGCAGATCCCGTTTACGTTGAATACAATTGTGAATAAACAAGTCATTTGGCATAAAACAATTGCGAATAATTGTTAAGTAAGCGAGAAACAGTCCGAGACGGAAAGACCCGGAAGAGAGAAGACTATGGGCAGGCACAGATGTAGTGGCTTCACGCGTGCTTTGGAGCAGGAGGAGTGAGTTCGAGAGCACTTAAGGTGAAGACGAAGAAGCGCAGCCCGAGCGAGCCGAGGCTCTCGCACCCTGTTGTACCACCCTGCGGCAGTGGCGTGTGAAATAAATAGCGGCCGTAACTCTGGTCAGACTTATCAGAGCGGTGCATCGACGTCCAGAACGAATGTGATCGAGTAAGATAATGTCCGTGTTTATCAAGTGATATCAAAGTTTGAGACAGACGGCATTATGTCCGCGGCTACAGCCGGAGATCTTGGGCGACTACAGGTCGTGTTCATGGTTTTGGTGTCGGCGTCGATGTGTCCGGCCGCTGCGGCATGTCAAGTGCGTCATCGTCCGCCAGATCCTCAAACCCAGCCACATCCGCAAATCTGGTGTTGGTGAGGAGTGCGATCTCGCGGAACTGCCATGCGGGAACCTCACAATCCGGGGTCAAGTTGACGGCAAGGTCAAGCCGGCGCCAGAGCGCGCTTGAGCCGCGCGGTGAGAAGGGGTTTCGTGCGCGGACGACATTGAGGAAGGCGAGAGGCCCGTTGCGTGTGTCGAAATCAGTGCACTCGAGCAGCAGCACACGGAGTTGTGGCCACATGACCTCCTCGGCGGCGGAAGATGAGTCTGCCAGCTGGTGAAAGAGCGCTTCGGGCATCGTGCAGCCGATCGCGCTGAATGTGTCAACGTGAAAAGCTGGACAAGCGTCGCGACGTCTTCAGGATAAATGCGAGCGTTGCCAATCACAAGCTTGCGCAGCGTTTGGGCGATTCCCGCGATAAACGCTGGCGCGGACGGCATGCCTGTGTCGACGTACAACTCATCGACGGTGGGGAGTGTGACTGTGGTCTCGCTCTGTAGCAAGCTGTATGCCTGTTCAAAAAGCACGAGGCGCTTAACTGCGGGAAAGGAGACGGCGCAGGGTGGTGATGAAGAAGTAACCTGCTCCTCCGTGTGAGGCAGCCAGGACACCGACAGCTCAGCGAGCGACGACGCGGAGTTGGCAACATCCCATACCTGGGATGGAATGATACGACCGTGGAAGTTCAGGTCAACCAATGCAGGGAGTTCGCCGTCGCTGATGAGCTGTATTGGTGCACGAGAGAGCTTGCAGCGTGCGAGACGATATGTGTAGTCAAGCCAGGGACCTGAGCTAAGCATACTGGTGACACTGTATGCTTCGTCCTCGATGGTGACACTCAGTGCTTCCAGATGAGGAGCTGGTCCACGCAGCCGCGCAATACAGCTTGTAATATCCCACTCGTCCAAGCAGGAAAAGGTAATATCGAAGCTTCGCCAGCGTGTCATCTGTGATACCAACAGCTCGACAATGCGCTCTGGCTCGGTAGATGGCTTGAGGAGATGGAAGCTGAGGGAGACGTCAAGAGGTACTGTTTGGGAGCGCCGGATGCGACTGAGCACGTGCGCGCGCATGCCTACCATGGCACTTCTCGCCCCGTCGAACTCGCCAAATGAGACACTGATGTTGTTCCAAAGAAGTGGCATCTCCAGAGCGACATGTCTCCACTCGCGACAGATGGAAGCGCACAGCGTAGGCGCGTCCGTGCTTGCAAAGATGCGTGCCAGCAGCTCGTCCGGCAGGCGTGGGATGGATCCAAGCAGCGCATGGCGGGTTGTCAAGAGCGCGTCATACTGTGATCTCTCTTGCTGCCGCGCGTCAGCGAGGAACTCGATGGTCGTAGCGCGAGCAGATTGCAGCTCGGCGATGCGTTCGTCAAGGCAAATGAGCGATTGCTCGAGCTCGACGACACGGTCTCGAATGACACGGAGCGCGTGCTCGCTGAATGCAAGGCTTGAGCGCAGGATTGCCTGTGTCTCTTTGGAGGGTTGCGCCGGCTTGACTACGGCGGACGGCGCTCGTACGTAGGAGGCGGTCATTCAAGTGGGCGAAATTGGAAGAGTATGCCTGCACGTCTCGCGTGAATCTGCGCCATAAGACTGAACATGGTGCGCGCTATCAGACGTTGTATGTTACAGAAAAGCTTCGACCAGATACGTGGCGAGAGGAGTTCGACGGTGTCTGGGTGGGCAGAGAAGAAGCATGTTACTATTTGGCCAAACACCGGAAGTGTTCAACATGTTCGTTCACTGATGATTTCCTCACCTCACCCTAACCACTTGTCTCTGAGGTCTAACAAATGTTAGAGCCAACTGTCAGTATTCCGACTTCCCCTGTTTGAATTTAGAACAAAATCGCTGGCCCTAACGATGCACGCCGTGGATTCTATTCCCCAGAAGCTGTTGGCTGAGATCAACGCAGCGGCCATTTTGGGGATGTTTTTTGCAGATCTTCAGAAGATCTCGCAGTCCTTGCGAGCGTTTTAAAGCTCCTCCTGGTCGCATTAAACTCCCATAGGCACAACAAACCGACGTCTAGAGAGCGTTGCAGATGCCTAGATCGGATTCCTCGGCTGCTCATCGCTTTACGGGGTTAAATCTATCTGGTCAGTGAACCTTTTTTTCTGCTCGTATACTCCATACCGCGTGCCTTGTACAAGCCATTCTGGAGCACCACTCTCAACCACTCCCGACCAATGTAGCACCTTTCACCTATCCGGTACCGGCTGAAATGAGTGGCCAAGAAATATCAGCTCCATCTGTAATAGAATGAAGCATTCGCCCATGGATAAATGTCAGATTATTGCACTGCTTTCCGATCAGCTTCTACAGACGACGAGTATGTGCTCACTGCGGTAGATTGTGACGGTGTATCTCGTTCGGCATGAGCTGTCTAATGAGGGGACCTTCGCAAATACCACGGTGTCAGACCGGGAAGCTGGCAAGCTGCGGATCGCGATATATCTGCAATTTCGGTCATAACCTTGACAGCCGATTCCTGAACAGAGGCTGTGGCGCAAATAAAATCAAGGCGAACTCTCGGCCTACGTTGAATTGGTCTGTCGAGCGGGCCCATGTCAGATTGACGAATGCCACCCGAACAGTGGTCAGAGTCTCCAGAGGCGCCCAAGTAGAGTTCGGCAGCAATCACCGGAGTCGTCGGGGCGACCGGCGATACACCTCGACCGCAAAGAAGCACCGGATTCAATGCCTGAAGCAGCATGAACGGTGCTTGGCAGGTCGGTACATACGTTTTCGAGACTCAGGGGTAGCAGTTCTCACGGTTGTCCGCGATGTGTGCAGTGTTTGCACTCTCAACAGCTCCCTAATCGTGGGCTTCAGATGTTTTGGCTCTGATCGAAGGCCTAACACACCACCAGCGCGGTTGCGACAGCTTCACAAGTACATACATACGTTGCAGCAGGTCATCAAGCTAAAGCAGGCGTGTTTTGTAGGCCGCATTAACATCACGGTGCCTGCGGCACATGTGAATCCCGTCTCGGCAACCCCTCGCAGCCTTCCCCAGAAAAGACCGTGCGCGCTGTTACGGCAACGTACGCTTCTAGGCTCGGTTTCCAAGCCATATTTCATTCGGATGAACGGGCGGATTGTCGCGTCTCCCCTGGCCTGCCACCGCGAGCCCCCCTCGCTCAGTACACCAAGCGCAATGACGATCGACTGGCATGATCCCATGATTCTGTACCGTAGCGGCCGTAAGTACTGTTTCGCTTCTCCCTGATTCTATACGCTCACATCTCTCATTCGACCAGGCGCGTTCATCCTGATTACCCATTTGTTTGCTGGCATGTACTTGTGAGGATTTGCATTTAGGCGGATGTGTGGCTTTTAATTGACTACTGATTAGCTGGGAGTTTCTTATCACGTTGCCCTTCGACTGGGAGCTTCTCCGCGGCAAGCGCAAGCTCACCTTCGGGACCACTGTAAGCTCATCAAGTACATCAAATCCCGACTGCTCATGCGTATTATAATCAGGTTTACCTCTTACCGCGATACGCAAATCTTATTACTTCCATTCTGGCTCTCAGAATTACCAACGTCTTTAGTGCCGATGTAAACTGCAAGGTCGGGCCGCATCCTTGTCAACCATGTCAATCGCTGAAACTTGCAGATATGGATTGACGTCACCTACGCCTTTGTGTTTGGCACAATAGGACTGACTTCCGGCGTTCTTTACATTCGCGTGTAAGATAGACCCACGCTTTGTGCGATGCAGTTCAAAGTGCTGACAAACGAGCGCAGATGTGCGGTGTCAAAGGGGAACAGATTCATCAAGTTTGGCATGGGTGCCGCGTACCTGGGATACTGGGGGCTGGTCGCATATTCTGTCTATCAGGTTCGCGGCTGACATCCTGGTTGGAAATTGCGTGTTATATGCCATAACACCTTTACAGCCAGTCGGATACTACGTCGAAGCGCTGCTCACATGCGCGGTCACAAATGTGGGAATACATCGCGCTACCACGCTGTACATGTTCGGGTTCGACTTGATATGTTTGAGCATAGTGCTCATTTATCTCTTACGAATGCATCGTGGGGATCACTCTGGAAGTTTCTATTGCAACAGGTGTGTTCTTTATGCTTTTGACGCATAGCGACTTTTTATATCTGTCCGTGCGTAGGGTATCGTGTACATTGCATGTATTTGCGTTGCCTACCTGGTGGCCGTCATTTTCCCGCTCATCAATTTGAACGACGCCATCTCCGAATCATCCGGAACTGCAGCAGGCATACCCGTTCATTTTT
Source organism: Auriculariales sp. MPI-PUGE-AT-0066 (assembly GCA_020744175.1). NCBI lineage: Eukaryota > Fungi > Basidiomycota > Agaricomycetes > Auriculariales > Auriculariales sp. MPI-PUGE-AT-0066. Next base: position 23,945 of record JAGTJP010000112.1, read on the forward strand.
TTCGTGACGAGTCTGCTGACTTTATGACAGTATTCGTAACAACGGTCTGCGCTACTCGGATGCAAAGGGGCTTGCTCGAATTCTTTTTGAGTCCAGCCGGGCGGACTGTGACCAGCGGCATTGCGAGCGTTTCGTATGCGCAGCCGTATGATTTGTCGAAGCATACTGCAGCCATATCGCGAAACGGAGGCGTTGGATCGGTGCATGTCGAGACCACCATGCATGTCCACACCGAGAATGCCGACGATGGGGACTATAAAATGGAGCCGTATCGGTACGTCCAGCGGCAGTGATAGGGCTATCAGCATGAGCGACGCAGTCTGTTCAACACATTTGCAGGTCGACGCGAGGAGCTGGTGAAGGTGGGACGGATAATTTGGGACAAGTGTAAAATCGTGGTAGACTTTATACAGACCGAGAAAATAGTCATCACTAATCGGGTTTATGATTGCACGTGTGTCTCTCGGTCATCAGGTGATATCTTGGGCTTAAGCGACGAGAAGGTGCTGGACGGCTTTTAGTGACACCAATGAAACCTTCTCGGCGTATAGCTCAATACAGCGGCATTCACCACTTAGCACGCGCGGCCGCATACGAATCGCTCATTGTCGGTTGTGGCATTCCGATTGGTGGTGGCTCCAACCCTGCCGACTCGGGATTAGTTGCATCTAATCAACTAAATGGCGGGTACAACCCAGGTAGCATATACCGAGGTCGTTCTTCCGCGATGGATTGAAGTCGCGACGTTGGACGAATACAACGTCCTGTTGCCGTCTGTTTGTCACCTCGTGGTACCAACCGTTGACATAGTTTTAAACGATCCGGAGGTAAAGTTTGTCGTTTTCACCAGGAGAGAGACATTCTGAGTGTGTGTTGAAGGGAAAGAAAGGCACGACCGGGGTGAGCCGAGACGCTTATGACCGAAAGCGGAAGTAGTCAGGTTCGCGTTTCGCACCGCGTCGTCACGACCTTTGTCTCCCGGAACTCGTCGCGTTGCCCGTTGCGCATGGTGTATACCTCTACCGATCTTATTACGCACCGTGTCGCTCGATCATGGCCACCCTAATTTGATTCACGACCACCGCCAGTAACTCGACTCGTCACGTGCGCAGACCTCTACCGTGCAACCGTTTGCAACAACCTCGTCGTCAGGATGTCGAGTGAAGCAGGACCATCGTCGACACCGGCCAACGCGTAGCCACCGCAAGGCCAAGGCAACGGCGAATTACCCGACAAGAACTCGTGAGTCCACGCTCGATGCGATATGGGCAATTGTGTCCCGCGTGTGGCCTTTATGGAAAAACCATTACTGTACGGAGAACGACCATCACGTTCCCTATCTGGGATTTTGGTGGCCATAGGGAGGTTAGTCTCTTTTCTTGGCTTTCGATGTGTCGCCGGTTGAGCTTTCCTTTGTCTTTTGCTTCTCTTCCGCTCTTCGTGCCGCGCGTGTACTCTCCACCCGATTCTTCTCTTCCTCTGCTACTATCTTGCCCTTGTCCTTCCTGTCGCGTCGCCGGTGCTGGCTTGTTCACGTTCCTCAACATCAATGGTACCCGCTCTTTCCCTTCCATTCCGAGCAAACCGTCTCCCAGCCATATCTCCAGGCGTCATCCTACAGCCTATGCGCGGCTTCCCCCGTGTCTTCTCTTCTCATTGTCTGCACTTGCTTTCTCCTCTGCGACTGTACCTCGTGTGGTTACACCCCATCGTATCCGAGCACCTCGTACCTCCTATCTCGCCATCCAAAGCATACCACACCATCCTCCTCTCCTTCCGTCCTCACCGTACCTTCATTCCGGCCCACCTCGCTTGCTCATCCACATCTCATCGCTCACCGTATGCTAACCTTCCTCGCCACAGTTCGTCAACATGCTGCCGCTGGTGTGCAACGACGCGGTCGCCATCCTGTTCATGTTCGACTTGAGCCTCAAGAGTGCACTCAATAGCGTCAAGGAGTGGGCCCGAACTCAAAGGTGTAAAATTGTGGGACAGCATGTTTTTTACGAGTAGGGGCAGCACGACGTGCGAGTATAAGAGAGTCGTTAAAAAAAACAAGTACGATGTGGAACCGGGAAGAGTGGGGCCTTGCGAACCTCGAATGTTACTTTGCGGAAACTATTCATATCACGCTCGTTAAACACTCGTTCAACGTCGGAGCCATGTTATTCGTGAATGCCGCCAAGTAATAAATAAAAGTAAAGCCCATCGCGAACACCAAGCACGTACGACGCCCTCATCTAGCTGCCTAGAGTGACCTGAATATCAACCCTCTCGGGCAGAAGGACAATATTGCGATTGCCAAGCTCAAGGAATCCCATGCGAAGCCGAAAAAGAATGTCGAGAGAGTATTTTTGTACAATGTGTGATCTAAACCCGCTGTGGGAGAACTAAGACGTCGTCGGCGGTACCTGGAACAGCGGGTGTGCAGAGCAGTCCAGGATGGTGATGATCCCGCTTTCTCCAAGGACGAGAATGCGAGGGCCCGACCAGGTGATGTAATCTAAACCGACCTGATCGTACACCGGCCGCGTCGAAATGTACACCGTCGATGGAGGTCTGCGCGATGGTGGTAGCCGGCACAGTGGAGTGTAGACCACTGCATGGTTCCGCGCGCGTGTTTCCCAATCCGTAGTAAGAGTGTCGAACGATACTAGTAGCCATCCATCATGAGAAACCTTTGCTAGACTCGGCCACCGGTATGCTCGTTCTGACGGCGCAGTCCATGCAGCTGTGCCCTCCATGCTCGTCCTGCCAGAAACCGTCCAAATGCGGCTTGGGGAGACACCAATGACGCGACGAGTGAATCGAGAAGCCTGACTCCCTCCAGCCTCGAAGAATAGATCATCCAGTTCTAAATCGTTATCCACTGAGAGCGCATGTAGCTGCACACCGTCGTAGTCGATGATGAAGAGATCTTTGTAGATGTAGCGATATTCGCTGCGGTAAAGGATGCTGATGAAGTCTCGCGAGATGCTCAGAGCATGAACGTCACTCTGCAAAACAATCCGGTGGATGAAAATGTTGTCTTCAACAGAGAAGAAGCAGACGGTTTTCTTGTTGAATATTCCTGCCAAAAGTCGTCCATCGGGAGAGAATGCAATCTGATTCAGTCGGTGTTTTAGTCGGATGTGATTTGTGAATCCTGGGGTGTCCCAAAGAAATACGTGTCCACCCTCATAGTAGACGGCCGCTCTATCACCAAGAGGTGACACAACGAAGCCTTTGACCCGTCTGTTGCTGAAACCGATCTTTGGGCCAGTGAGACCGAAAGTTTTGACCTCTTCAGGACCTCGTATTCCCGATGGAAAAACAATCGCTAGTCCTGCATCGCCAGCTTTGAACAAGGCTACTAGTGATCCGTTGGATGCAAATGATACGGTGCTGCAAGCCGGATATCCCCCGCCGTACTTTTGTGGGTCAAAGTAGGTCCGGGTATCAATTCTAATGCCAGCCCCGCTCAGGAGATTCCAGATAGAAAATATGGGAGCCTCAGAGAGCGTCTCGCTGTAGAGCGTATCGCCGTCGATAATAGCGACCCATATGCCGCACATGGATTGCGCAATGATTCGTTGGGTTTTTACGCCATGAGGTGGCGCTTCTGGTGATGGAGATGAGATGGGCATGACTTGCAGCATGTATACCCCGCGTGTGTATTCAATAGTCTGGAATAAATGCAGATTCCCGAAAAAGCGTAGGGATAAGCGCTGAACGTTACCCTCTCGGATCTGATGGAAAACGCGGTCTCCAGTATTGACGTCCCACACCGCGACCTCCTCTTCACAAGACAGCAGAATATGGTGACCGTCAGGAGAAAAGCTAATCGCTGCCTCGAATGTTAATGTGCCATCGCCTAGCTGTCCAAGTACTCGAGAGTCGGCCAGCTGCGGCTGTGGGTACCATGCGACTCTCGAGATGGTAACTTTGCGGTCGAACAGTGTGGCCACGAACTGACCATCCGGGGACAACGCGGCTGCGGTTGCTGAGATACGCAGCGGACCGAGCGCAGGATCTGAGATCACAAGGTATGTATCATAGTGGGAGTTGACGAGTGTGACAGACTGATCTGCTGACATTGCAATGATATCGGCGCCATTATATGCACGAGGCAACCCCGGTAGAGTGCGAGGTGTCCATCCGTCTGCAGCGGTGCAGATTGTTGGTGTTACGTCGACACGATAGTGAATAGCAAGGGCTGAGTCTCCAGCAAAGAATCTAGCAGACCAAGGCTTATGCTCAAGCTGTTGCCGTGTACCAGATACGTCACGGAGATCGTTGACATCTATCAGCTGGATTGCGTCGTCGAATACGCAGATTATTCGACCGCCATCAGGCTCGAATGCGAGAGTTAAACAATCTTTGTTGACAGTTCGGCGGGCTAGAGGAACCGTGCTGTTGGTGCTCCACACACTAATGAAGCACTCATCATAAAGCGGCCCTTGCACCAGAGCAAATTTTGTTCCCAGCGGGGAGAGTGCAAAGTATGTAGCAGGGATTCGATGTGTTGGAGTAGAGATGGAAGTGCCAGCCCAAAACAGAGCTTCTCCACCTCGCCTGCCATTACCTAAAATGCACGCTGCGATTGAGCCTGTCGAGTTTGTGCGTACGTTCGAAACTCCACGCCACCCGTGGCTGATGTACACAGAAGATGACAAAGCAGAATCTGGGTTGGTCAAGAGACGAATCAGGCGACGGTGTCCTGAATACTTTCGAGAAAGCTCCCCATCCGGTAGGAACGCAAGGAAGAAGCCGTAAATCTCAGCATGTGATCGTCTGAGCGGCTTCTCGAAGTTCTGAACTGTCACTAAAAACTCCTGCAGCAGTCGACCAGACGTGATCAAGGCATCTGCCTGTGAAACAGCTGCTCAGCGTAATGTCAGATCAGCGATGAAACACGCGCCTGTAAAATGTGCAGAGGTTGCGCGATGTTGACAATGAGGCGGCGCACACCGTTTCGGTCGAGCAGAGACAGAGTCTCGATCCAATATAGAAGCTTTTCATCGCAGAATTTCGAGAAAGGCGCCGCAACGTCGGACAAAACGGTGAGGCCTTCAATGTTTTTTACCGAACGGAAGTGGTCGATCCAATGCTCGACGGAGTATTTCAGGTGCGCCGGAACGTGAAGATCCAGTCGCCCGTTCAAATCAGGGATCTGATCTCGCGAGGGCAACGGTTCGCCGGGGAGATACTCGATTTGACAGATGTTTTCCTTGAGAAGATCGTTCATACCTCTGAGACAACCTCGGGCGATCTGGCAATGCCCAATGTCTGGAGAAAGTCGAAACCGTGCGTCTGCGCATCGCGACGTGTTGAGAATGAAATCTGGGAACGACTCGTGGAATAGCGAGATCGGGATATCGTCCGTTGCTGGTACAATCCACAGAGCTCCTAGACCGCGGACAACTGTTCTCACGTCCTCGATTTCCAATCCGAGGATGCTCGATATCATGGCGACAGACATAGGCAGAAGTCCCAGTACCACGGCTGCTACGATCTGGCGAACGTGGTCGCAGAGGTCCGTATGGCCGGGTTCATCTTTAGGTCCGGCAAACAAATGGAGCACTTCCAGATACAAATCATCCACCTGCGCGTAAGGAGACCTTTCCTCTGGAGGCCCCTCGGCTCCAGCCTTGACGAGAATGTTTTCCAAGCGCTTCTGAGGGGAAAGCCTGGCTTGTTCTATATGTCGCACGAGTGTGGCAGCGTAAATGAAGAATGCACCAGACCTCCGAACGAGCTCGTCTACATCCATGCAAGACGGCCATGTTGCCGGAAGTTTCTTTTCGTCTCGAATACTGTTGAAACTGGACTCGAGGAACGCACGAATGTCGTTTGAAGTCTGCTGTGGCATAAACTCGTGCAGCTTCACCTCGCGTTGCAACCGCTCCCATAGAAATTCGAACGCGTCTTGAATCGCTGGCTCGCGGCGGCTCGTAAGTAGAAGCTTGACGCGCCCGGACATGGATGAAAGCGCATTGATAACCGAGCTCAAGAATTGTCCGCCTACAAGGCTCTTGACATTTGAACACTCGTCTAGAGCGTCAATAAGAATCACAAGCTTGTTCGACTTGTCTGCGGGGATGTTTTCCAGTGGCTTGATGAGCATACCGTTGACTTGGTCGGATAGAGTGACACTTTCAAGGTCGGGGTTGGCGTCCAAAAAGCCCAGAACCGTGGCACGCGCAGCATGATCAAGCTGTGCAAGCTGAAAGACGAGCGTATGAAGTACGCGATGAACATTGTGAGCTTCAGCGTGATGACGAGAGATGAAGAAGCTAGCAACTCGGTACTTGCGCGCGAGGCGTTTGGCTGCGCTACGAGCTGCGGCAGTCTTGCCTGAAAGATGGTGAGCGTATTATGATGTGTGACATGAAATATGGCGTACCTGTACCACCAAGACCGGAAAGCCAGAACGTGTGTGGACCACCCGGATGGGCAGCCCACGTGTCAATCGCGGCTAGTAGCTCCTGGCGTGTATTCTCGAGACAACCCTCCGGCGCGTCTCCCCACGTATGAGTAGCCTGGATGAGTGGTCTGAGGGTCTTCACCAGTCTGTCTACTCGCATTTCAGCACACCGCACATTTGATTGGAACCGACATACTCTTAAGCTCTAGATCGAGGATCGAGTCGACTTTTGCTTCAGTCCGGACACCGGCATGCATTATAAAGGTAGTAACCGCCTGTTGGAACTTGTTCTGGAGTCCATTGAGCTCCGCCGAAACAGAGGCAGCATCCAATGTGGCGGTGGCGCGGTTTTTTGCAGTGAGTTTCTCGCACGTCGTATGACTTCGGAGAGAACGCTGTGCAGTCAAATGATGAGTCATAAAAGTGCCTTTGTTATATTATTACGCACGCAAGAGCTCCGGACAGCTGCGCTTGAACGACTTCGCGTCTATCAGGCGCGGCGTCTTCGATGGTCTTGATGATGGCGCTCAGCTGCCCCTGGGCGAACGTGTGAAAGTGCTTGATATCATCTTTGTTTTGTTTCGCTTTCTGCTCTCATCAAGTCAGTGCGCGATTGACAGGAACGATCTTCCAATCCGCGCACATCGACCAGTTCTGCAATTTTGCCGAGGGCCTCGATCACATGACCGATTATATTGCCCGGTCCCAAGATCGGCTTGATTGCAGGGCTCAGAACGGCAGCACCACTTGCGATGCGAGAGAATACGTTGCTCATGCAGGATGAGTGATACAAGAGGACAAGGTCGATCCCTCGTGGCCTGCCCTGGGCGGGTGCGGTACATGTGTTTGCACCAGAGTTCGAACTTCACGACAATCATTTCCATTGGTGATGATGATCCGTCATCCGACCCTGCAGGGAAGCTACAAAAGCGGACAGAACGAGCCTCCGGCCGCTCCTTCTTGTCTTCGTCTCGCCTTCAAGAAGCGGTGTAAGTTGTGGGGTATTCTGTGTTTAGCTGCGGACGATTGCATCAATGGGAGCAGCTATACCGCGTTCCTACTGGTAAGACCCAAGCGGCGGTGGGCCGCTATGCCAGATCTCGGACACTGCTTGAAAGTTCTTCCGAGACACTAGCTGAGTAGGCGGATTTGAGCGTCGCCTCTGACACGTACGGCGGCCGAATGACGAGGGTGATGGCTCGTTCAAAGTTATTGCCGAGAACATGTTAATTATGGGACAATGTTGAAAAGAGAGATAGGGCACTGAAACGAGCACCGAGAATGGGACCGCGCCTGCTAAACAACGCTCGAGCATGTGTAATCGCCGTTCATGCGACGTTTTTCACCAACTCCTCAAGGCTTCCCCATAGTTTCTCGCCCACCGCAGGGTCCTCGAGCGTTGCAGGAGGCTTTCCGCGTCGCACCCACGGAATTAGATACTGCAACAGAGAAAGTTTAGAATGGGCCAGGTCGTGCGATTCACAACACTGTGACAGACCTTGCCGTTCAGGTTCATGGCTTCCGGGGACGTTCCGGCGTACAGCTGGTTGAGTGCACCCATCCAAGTAGGGTGAAACATTGGGCTCTACGAGATGGAGTGGGATCCGTCAACATACGGGTGGTTGAAGATGCATTATTGACGCACCCCGAGCCATGCGAACGGTCCCCAACTCAGATACCAAATGTGCGAGGTGAGCTCTGTCCTGAGCACGCCCGGGTGCAATGAAATTGCGATGATCTTGTCCCCGTATCGACGCGCGAGCTCGCGGCTGAGGATGATGTTTGCTGTCTTGCTCTGCGCGTACAGCTGCAACGGCGATAGCTTCCGTCGAGCGGGTCCGTCGCGCAATGTCGAGTAGTTGATCTGCGGGTACATCCTGAACATGCCGGCGCTGGTGGTGATGACGCGAGGTTTGTCATTCGGGTTGATCGCGGAGGTCTTGAGGAGAATGGGCATGAGTAGCTGGGTGAGGTAGAAGTGGCCAAGCGTGTTCTGTCACAAGTACGAGTCATGAGCGACAGCGAGATACAAGACATGCTCAAGGACGTACCGTTCCAAACTGAAGGTCAAACCCGTCTGCCGAAAGTTTGTTGATTGGTGTGGCCATGATACCACTGAACGAGAGCAGGTAGTTGAGAAGTTGGAGTGAGCGAGTACAGTACAGACGTACCCTGAGTTGTAAAGCACGTTGAGGTGCTCCTCCTTGGATGTGAACTCGTCTACAGCATTCTTGACGCTCGCGAGACTGGCAAGGTCCAACTCAAGAAAGATGGCGCGACGTCCGGTCTCCTTCTCGAGGAATGCGATTGCTTCTTCGGCACGCTATCGGCTGCGCGACGCCATGTAGACTTTTGCGTTCTTCAGGAGCAGTTGCTAAAGGTGAATTGTGAGCATATCTGAACAAAAGTCCAAGTAAAAGATTATCGAGCAGCGGAGAACAACGTACCTTCACGGTCTCCAGCCCGATGCCGGCATTACCGCCCGTGACAATGACGACGCGACCTGTCTGGTCCGGCATATCCGCAGCTATCCAGGAGGACTTGCGACCGGGAAAGAGCTCATTGATGCCCTAGAGAAAGTCGTTTACGAAGTTGATAATGACGGCGAACATGCTGGTGTGCGAACGAGTGACACGATATGTGGGCGGTGTGGGCAAGACACCAGTTGCGGTGAATGCTATAGTGGAAAGTTGGATGTACGTCGCCGGGCGTTTTATTCAGCGTGCGGCAGGGTTCGGGGTGCAATGGCAATGCGCTATCCCGTCGCGCGCCGAGAACCTCAGCCAAGCGTCAGGTACATCGCACAAGGTCGGGTCACCGTTTCTATCGACGCCGGCGCGCCGTCGCGTTGTATAGGTTCAGGCCCATGATGCGGGTCAAACGCTCCCATTGCGGGATGTCATGGCTGTTCAAGGGAAAGCCGCGTCGGTATGACGTAATCGGATCATTCGGGGAGCTACCGTCCTCTCTCGAACGACGTAGCGTGTGCAAAGGCTTGTACTTCGCTCGAGGTCAAGTGACAGCAGTGACAGGATATGGCTCCACTCTGTCACCTTACAAGCCTTATTGCCGCCTCTAGCGCTATTCACGGTGACATATGGATTCAAAAGCCCAGGGAAGGTCGGCCTATCCGCAGGATCGTCACTTCTGATTTGGTGGGCCTCGTGTACTTCGATAAAGCGCTGGACGGGCTCCATGATTGGAAAGATAATACATTCTAGTACCTCAATGGTCTGGCTACTTGTGTTTTTGCCAGCCACGTTGCTGGGCTGCCTAAGCCGTCAGAGGTTAGAATCCCACCTCAACGCCGCTCGTGCGCTCCATCACAAAGATGCGACGAATTATTACGCCCTCTCCACGCGAGATGCTTCTAGCTAGTATCTTCGTCCCTACTAATGATTTTTATGGTATAAAACAAAGCCCTTGAAGGAGCATGAGTTTGAACCAGACTGCGCCTGCAATGTGCGAGATCAAGCAGCAGCAGTTAGTCGAAATATATGTAGTATTCATCATAGTTCAGAACGAATTCAATGTCCGTATTTGTCTATCAACGTCAAAGTTCAGAGCAGACAGCTTCACTATTGTGACTATATGCGGCGACCACAAGTTGTGTGGACAAGTGCTCAACCGTGAGCCGCACGCACAAAAGTCTGAGAACCCTAGGATCATCAGTAATACATTCCGCTACCGAATGCCGTGCTTTTTATGTAGGGCATGACAATTTGTACGTCATATTTAGGAAGGCGGCCGGAGGGCCAGTGGAGTAAATGGGGTTGCTTTCCTTTAGTCATTGCCACCCATACACAGTGCGCAAAATCATTGTCCAATATAGATCTTCAACCAATATAGATCTGAAACTGGTCGGGCCCACATTGTGCCTTGAGGGATGTGAATACTCGCAATCGATTTTGGATAGGGTACAAAGACGCTACACATGGTCATTTCTAATCAAGGATAGACAGTGATTTATGTCTTCTTCGTCACCCACGAGTTTGACGCCGCACAATTTCAGCGCAAGGTGCCGAGGGGTGATCTCCATGTGTTTCATCAAACCAATGAGCTCGGATGAATTGACAACCACGGGATATGTCCCTTTGCTCTCGCAATCCGGTGCAAGACCATTGCCGTCGTGAAGCACCAATAGTTTCAGCGCTGGCGTATCGAGAAGAATCGTATAGCTTGCGCCGTCTGGAGACGGCGGGATAAAGAAGATATGTGGGATGTGGGAAATGTGCTTCGGCCGGCCTCTACTCCTGCTGAAGAGTACCGATTCGCTCACGGTGAACCTACGCAAGGAGATGGTCAGTGTCTCGAGCTGGGGCAACTCAACCTCCATTAGCAGAAGATGCTCCACCAAGAGCCGATGCGTGATGGTCAATCGGGCGAGCCTATGGGCGAACGAAGTGACGATCTCGTGTAATTCCAATCCCCTAGACGTGATCTCCCGTTTGAGTTGGCGGTTTGGATCTTCGATTGCTATTTCGGAATGTGGGACTAGTCCCTCACCGAGCGGCAGCGCAGTGTCCCACGTGAATATCGAGAGATATAAACCCGCGTTGCTGATGCCGACTAGGAGCTCCTTCGACACATCACGCAGTTTCTCTCTGATCGCGACTGATATTCTTGGGATGGTCGAAGTTTCGAAGACTGATAGTGCCTCGCTGGCTTCGAATTCCTCTGCTTCGGTGATGTGAAGATGCTTGAGAGGTAAGGACAATGGCGAGCGAATGGGACGGAAACGGCAGTTCCATACTTCCAGCTCGACTAGGCTGGGAAACGTTATGGGGAGATCACCCAATATGTCCGGACTGCGGATATGCGTCAGGCGAATGGTTCTGATTTGGGTGAATGCGTCTAATATCATGCGCGGAGGAAGTGTGTCCTCCAAGTGCAAGGTCGTGAGGCGAGGTGCGCTGCCAGCAAAGATATCTTCTGCACATGCAAAATCGCATGCCTCGAACTCGAGATATTGCAGGCGGGGTGCAGGGCTAGCACAAAGCGCAGCCATTAGCGCCTTGCCGGGGATTGACTGGTTGCATGACATGCGCAGCCATCTTAGGAGGTCCAGCATGGCAGAAAGCGTGCGAAAGACGGCCTCCATGGACGGTAGTGGTTCAATGAGGTCGGTTGTAGATAGATGTATTCTGATGTCAAGAGCAATTGGGATGGCCGTGTCGCGAAGTTTCTGCAGATTCGCATTCCAATCGCTGAAGATTTTTGCGGCATTTCGGCCGCTGTTCAGCGACAGCGGCATCCACTGATAGCAATTTGGATGATCCAGTGCGACAGCTCGCCAATGACTGCAGACCTGCGTCATCTGGACGAGCTCATAGTCCATAAGCGAGTCAAACACGAGCCGGAGGAGCTCTGACGGGAGCTGTGCCATAATGCGACGTCGGTGGATGAAGTCAAGGTCGGTGGGCGATCGGATGACGATTGGGGCTTCGGATCCGACCCGGCCATCGCGTGGCTGCACAGCTTTGCCCAACCGCTTCCGACCATCGTCACGTCAAAAGCGCGCACCTTGAATGCATTCCAGTCTGCCGCCTTGCCCGCTTTGCTTGTCTGGACAGCTAGACAGAATGTTCCGTGGGTCGCGCGCTGTGTTCGGCAATAAGCGGACCACTACAGACTGTGACCAGCAGCATTGCGAGTGTTTCGTATGCGCAGCCGTATGATTTGTCGAAGCATATTGCAGGCATATCGCGAAATGGAGGCTTTGGATCGGTGCATGTCGAGACCACCATGCATGTCCACAGCGAGAATGCCGACGATGGGGACTATAGTATCAGTACGTCTAGCGGCAGTGATAGGGCAATTAGCATGAGAGAGACGCAGTCTGTTCAACACATTTGCAGGTCACCACGAGGAGCTGGTGAGGGTGGGGAGGACGATTTGGGACAAGTGTAAAATCGTAGTAGACTGTCCAAGTCGTGAAGTTTGCAAAACGCATCATCCAAGTCCAATTTTGGTCACCTCGCGGGACCCGCCCTGGTCTTAAAGCTGAACGAGAATGAACGACCGGGGTGAGCCGAGACGCTTGTGACCGAAAGCGGAAGTAGTCAGGTTCGCGTTTCGCATTGCGCACCCACGTCTTGCGGCGCGTCGTCACGACCTTTGTCTCCCGGCGTTTCCTAAAACTCGTCGCGTTGCCCGTTGCGCGTGGTGTATACCTGTACCCCCAATCTTATTACACGCCGTGTCGCTCGATCACGGCCACCCTAATTGATTCACGACCACCGCCAGTAACTCGACTCGACTCGCCTCGACTCGTCACGCGCGCATCGCTCACGCCACCGTTTACAACCCGAACCTCGTTGTCAGGATGTCGAGTAGTGAAGCAGGACCATCGTCGATACCGGCCAACGCGCCTCCACCGCAAGGCCAAGGCAACGGCGAATTCCCGACAAGAACTCGTAATTCCACGCTCGATGCGATATGGGCAATTGTGCTGCTGCGCGTGTAGCCTTTATGGAAAAGACCATTACTGTACGGAGGACGACCATCACGTTCTCCATCTGGGATTTGGGTGGCCAGAGGGAGGTCAGTCTCTTTTCTTGGCTTTCGATGTGTCGCCGGTTGAGCTTTCCTTTGTCTTTTGCTTCTCTTCCGCTCTTTGTGCCGCGCGTGTACTCTCCACCCGATTCTTCTCTTCCTCTGCTACTATCTTGCCCTTGTCCTTCCTGTCGCGTCGCTACTCTAAAGTAACGCGTCGCCGGTGCTGGCTTGTTCACCAACATCAATGGTACCTGCTCTTTCCATTCCATTCCGAGCAAACCGTCTCCCAGCCATATCTCCAGGCGTCATCCTACAGCCTATGCGCGGCTTCCCCCGTGTCTTCTCTTCTCATCGTCTGCACTTGCTTTCTCCTCTGCGACTGTACCTCGTGTGGTTACACCCCATCGTATCAGAGCACCTCGTACCTCCTATCTCGCCACCCAAAGCATACCACACCATCCTCCTCTCCTTCCGTCCTCACCGTACCTCCATTCCCGTCCCCACCTCGCTCGCTCATCCACATCTCATCGTTCACCGTATGCTAACCCCCTCGCCACAGTTCGTCAACATGCTGCCCCTGGTATGCAACGACGCGGTCGCCATCTTGTTCATGTTCGACCTGAGCCGCAAGAGTACACTCAATAGCGTCAAGGAGTGGGCCCGAACTCAAAGGTGTAAAGAGTGTGGGACAGCATGTTTTTTACGAGTAGGGGCAGCGCGACGTGCGAGTGTAAGAGAGTCGTTCAAAAAACGAGTACGATGTGGAACCGGGAAGAGTTGGCGAGCCTTGCGAACCTCGAATGTTACTTTGCGGAAACTATTCATATCCTTCAGCCTCGGCGCTGTGAACAGATCCACTTTTAGCTTGGCCTGTGCCCACCAGCCCTCCGCTCTTCCGTCGCCCTTGTTCATCCTTTTCTTGTTTTGCTCCCCTTAGCCTCTGGATACCTGAATAAAGGTATTCTCGTACGTGCCTAATGCTGCGCGCTCGACAATACCTCCTTCGGGTGCTTTTTGTCAAGCTGTGAGGATGTGACGGCAGTAACGCCCCAGCGCCGACCATCGCTCACTACCTTCGGCCGCTGCCCATCCCGCCGTCGCATCGCCTGTCGTCCTGCCACATCCCGCGCTTTCCAATTTGAGTTTTTTTCTGCGCGCAATCCAGAAATATCCCGCTGCGTTGCAAATGGCCCCGTGCTCCGTCAGTTACGCGCGACCCTATATATGTCGTGTCGCTCCAGACGTCCCTTCTGGCTCTGACTCTTTCACGCATCGGAACGTTCTCATATCCGGTGTTCAGCGGGTGTGCTCGCTGAAACATTTCTCCGCGTTCGCCGGTCATGGCGAATTCCCTGCAAGAGCTCCTGAACGATCAACCGTAGACCCCTTTGCCTTCCCGCTATTTTCATCCTCATCTGCGGCTTTTAAGCGTCACGCTTGCTTGTGTCCCCTTTGTATCCTCGTCCCAGTCTGCCAACATCCCTTACCTCAACAGTGCCGCATTACTGAAATGTCTTCCCTGCCGTCTGCAATAGCAACCCGCGACGCCAGCCCTGTGACGTTGAAATCTGCAATCAATCGCTCCGCCTTCGGGGCGGCTTGTCTCTGCGCCGAATGTATTTGCAAAACTGGAAACGGTCGATGAGCACGTTGCTTGAAGTTCTAGAGACGGTTCTTAGAGCTACTTAGGGCACGCGTCTCATCCCGCACGGCGCGCTCAAGGCGAACAACTTGGACTTCGTCTTAATATTCCTGCTAAACTTGGATCCTCCCGAGTGAGCAACCCTTCTTGAGTACATACCGGTGGTGCTTCCGTTCCAGCTCAGTAGCGGGGCTGCGTGGGAGGCGGCGCAGTGTCTCCTAGCCATGGTCGAGGTTCAAGTGATGGGTGGAACAACCCTTCAGGTAAATCCAACTGAGCTGGATTCGGCTGCGCGACTGAGAAAGGCCGTTCAGTTATTCAGCGCGAATGACTGCAAATATGGTGTAATGTACTGCTATGATCTCAGCCAACGCCTTGGACTTGGATGGGAGCTGCTATAAATATATACATGGTGAGAAACATGTGCGCTGAACGGTTGCCTTCCGCTCATTAACCTCTCGCTCAGCATTGGAGCAACGTTGTGAATACCGCTAACTTGTGATGCTCATCCATCTTCTCGAATGCGAAGCAAGTACGACGTTTTCGTCTAGATGTCTGGAATGTTAACCCCTCTCAGGCAGAAGGACAATCGTGAATGCGAAGCTCAATCAATCTCATTCAAAGCCGTACAAAATGTAGAGAGTTTATTTATATGCCATGTGTGATCGATTCAAGCTGGGGTCACTAGTGACAAATGGAACAGCGGGTGTGCACAGCAGTCCAGGATGGTGACGATCCCGCTTTCTCCAATGACCAAAATGCGAGGGCCTGACCAGGTAATATAGTCTACATGGAATGGGTGGTGTGCTCGTAACCAATGATTGTACACCTCTGATGGAGGTTGGCACCATGGTGGTAGCCAGCACAGTGGAGCGTAGGCCACTTTTGCGCTCTCCAAGCATGTGTCCCAGTCCGTAGTAAGAGCGTGGAATCAAAATTGGAGCTATTCATGATCTAAAACCGTTTCTATACTTGGCCACCGGTGTCATCGCTCTGATGGCGCAGTCCGTGCAGTTGTGTCCTCGGCGATTGTCCTGCTAGAATCTGTCCAAATGCAGCTTGAGGAGACACCAAATATGGTACGGACGAACTTCATTTGACAGAGAAGTTTGCATTGTCATTTTCGTCGATATTTCGGTGCGCCGGTATGGAAGAAATCACTAGTGATATATTTGGATTAAAAAAAAGCAAAATTGTCGCTGAAAAGCGGTATATTTAATCATTTTTGAACAGGGATAGACACAAAGCCATGTCTTCTTCTTCACCAGCGAGTCGCACACCGCACAATTCCAGGACAAGGCACCGCCGGCCGATCCCCAAGTACTCTGCCAGAAGAGCGAGCTCGATCGCTTTGACATCAACAATGTGTGTCCCTTTTGGCTCGCGATCCGACGCAAGACCGTTTCCGTCGTGCATCACCAATAGCTTCAGCGCAGGGGTGGCGATGAGAACTTGGCATTTACGGTGACAGAATATCAACTGGTTCACAGTGAATGAGCGTAATGAGATGGTCAATGTCTCGAGCTGAGACAGTACGACCGCCACAGCTAGAAGCTGTTCCAGCAGCGAGTGTGCGATGGTCAATTTGGTGAGCCTGTGAACAAGCGAGCTGATGTTTGCACGAAGATCAAGATCGAAACTCGGGGAGCTGATATCTCGTCTAAGTTGGCGGTTTTGATCTTCGATTATCAATTCGGATTCGTGGCGTTCGATCCCATCGGACGGAACAACCCACGAAAATATCAAGAGGTGTAAACCTGAGCTGCTGATGCCAGCCAAGAGCTGTTTTGGCACAGCACGCAGTTTGGCTGGGGTCACGACTGATATTCTAGGGATGGAGGAAGTGTCGAACATCCCAAGTGCCTCGCCGATATAGAATTGCGCCACTTTGAGCCGTCTGAGCGACAACGACAAAGGAGACGAATTACGGCGTCGTATCTCGCACAAGCACAGGTCCAGCTCGCGTAGGTTGGGAAATGTGACCGGGAGAACATCCCATATGTCTGCATCACTGACGCCCCTTATGCGAAGGGTCGTGATTTGGGACAATGCGGCCACTAGCATACGCGGAGGATAGGTTTCGGATATGTGAAGGATCTGCAAGCGCGGCGCACTGTTGGCAAATATATCCGCTGGCCATCCAAAGCCGTATCCCCTGGTGTCAACATCGAGGAGTCGCAGACGCGGTGCACGTGCGGCACAGAGCGCAGCCAATAAGACTTCGGTGAGGATCGGCTGGGGACTTACGACGACCAGCCGTACCACAAGATGCATGATTTCTGCAAGTGTGCCAAAAGCGGCTTCCATCGACGGTGGTATGAACGTAAGCTCTGGGTCGTCTTTTCCAACCGAGTAAACTCGGATGCTGAGCGAGATCGGGATGGACGTGTCGCATGCTCTCTGCAAGTACGTGTTCCAATCATCGCCAACTAATTCGGGATGTCGCCAGCTTCCAAGCCAAAGAGTTAAGTCGCGGCAACAGTTTTTGTGGTCCAGTGCCAGAGCTCGCCAGCGACTGCAGACGTGCGTCATCTCGACGAGCTCATTACTGTCCAGCGAGTCGAACACCAGTTCGAGAAGCTCTGGCGGAATCTGCGCCATAATGCGAGTGCGTGTGGTTAAGGTGAAGATGGGAGCTGCAGATGACGCCATTTCCCGCCTGCCCTGAGCGAGCCGGGTTCGGGCCGACGCGATCCGCGCGTCACGCTTTGTCTGCACGCAGCCGAACACACCACAACGGGCGGAGATGTTGCCGAAGTGTTTGCGGGCGATCCGGCCAGTGCTGTGCGTCGGCTTAGCATGGGCACAGTGCGCTTCGGTGTACGCCGCGTTGTGGGCGGACACCCATTGTACTTTTGGGCCGTTTTGATGAGCTAAAAAGAGAGGAATATATTCCGACAAGCGAGCAAGGGAAAGGGTACATTTTCGTTACACGTGGTCACGTTTGAACAGGTATAGACACGGATTTATGTCCCATTCCTCGCCCTTGAGTTGCACGCCACACAATTGTAATACGGTGCGTTGACGATCGATCTCCATGTATTCTGCAAGAGCAGCGAGCTCGATTGCTATGATAGCCACCTCCTGTGTTCCTTTGGGCTCGCGATCCGGTGCAAGACCATTGCCGTCATGCAGTACCAGCAGCTTCAGTGCTGGAGCAGTGAGCAGATAACTGCGCTTACGCATGAAGAATACGGAATCGTCCACGGTAAATGAGCGCAAGGAGATGGTTAAAGTCTCGAGCTGGGGTAGTACGACGGCCACTGGTAAAAGCTGCTTCAAGAGCCTGTGCGCGATGGTCAATCGCGCGAGCCGCGGGGCAAACGCAGTGACGATGCCGTGGAGATCTAATCCGGTAGAACCGATCTCTCGTCTGAGATGGCGGATCGGATCTTCGATTGTGGTTTCAAACTCTTTGATTTTTCTCTGGCTGAAGGGCCGGAAAACGTCCCACGCGAAGATGGAAACGTGCAAACTGGATTTGTCCATGCCTGCTAGGAGCTCCTGCGATACAGAATATAGATCTTTTTTGATAGCGACTGATATTCTTGGAATGGCCGAAGTGTCGAAATTTGCGAACGTCGCGGTGGCATCGGATTGCTCTATTTCAGTGATGTGAAGTTGTTCAAGACGCAACGATGATGGCGAGCGACTAGAAGATAAATCGCAGCGAAACAACTGCAGCTCGTGTAGGCTGGGAAATGCGCCGGGAAGAGCATCTAGTGTGTACGGATCGCTGACCCACGCCATACGAATGCTCGTAATTCGGCAGAAGGCATGTACCGTCATGTACGGCGGGGATGTTCCGGATGTGTAAAGAATCTGCAAGCGAGGTGCGCTCCGAGAAAAGATATCTACTGGCCAAGTAAAGTCGATTCCCTCGATTGCGACATCGAGCCGTCGCAGGCGTGGTGCAGGGCTACGACAAAGCGCAGCCATTAACTTATTAGCGAGGACCGGATACAGACTCACGATCGAGAGCCGTGCCACAAGGTGCATCATTCCTGAAAGTGTGCTACAGGCGGCTTCCATGGACGGTGATGGGGTTGCGAAGCGATTGTGAGATGAGGAGGCGAGTATTATGCTGAGTGAGATTGGGATGGCCGTGCCGCAGGTGGTTTGCATACTCCTATTCCAAGCGTTGAAAGTATTTGCAACATCTTGGCCGTTTTCAAGCGACAGCGTCATGTAACGAAAGCAGTTGTTGTGCTCCAGTGCCAGAGCTCGCCAGCGACTGCAGACGTGCGTCATCTCGACGAGCTCACGGCGGTTCAGCGAGTCTAACACGAGTTTGAGAAGCTCTGATGGAAGCTGCGCCATAATGCGAGCGCGTCTTTCGTGTCGGCGGATGAGATCGAGGTCAACGGGGCGAACCGCCGAATGACGCACAGCCTCGCGCCGACCCTCGTGTCGCCGGCAACAATAGGGATAAAGCGGCTCAACACGCCCACCTGCGCGTAAAGAGACCTTTCCTTTGGAGGCCCCTCGGAAGTCCACCGGCGACTGCAAGCCTGTCGAGGTCATCGTTCCCCATCGGATCGAACACGAGCTCTGAAGAATACTTCATCGTGAAGCGAGCACTTCCGACGTCCACGCAAAATGACTGCAACAAAAGGAACAAACACCGACCCGCGTAAAGCCGGTCTGCGCGACGCAACGACGCCACAGCGGGTTTTTACAGGCGCTCGCCGATGCTGTGCTTTGGTTTAGCATGGGGCTCATACAGCCTCTCCGTCGATTTGCGATGCAAATCCCAACCCAGTACAGCTTGTTTTTTTATTTTATTTTATTGGCTATTACAGGCCATAAGGGGAGGAATATCGTACAACAAGCGATCCAGGAACCAAATCTTTCTTCTAGGTGCGGCACGTCTAACAGCACTGAACTTCAAAGCAGAGGCAGAGATGTGACGGCCGATCGACAACCGCACCGCCGGCCAACGCCCATCCCACGCCCGTCGCATCCCCTATCGTTCTGCCATATCCTCATTCTTCAATCTGAGTTGCGCGTGCCGACCTTGCGCGCGACCCTACGACATATCGCTCCAGACCTTCCCTTCTGGATCTGGATCTGCACGCGCATCACCAAACCTAACCTAACCTTTCGCACCATATGTTCAGCGGGTGTGTTCACTGAAACATCTCTTCACTTGGCGTTCGCCTGTTTGTGCTTGAGCCCCTCAGCGAGTTCGTAAACCCCCTTTGCCTTCCCTGGAGCCATAAGAGGTGAGGCCGCCTCACGCGCGAAATTTTCCGCGACCCCGGAGGCCTACCTCAAGGCTTTTTTCACAGATATCCTATGGGGTCTGGAAACGAATGTTATCAAGGGATTCAAAGTTATTGCCGAGAACATGTTAGCTATTGAACATGGTGAAAGGTCAAAATAGGACCGCTGAAACGAGCGCGGAGAACGGGAGGACCGCGCCTGCTAAACAACGCTCGAGCATGTGTAATCGCCGTTCATGCGACGTTTTTGGCCAGCTCCTCGAGGCTTCCCCATAGTTTCTCGCCCACGTCGAGCGTTTCAGGAAGCTCCCCGAGCCGTACCCATGGAATAAGATACTGCACAAGAGAAAGTTCAGAATGGACCAGGTTGCGCGATTCACAACACTGTGACGGACCTTGCCGTTCAGGTTCATGGCTTCGGGGGACGTTCCGGCGTACAGTTGGTTGAGTGCACCGATCCAAGTAGGGTGAAACATTGGGCTCTACGAGATGGAATGGTACGCGTCAATGTGTAAGTGGCAGACTGAGCATTACGGACGCACCCCAAGCCATGCGAATGGTCCCCAGCTCAAGTACCAGATATGCGAAATGAGCTCTGTCCTGAGCACGCCCGGGTGTAATGAAATCGCGATGATCTTGTCCCGTATCGACGCGCAAGGTCGCGGCTGTGGTTGCGGGCGCGAACGAGTGACACAACCTCTCTGAGTGAGTAGTAGCACAGTAGTGGCGAGTCAGTGAGCAGTTGGAGGTGCGCGACGTCAGCCGCTGGGCTTTTATTCAGCGTGCGGCGGGGTTCGGGCCGTACAAAAACACGGACATGGTTCTTTATTTCTGTTTAGCCGACATGTATGGGAAACGTCGAACAGGGGCAGCAGATTAGTATCACCAGTCGGGTTCATGATTGCACGTGACCTATTGGCAGACGGCGTTTCGTGACTCGTATGAGAAGGTCTCGCAGCTCACCGGTGTTCTCGAGGCGTTTCGACGTTTGGCTCGATGAATTGACTCACCACTGATATGACTGCAGCCGCACGTCACCTCCTTCTCCACGGTAGCGGTTATAATCCTGCCGACTGGCATCTAATCAGGTCGAGTGGCGGGTACGACTCATTCTTCCCCCGACGGAATGAAGTCATGAAGATTGAGAGGAGGAAAGGAATGAAAGGGCACGACCGGAGTGAGCCGAGACGCTTGTGACCGAAAGCGGAAGTAGTTCAGGTTCGCGTTTCGCACCCTTGCGCACCCACGTCTTGCGGCGCGTCGTCACGACCTTTGTCTTCCGGCGTCCCCAAAAACTCGTCGCGTTCACCGTCGCGCGCGTGGTGTATACCTGTACCCCAATCTTATTACACGCCGTGTCGCTCGATCACGGCCACCTAATTGATTCACGACCACCGCCAGTAACTCGACTCGTCACGTGCGCAGACTCTACCGCGCACCGTTCACGCCACCGTTTGCAACAACCTCGTCGTTAGGATGTCGAGTAGTGAAGCAGGACCGTCGTCGATACCAGCCAACGCGCCGCCACCGCAAGGCCAAGGCAACGGCGAATTACCCGACAAGAACTCGTGAGTCCACGTTCGATGCGTTGTGGGCAATTGTGCTACTGCGTGTGTGGTGTCCCCGTTGCCATCGAATTTTTCGCGTCGCTCGAGCCGAAATTGCTGATTCCCCGTCGCGGCCCCGCTCCTTTTATTATTATTTCATGCCCCGCCACCTCACACGAGCGCTCGCGGTTTCGTGCGCGCGCGTGTGTGTGTGTGTTGTCGCCGCATCGTGCCCAGATCATTTCATTAGTGACACTATTTCCTAATTGTTCGCAGCAAACCCTGTCTTCGGCTCCCCACGCGCTCCTGCGCAAATGTCTTATTGTTCGTGCGCACGCCGTGGGAATGCTGTTTCTTGTTAGAGTCCGCTCCATCGCGCATCGTCGCCGCCACCCGTTTTGCGCCGCACCGCTTCGCTTCTATCATGCGCGTGTTCGTTCTTGCTCGTGCTCGTGCGTCACTTACCCGTCATATCCTAACCATATTTCCGTTCTTCTCACCCGCTATACTACTCATCGACGTGCTCGTTATCGTTCTCTGCTACCGTGCTTATGACCCTTCCCCATGTCCCGCATACCTTGCTGCCACTGAAGCCCTACGTTCCCGCTATCACGTCGCTTCTTCATTCATGCTGACGACCTCCCGCCAACAGCGTCGTCATCAAAGTCGGCATGGTCGGCGACAGCCAGATCGGCAAGACCTCGCTCATGGTCAAGTACGTCGAGGGCTCCTTTGACGAGGATTATATCCAGACCCTCGGTGCGTACCACCTTCCGCTCTCCTCTCGACTGTGCTCATTGACGGATGTAGGTGTCAACTTTATGGAAAAGACCATTACCGTAAGGAGGACGACCATCACCTTCTCCATCTGGGATTTGGGTGGCCAGAGGGAGGTCAGTCTTTTTTTCTTGGTCGCGCTTTCCTTGTCGTTGTGTCGTTGCGTTGAGCCTTCCTTCGTCCTTCGTCCTTTGCTTCTTCCGCTCTTCGTGCTGCGCGTGTACTCTCCACCCGATTCTCTTCCTCTGCTACAATCCTACTATCTTGCCCTTGTCCTTCCTGTCGCGTCGCTACTCTAAAGTAACGCGTCCCCTAGCCGGTGCTGGCTTGTTCACATTCCTTGACATCGATGGTACCCGCTCTTTCCCTTCCATTCCGAGCAAACCGTCCTCCCAGCCATATCTACAGTCGTCATCCTACAGCCTATGCGCGCCTTCCCCCGTGTCTTCTCCTCTCATCGTTTGCACTTGCTTTCTCATCTGCGACTGTACCTCGTGTGGTTACACCCCATCGTATCAGAGCACCTCGTACCTCCTATCTCGCCATCCAAAGCATACCACACCATTCTCCTCTCCTTCCGTCCTCACCGTCCCTCCATTCCCGGCCCGACCTCGCTCGCTCATCCACTTCTCATCGTTCACCGTATGCTAACCCCTATCGCCACAGTTCGTCAACATGCTGCCGCTGGTGTGCAACGACGCGGTCGCCATCTTGTTCATGTTCGACCTGAGCCGCAAGAGTACGCTCAATAGCGTCAAGGAATGGTATAGGCAGGCCAGGGGATTCAATAAGGTGCGCGTGGGTTCTGTGGTAGCGCTCTGCTTTGTGCCTTGGTTTTCTATCGGTTTGTGCTCTGCCTTTTGCATCGAGGCTCGCAGGACTGGACTGGCGTTTCTGGCCATCCATTCCTGCTGCTGCTGACATGTGCATCCTTTCTCGGGCACATCGCATATGAATTTCCCTTTACCCTCTTCCGTGCGGGCTTGTGATGTGTGTAGCATCGGGCCCGTTTCCTATGCCGCTGTCCACTTTCTTCCGTCTCTCCTCATCTTTGCTTCCAATATCTACCTGCTACCCGGCTCCGCCCCATTCGATGCCAATGTGAGGTGGATGTCCACCTATTCTTGACTTCTTTCCCGTGCTGAAAGGTTTAAAACGAGGAACATCTGCCGCTCCGAAACTCTACTTTCGCCTCGTTCCACACATCACATCTACCCCGTTTCAATTGGCCTTCCCATTCGGTTACGACACGGTCGCCTAAACTCGTCCCGGCCAAGCGCTGACGTACCTCGTACAGACTGCGATCCCGTTCTTGGTGGGCACAAAGTTTGACGTGTTCAGCACGTTCCCGAGGGACGAGCAAGAAGAGATCACCAAGCAGGCACGAAGGTTTGCACGAGCGATGAAGGCCAGCCTGGTCTTTTGCAGCACGAGCGCGAGCATCAACGTCCAGAAGATCTTCAAGATCGTCTTGGCAAAGGTGCGCTTTGCCTGCAGCTTGATGCTGTCGAACGCAAGCTGACGCATTGGGTATAGGCGTTCGACCTAAAGTGTGTGATCCCGGAGATCGAGGGTGTGGGTGAGCCGGTATTGTTATACCTGGACGTATAGAAGGTTCGTCTCCCTTCCCCTTCTGGGCTCGTACTCAGGAGGCTTACTCGTCGCTTTTGCGGCCATCAGACGACGCCTTCACCGTGTATCGTTCCCGAGCCGGCATCTACTTGTGAGATTCTAGCATGTGTACGTGCGGTGTCGGTGTGGCCGCTCGGATAGACGGAGTCATGGGTCGGATGAGGGTGCGACCTTTACAGCTACAGCGTATATCCACTCCCTCCTTGTCCTGCCTTCCTTGTTCCTGTCCTGTCTTGTTTCATCCCAGGTACATAGTCTTGACCTTCCGTGCTCGAACTACACATCGCCTCTCATCCCCTCTCATCGCGTCGTGCTTTCTCGCCTCGCCCCAATCTCAGTACTCGTCCTGTTCATTATAGTCTTGTCAGTCCCCCCCCCCTCCTCTCCATTCATTAGCATCGCAATCCGTCTCATTCAATCCACGCCCCCATGTCCCTCCTGCATTGTGCACTCATCAACCGAACGAACCCCCACCCCTTTCTCTCCCCCCCCCCTCTGCTCGCTGCTGAAACACTGCTTGCGTTCCCCCTAAAAGGTCTTCTTTTTTTTCTTCTCACACCAAAGTATGCTATACTGTCCAACCCTCGTTTTTATTCCCTCCTTCTATCTCCTCGTTGTCGTGAATGTTGACTGAATTGGTCACTCGCTGCTCGCTGGTCCGGCCCCCCCTTTCTCGCATCGCTTATTTTTTTTGGTTCTTACAAATTTGCACTGAGTTTACATAATACTCACTTGCGGTGGGCCGGCCGAATCTTCCCGCTATGGAGGTGTGCCTTCGCCTTCTCAGCTTTCCGCGGAAGCCATCTCGACATAAAACATAGCACTCATTGGAGCGACCTCTGTTGCCTAGCGAAACGCGCTGCGCGAGCCGCGCCCTTGTTACAGTTGTTTTATTGCTTGCGGCAGGCGGGTGAAGCTTCCGGCTGCGGAGGCGTACCTTTCTCTCCTGATTTTCCGTGGAGGCATGTCGGCGCAGAACGCACCTTCGTCTTCCCTGAAACGCCTTACTATAACGGCGCTTCCGTTCGAACTGCTTGCTGTGGTGCTGACACAGGTCGTTCGTGACGCACACTGGGATTTAGAGCACAGAAACTCGCCCGCTCGCCGTGCAGTAGCACTGGATTTGTCCGCAGTCTGTGCGTCCTGGCGCACATTAGCGCTTGCCGCTCCCGAGCTCTGGAGCTTTCTGAACTTCAATATGGACTGGTTTATGCGAGTAGCCTCGACAAACGGTACTGTACGCGTTGTTGAGAGAGATGGGTTGTTCGCGCAATTCATCGGACTCGCACTCGACAGATCAAAATCATATCCGCTGTCGCTCCACATCGGCGGTGCTCATCAAATAATGGGGACGTGTACAATCTGGGAGGGGCGGTCTACGTGGGAGAAGATGGTGCTACGGATGCTACCAAGGATCTTAAACCTCGAGATCGATTGCGGCATCAGCCCGTACGTCCACGAAGGAGACTCGCTCTCGTTCGAGGGTTCCGGGAGCGTCTTGTCATGCCTGACGTGGGACGAGCCAATGCCGCTGCTACAGTTCCTGAGTGTACGGATCCTCGATGGCGACCAGGGATTACGCATCGGCCTTTTTACATCCTGATATGAGGCCGTGACGCTTCAAGCTCCAAGCCTACGTCACATTTTGTTGGATGGATTTCCGCCAAAAATGATTTCTCCAACGGCGTGGCCACTTCTTAAGACTTTCCACTGCAATTGTCGGTGGTTTGATCTCGATATGACTCTCCAAGAAATCGCGACTTTGGCTCCAGATCTTGAGAAGCTGGACATTTGCTCGACTGACTGGTACGGCCAAGGCTACCCTGGTATGCCACGGCTGCGCCGCCTTGGGGGTGATGCCACACGAATGCTCAAGGTCGTGCAGCGCGATACCACTCCGAATATCAAGGCACTCAGCCTGATCGATGACAAAAGCTTTATGAGCAATGTGTTGGTTGCTTTCTTCCAGAACACGGCATACGAGTCGGTCACAGCCCTTTGAATGCCAACTCGGTCATCTGTGACTTGGAACAGAGATGATGCGTGCATGTTCTTAGACATGCTGCAGTTCCTGCCGAACGTCATTCGTGTGGATCTTGCGTGGAACTTGGAATCGAAGCCGTTACTCGAGCGATGGTCTCAACACCGGTATATTGCACAACTTCCAAAATTGCAGCACGTACGTGTGGTGCGTGTCATTGGGACGGTGGCGGGCTGTGCAGCAGATCTCTTCGCAATATGCAGGTCGCGGCGGTTGATCTCAGGAAACTCTATCTCCTCTCCAACAACATGGACGCTTGACTGGAATCTGGTGGGGATGGATAGGCGAGAAGTAGAGGCCGCTGTGAAAGAGCTCCTCGGCATTTTTGAAAAGGTCCGGCTGGTCCACTTGTGTCCCATGGATAGAGACAGATATGACGTGGCCGCAACTTACAATCAGCCAGTAGGCATGACCTGTGGCTGAATCATACTTTACACAAACACTGCAATACGTTTCCAAGCTCGTTACTTTTTCTTTGTTGTGTGAACCACATCTGGGAAACGGTGATCTTATCTTACATCGCTCTGTGGGCTTGTATATAACCAGAGAGCGGTGAAACTGTCCCATAAGCTCTTCCCTGCCTATTTTCGAAGTGCTTTGGGCTTTCTTCTTTAAATATCTTAAGAGCGGTTTAATCCTCGCTCGACTGGAGATGATACATCATACATTGTCCTACGGACCATAATTTCTTCTCGACAACAGAAATGCAATGAAATAATTGGAGCGCTTTTTTAATAGTGTCAAGCGCGCTGGGGGCTCGGTTATAAGTCTAACTCGTTAAAAATAGCTCACATCGATCTGCCCTAACAAATCTTGCTCTCGGCCCGCCACCCACACCCTTTACTCTAGCTTTACTTAGGATGATATGACATGTCCACCTTAGTGATAAATCTAGTCGACATAGCTCCGGTGTCGTTTGAGTCGAGCCGCGTTCCTGTAGGTCCTGCGGCTTTGTTCTTCCACATTTGACAAGTAGTCCACTTCCCGAAACTCAAACCTCGCCGAATCAAAGATCATTGATTATGAAACGATGTTCCACGCTTTGTATTTCTTGCCGGTGCTCACTGCGGCGCACGTTGAGGGCTTCAATCTTTCAGCGAAGCGCGTAGCGCCAGTCGCACATTGTGACATAATTATCACTTGCTGCGGGCGCGCAGTCTTCCGGCTATGGGCGTGCCTTGCGCTCCTAATTTTTCGCGGAACCCATGTCGGCGCAGAAATTGCCTTCGTCTTCCCCGAAATGCTCTACCGTAATGGTGCTCCCGTTCGAGCTTCTGGCTGCGGTGCTGATACATGTCGTCCGTGACGCGCACTGGGATCTGGAGCATAGAGCATCACCTGCTCGACGTACCATCCCACTTGAACTTGCATCCGTGTGCGCAATATGGCGAGATATTGCGCTTGCTACGCCGCAGGTGTGGAGCTACATCAACTTTGACCTAGATTGGCTCATGCCATACGACCGCGCTGGACAATCCAAAAGCTATTCCGACTACCTCCGCATGTCGCTCGGCAAATCGGCATCACTTCCACTCCAGGTCCGCATCGGTGGCGGATACCGGCTGTTTGATGGGACAAGCTGGCAAGAACTGGTCCCGATTATAACTGCACGAGTGGCAGTACTCGAGATTGATTGCGGCCCGAACCAATACACCAGCGGGTGCCTCACGTTTCGTGATAAATGTGGTGTCTTGGCCTGTCTTACGTCCAACAACCAAATGCCCTTGTTGCGCACCTTGAACGCGCGCATTCTTGATAGGAACAACGCGGCCTTTCAGGTGTTGCAAGACGACATGCAGCAGGTCCTACTCCCGCATGCGCCGAATCTACGCCACATCCGAATCGATGGGCTACCACCTGCGGTACTCTCGTCAACGGTTTGGCGTAACCTGGAGACGTTCAATTGCAACTGCCGCACGCGCAGGCTCAACATGAACGTCAACGAAATTGTTCGTTTGTCGCCAAAGCTGGAGGAGCTGTACGTTAGTCCGCACGATGGGTACGCGCTGACGACCGTCAGCTTGCCCCACATTCGTCGCATAGGTGGAAGCGTATTTCGCATGGTGCAACTACTGCAACGCGACAGCTTCCCAGAGATCAACGAGCTGGATTTTGTAGACGACACATCTTTTCCAAGCGACGTGCGCGCATTCTTCAGCGATGCATCCTATTCATCCATTACCCGCCTAGGAATGCCGACGCCTCGTGCGGAGAATTCAAATGCTCACGACGTGTGTCAGTATTTAGATATGCTGCCCTTTCTACCGAACGTCGTGCGGGTGGACCTGGTATTGGCGCCACTGTCACAGAAGCTGTTTGAGCGCTGGGCGCAAGATGAATATGTAGTCCACCTCCCCAAACTGGTCCATCTCCGCATCTTACCTGATGCTCGGTGTTTGGCCGGTTGTCTCGCCGGTTTAGAGGCATTGTGTTCGTCGCGGCATGCAAGGTCGAGCCCCACAATTTCGTCTTCAGATGCGTGGACGGTGGATTGGAATATCTGCGGGCTGCTTACCGAGCAAGTAGAGGCTGTAAAAGCCGTGGCATGTATACTTTCGGACGTGGTGCACACTGTTCGGCTCGTCAGGATGTGTCCCATGGACAAGAACCAGTACGACGTAGCCTTGATTATTGCCGTGTAAAATGGTATTAGAAACGCCGGGATCTCATTTACTGTGTGTGTCATTGCTTTCTGTAGTTCATCAAAGATCCAGTCATGCCGCACTGGACTACTATATTAATAGACTAACTAAGCAGAGCATTTTGCTAGCAGCTTGGGCAACTGCTATGTAAACATAATATCGACTGAACTTCTGCCGCATTAAGTGCACTTTCCCTCTCGACTGCATCATTCTCCACCTCGACAGCAGGATGAGCCATATTCGCGACCGCAATGATGTTGCGAACGACTTTTTATATGAGTTCAGCTCATATAATTGACAGAAATAGCGTGCCGATTGGCTCCTCGAATACTGATACTTGTCTGGAATTTACCGCAGCGCATCTTGTCCTGCATCCATCATGTCCGGCGTTGCGGAGCCGCACCTGGATCGTCACCGCACTCCCCCGATGATTCCTGTAGACCTTCCATTTGAGCTTCTGGCAGCGGTGCTTACACAGGCGGTCGCAGCAACATACAATGATCCAACGCTCAAGTTGCCCGATGACTGTGCTTTCGCTGCATTGGAGCTATCTTCGGTGTGCGCGCTGTGGCGCACGGTTTCACTGCAGACGCCACAGATGTGGAGCTACGTGTGCTTTGATATGGACTGGCTCATGCCGCACGATATTACAGCGGACCGCGGTTATCGCACAGCTCGCGTGCCGCGCCCAAAAGCCTACGTTGACTTCCTTTTGCTCTGCTTGAACAGATCGGCGAGAGCCCCTCTGAGCATTCGCATCAGTGGCCAACACGAGCTTACCGGCGGCTCTTATTGGCCCAACATTGTTGCGCTGATTACGCCGAAAGTGGAGACGCTCAAGATCGATTGCGGATCGAGCGAATGGAGCCATCTGTTGTCATTCCACAATACAGAAAGCGTACTCACGTTGCTTAATTCTGACACTCCACTACCGTTGCTCAGAACTTTGAGCGTCCGAATCCTGGATGAGGACGGTACATATCATATATCCATGGACGGCCAGTGGCAAGGCTGCGCACTGTCCGCAGCTCCAAATTTGGAAAACATCCAACTCGAAGGGATCCTGCCAAAGGCACTCAATACTCACGCGTGGACGAGACTGAAAACATTTAAATGCAACCTTAGACATCTGGATCTTGATATCTCGCTGCACGATATCGCTCGTTTATCCCCCAACCTGGCATCTCTGGACATTCGCTCGCGCGGTCCATATGGACCAGCACCCGTCCACATACCCAATCTGCGGCACATTGCTGGAGATGTCACCAGAGTATTGCAGCTCATGCAGCGCGACACTACGCCTAGGATTGAGACTTTGTATCTGTGTGAAGACAGGGAATTCTCAAACACCGTCTTCAGGGCGTTTTTCCGTATCTCCACGTACGAGTCGATTACCGTGATTGGGATGCCAACGCCTCAGATGGTGGGCGATTCCGAGGAAGCGAACAAATTCCTGAACATTCTGCAATTCCTGCCTAATGTCGTGCGCGTGGACTTGATATGGAACCGACAGTCACAGAAGCTATTCCGTCTATGGTCACAGCATGCATACGTCGTTCAGCTTCCAAAGCTGCAACATCTACGCGTAACGCACGCTCACGATGGCCTGGAAAATTGTGTTAACGACATGAAGACACTCTGCTCGGCACGGCGTGCATGGTCAGGTGGCGCCATCTTGTCTTCTACAGAGTGGAAGTTGGATTGGATCATCTCAGGAGGAGAACTTGTAGCCTTCGACAGCATTGGCCGATCTTTGGCAGAGGCAGTCCAAACAGTTCGCTTCATTAGTCTGTGTGACACAGATCGCGAGCAGTACAGCGTCGCCGCAACATTCAGCAGTGTATTCTCGCCTCAAAATTTCTAGATTAGAAATGTATCAGGTTAGGTTAGGTTAGAAATAGATTGGGAGATCGACGTGATGACGTCGCGTCCTTCCCGGAAGCGACCGGCGCAATCAGTCAGCCTTGTCCTTCATCTCTCATGTCCACCGAGTCGCTGCCTATCTTGAATTCTCAATACGCGCAGCCAGTTTCGTCTGTAGCCCTTACATTCGAGCTATTGGCTCCGGTGTTGACACGGGTCGTCTCGGATGCGCACAATGATCCAGAGCTAAGACTTTCCGATGACCGTGTACTCACGGCATTGAATTTGTCCTCAGTGTGTGTGCGATGGCGCACCGTTGCGCTCATGAATCCACAGATCTGGAGCTACCTGTGCTTTGATATGGACTGGCTCGTGTCCTACGGTGCCGGCATGGACTACAAGCATCGATCTGCTCGTACAGAGCACGCCAAGACGTACATCGATTTCCTTCTTCTTTGCCTGACCAGATCAGGAACGGTTCCGCTGGATATTCGTATTAGAGGCGCACACACGCTTCCTCGTGAATCATATTGGCCGAGGATCGTGGCACTGATTGCATCGAGAGTGGAGACGCTCGAGATCGATTGCGGATCCAGCGGAGAGAGCGACATGCTGTTTTTCGACGATCCAAATTGTGTACTGTCGTTGCTGGCGTCAGAGGTTCAACTCTCATTGCTCAGCAATCTGAGCGTGCGAATATTGGACGATTATGCCACCGATCTCTTAGACATGTTTCACCGTTGGGATGGCTGTGCGTTGTCCTCGGCGCCAAATCTCAAAAGCCTGCACCTCGAGAGGATCCCACCAGCGGTGTTGAGCAATAAATCATGGACGAGACTGGAAGTTCTTTGGTGCGATCTCACAAGGTTATTATCTTTTGATAAAACGCTGTGCGATATCGCCAGTCTAGCCCCCGGCCTCACGCATCTGAATATTTGTTCACACTATTCGTATCGGTATGGCCCGGGACCGGTTCACATACCTCATCTGCGCTAGATCGGCGGTGATACCACGGAGATGGTACGTCTCATGGAGCGCGACACAGTGTCCAAGCTCGAGACTTTATATCTTTGCGACGACGGGGATTTTTCAAACGATGTCTTCAGAGCATTTTTCCAGATGTCGACGTACGAATCCATCACGGTGCTTGGGATGCCGACACCTCACGTCGATGACGAGATGCTACCTTATCTTTCTGATGAGAACGAGGAGATCAACAAGTTTCTGAGCGTTCTGCAGTTCCTGCCCAACGTCGTGCGCGTGGACTTCAGGTGGAACAGTATGTCAAGCCAGCTGTTTGAGTTGTGGGCGCAGCACGATTATGTGGTCCAGCTCCCGAAACTGCGACACTTGCGCGTAACGCACGCGACAAATGGTCGGAGGAATTGTGTGGGCGATGTGAAAAGATTGTGCTCGGCGCGAGAGGCCTATCCGGGTCATTCCATCACATCTTCGTCGGAGTGGACGCTCGATTGGGTTATCACGGGCGACGAAGTGGGCGTCTCGTATAACGCAGGGCGGATGTTGGCGGAGGTGGTCCATACGGTCAGGTTTCTTCGATTGCGCGACATGGATCGGGAGCGGTACAACGTGGTGGCAACATTCAGAAATCCGTCTCCTTGATCGGATTCCTCTTGTTCCTCTTGGTAATGTGGATGAAAGCAGTTCAGATAGGGTTGCGAGAACCGATTGTAATGTCAAGCTAAAAGTACCAGCGTGTGACATCAGACTGGATCACTTTGCTGGAAAATGCGCAAGCATTGAGCATGTTGTTGACACCAAGTGACATACGCACGGTGCAGAGCCAATGTGACGCCGGAGAAGCGGTCCGTGCCTGCTGACCGTGGGCGTCCCGGCCGTGAAATTTGAATTCACGTTTCTTGGCCTCATCTACCTTCCGTTGTCATCACCCCCTCATTCTCCAGGAGCTACGTGCCGTGAATTATCGATGTGCAATGGCGAGATAGAGGGATTTGGAAATGTAGAATGCACGGCGCGCCATACCGGACCAGCTGGTCATACACAATTTTGCGGTTCGACTCTCACCATCTGCTATCGGGGCTCACACAATACCACGGGATATCGATATGCTCAACGGTGCCATGGTGACGGTGGTTGTGTGACTCGAGCTGTGCATCACTGTCAAACAGCCTCGTGTATGTATGGAATGAAAGGCTGTTGTTGCGGATAATAGGCACCTTCATTCACGTATCGTCCAAAGACATGTAGTCCGGCTTGATATATGACGACTCTATCCGCGACTGCTTCGTCGAGGGCCCGAGGTTATGCATACTGTCAAAGGCCATAATACGTATGCGATAGTTTTGCGGCGAGTGCTCAATATTGCGCACCGGTGTGATTCTCGAATCTCATCATCTCGTTCTCTGTCACGTACACAACATCGAGTCTGATGCCTACTGCATGGTCGCAACCTTGACACGTGCACCGGAAAAAGCAATTTGCATGGGTCAATTCGAGTAGTCAAATAGGCTCTTATTACCTGCCGGGCAGATGCGCAATGTGACACCGGACGAACGGGCCGTGCCGGTTCCCGGGGCGTCATGGTTGCTGACAGCGCGGGCATGAAATGCGTTTCGCGTCTTGGCTGGCTCTGATGACCTTTGCGCATGCGTGTGTTGTTGTGGGCTCTAGGTATTGCGAGTGCGATGGCAGCGAGCATACGCAGTACATCGTGGCCGTTATCTTGGGGTTGTGTTGCCGGTACTGATGGTCACGCGCTTCGCTACTTTTTTTGCGTTGTAACCGACCTCCGACCATGCCACAATTCGAGTGAAGGAAACGCGCCTTGCTGCTGTCTGATGGTTTCAAGTTTGGACATATAGTGATGGGTATAATTGAGACTTGAGGATAAACTGCGAGTTACGTCGCCAATATGATAGCCTACAGCATCGCTCTGTGGCGTGTTAGCTGGCAGGGAAAGACAGAAGGCTCGCTCAAGAAGACTACTCCATAACGGTCCACTTGGGAATGAGAAGTGCCGATTGATGAAATCATCAGTCACAGCAAGGCGTTTCCTTCACCGCTGTCACTCGGTTGCAATACACCGTTCAATTGTGCACTGTTTACAAAGGCGTGCCTTCGCAGACTAACTGGATACACGGCAACAAAGCTAGGATACATTACGCATTATTTTCACGAGCCGATTGGTGAGTGCTGGTAATGTACATACCAGCGTGTATGAGATGCCTGTAGGTCGATGGCGACAATTAGCCAATCTAGTGGGGTGTCTCTGCTCTGTGGTCAGGGCTGTGCAGTATGAACACCACCGCGGCGTACTCAGTGCATTGCTGACGGCGCCAACGGCGTCTTTAACGGGCTTGACAAGGAACCCCCCACCACGGCTAGGCGAAAAGAACACCAATTGTCTCGCCAAATTTCTTGATCGCGTTCTTAGCGTTCTCCACCAGGCTTTCAACCCAGTTTTTTTTTTGGCCCTGGGGCCTATAACGGCTCATGCTGTAAAACGCGTCATTTTATAAGAGGAAGCGACTAGAATATATGGAGAATGTAACTAGCGGTAGATGCGTCGGCTATCGTGGAGCGCTCTTCTTTAAGCCCTGACGGCACTCAATATCCGGAGTAAGCGCTGGAATTTAGTTCGACAGCTAACCCTCGTATGGGCAGCGCTCCCTGGTCCAGAAGTGGCTTGCAGCATTGCACAAAAGACATTGATCTCCGCCGTGGCGGCTGAACGACTTCTGCATTTCGGACTAAAACTACTTCTTCCCTTCCTCCCTAGCCATTATAAAAGACCGCGACGGGTGGTTTAAGGCAATCTCACCACGCCCACGGTCTTGTCCTACTTCGATCCACCATGCGCATCCCTGCTGTCGCACTCGCTCTCCTCATCATGTCTACTACTGCATCAGCTGGAGTAGCTGCTCCAGAATATAAAGGCGGCAAGAACATAACTCCAGGGTGCAAGAA
This sequence comes from Auriculariales sp. MPI-PUGE-AT-0066, assembly GCA_020744175.1. Classification (NCBI taxonomy): domain Eukaryota; kingdom Fungi; phylum Basidiomycota; class Agaricomycetes; order Auriculariales; species Auriculariales sp. MPI-PUGE-AT-0066. Next base: position 58,166 of record JAGTJP010000112.1, read on the forward strand.
TTGGGTCGAATGCCTCTGGGAGAACGTGAAGAGCGTTGTCAAAAACCCGTGCGATACTGCTGCTGTCGTTTCGCCCAGCCGGGGCGGGGGCTCCCTTCTTGGTTCGATTTGCAAGAGTCTAGGCAAGAAGCCTTGTACGTGGCAGCTGTCATCAGGAGCGTATATCAATAACCTATGAGCAGGAAATCGTCGCGCTTGATTGCCACGATCAACCCGCAGCCAGCTCACACAGGCCAGGAGGTATGCTAGCCATTGTTTGCACTGCACTCTGAATGCACATTCATTGACTAAAATGTTCGCCTAGGTGATCTGCTCAATTATGGGACAGCGTGATGTATGATTTGCTTGTTGTCGCACACCTCGTTGGTTGGCGAAAGTCAATCTTCGAAGGCCGCGGAGAATTGATCGGTGTATCTGCAATGGACTGTCAAGAAAGGGAAACACATTTTCGTGCTCTGAAAGTTTTATAGAACAGGAAATAACTCTTACGTGAGTAGAATGCTGGTCTGTGATGCACCAGAGAGTGTAGTTGGGCTGTTTATGCTGCATTTAAACCACCCACCCCCCGCTCACTTGCCGTTCGTCAAATAGCGCGTATTATTCAAAACAGTGCAATTTCCATAAGCCGAAGAAAAGAAAAGAAGAAAGAAGAAAGGTGGGGAGCAGCGAGGGTGACCAATTGAGTCAGCGTTCACGATAGCAGGACGGCGGAGGCACTTGAACTAAAAGGCAACATATGTATAAATCTCGAGGTATCACCTTGGAACGCGCAACTCGACCCGCACAACCACAATTACCACCGCAACGTAAAGCTTGTCGATTTCCCGTGGCTTTGTGTGAGTCTCGATGGCAGATGATGAGTACAAGCAGCTGGTCCGGTATGGTTCACGTATTTCAACGATACCACCGTGCATTCTACATTTCCAAATCTCTGCCTCGCCGCATGACCAACCATGGCGAGTGACTCCTCTGTACACTACCGGCTACATCACATATGTTCATTTCAGTACGCACACGTTCCTGTCTTCAATACACTCATTTTACGGCAGAGCCAGCACGGCCCATTCGGCCGGCATCACATGCATTGCGCATTTGCCAGTTCAATATACAAAGTATTTCTACCTTACGATTCCGGAGAAGCGAACCGTGCCAGCTGTGCCGTGGGCGTCATTGCGTATATATCACCAATGCCCACGGCAAGCAGCAATTGGCATGGGTCAATTCAAATATTGTAATAGGAAACTCTTATTACCGATGCACATGCGTCGCGATGTGACGCCGGACGAACGGGCCGTGCCGGTTGTGCCGCAGGGGTCATAGTTGCTGACAGGCCGGGCATGAAATTTCGCGTCTTGGCCTAATCCCCGCTCATCACCTCCTCTTTTTTTTCCCGCCACCCCACGCCCGATGCTGACGTGCCCTGTGCAATAGTCGAACCAACTATTATACTCCTTGCTCGTAATCGCGGGGGACGAATTCACGATGGGTGTGCAAGGTCAGGGAAGGAATAAACCTGTGTATCCGTTTTATCTCGGCGGTGCGTCATAAGCGCGATATGCGCGTTGCTCCGTCGCTGGCTCTGATGACCTTTTGCGCGTGTGTTGTAGGTGTTGCGAGTGCGATGGCAGCGAGCATAACGCAGTACGTCGTCGCCGTTATCATTTCGGTTGTGTTTTGCGGGTGCTGATCGTCGCCCGCGCTTCGCTATCTTTTTTCGCGCCGATTCCGCGTGGCTCAACGTTTTCGCCGTCGTGCTGGGTCACTACCCGACTCGGCTACCTTGACGTTCCGGCGTCGATGTGACGCACGTTCGACGACGTGCAGCCCGCTGGACTTGACAAAAGTGCGAATGCAGGCGAGCGGAGCGTCAGATATGCTCGCCAGCATCAAGACCACTCTCAGAGCCGAGGGCATCTCCGGCTTGTATGACGGTTTGACGGGCACACTGCTCCGCCAGTTCACGTACTCGCTCGTCCGCTTTGCCGCGTACGAGGACCTCAAAGTCCGGCTTTCGCCCGTGTTCGACAATAATCCCAAGCGGCCCAGCACAACGACATTGGTCCTTGCGGGCTCGTTGGCCGGTCTCGCGGGAGGTCTCGCAGGAAATCCGGCTGATGTCATTCTGGTGAGGATGCAGGCGGACGCGGCCAAGCCCCTGGCGGAGCGGTATGGATACCGCAACTGTTTCGATGGGCTCGTCAGGATTGTGCGTGAAGAGGGACCGTCTGCGCTTGCGAGAGGGCTTGTCCCGAACGTCGTACGCGCCACCTTGATGAACGCCAGTCAGCTCGGATCGTGCGTTATTGCGCAATATTGTCAAGTGGACAGTCCTGACCGCTCATCTCTGCCCCGCAGGTACGATTGGTTCAAGGCGAGCCTCATTCATCACGCTGGCATGAAGGACGACGTGCGATGTCATGCCATTGCGTCTTTCGCTGCCGGTACTATTGCTACGACTGTTTGCTCGCCCGCCGATGTCATCAAGAGCAGGATAATGAACGCTAACGGCAAGACCGTGCGTCGTTTGATTTTACCAACTTGGGCTTTGCTTACTATATCGCATTTCTACGCCGTCCTCTCCGCCTCTTTGATTACCTTCACCCCGCATACCACCCCTTTGTGTTCACCCCGTACTGCGCACCATCTCTTCCTCCCATCGTACTCCGTGTATTGCTTTTACGTCTCATTCGCCCATCTCGCATTCGTCGGGCTCCACATCAACCTCGAAACAACTTTAATTGTCGTCCACTCTTTCTTTCAATATCCGCATTCACTCCTTCAACACTCATAGTCACCACTCACCACCATCCGCACCGCGCTCGCGACCGAGGGCCCGCGGTTCATGTTTCGCGGCTGGCTCCCCGCGTGGGCACGTCTCCAACCGCTCACCGTGCTGACCTTTGTCTTCCTTGAGAGGTCCGTGCTTTTCCCTTCTTTCGCTAGTCCATAATGCTGAAATGGGTCTAGGTTACGAGCGGCGGTCGACGCGACGCGAGCGGCGCTGGAGGATGGTGTCTGATTAGACCTGCCCGAGACATTAGATCTATCGAACAATCTTGGATAGCGTGTATACACCAGCAATTTGTTGTCCTCTTTTTTTTTGCACATTGTAAATATACATGACGAGCTCGTTTCACGCGTAAATCTAGTGTCGTGTATTGCGTGATGTTACAGGATTGAGCGAGGCAGCGGTATGATATGATCATGCGAGTCGTGGAAGGTATCGGACGGGGACTTGACACGCCCAATCGGCCTCGAACTTGGCGTTCGGGCGTTCGCAGCGAGCTGCCCTTCAACACATGTCGCCATCTTCAGATACAAATCTACTTGTCTCAATACTTACAGCTCGAGGTTGATGATACCGGCGTCCTAGCAAGTAGGACTCGTTGGTCGGAGATACTATATAAAATAGGGAGCAGCGTCGATGCGGGATCCTTCTAGTGTGTGAGTGTTTTCGAGTGGCGTGCGAGCGCGCCGCTCGAAGATGGCCGGTTCGTGACTAACGGAAATGAACCTCTCAGGACAAATGATTGCTCTTCGGGTGAAAAACTGTCACCGTAAAGTGGTGGTTTTTGGTTTTATCGTGACATAGAAACTTTGCCGTGGTGGGAGGTGGTGGGGTTTGACAGGCCCATATTCACGTCGGTCGTTGTAGACAGCACCGTGCAAAGGGTCGTGAACCCCCGAGTTTTGAATAACTTACGAAATAACTGCCGCCGATCTCTCTCGCGGGTACTATCTTTCGAGGGAATGCCCGTTGCACAACATATGCGACATCCTGGAATCTGCAGGTTGCCGAGATAGGGTCTTGCAACAGTCGATGCGAGAGAGAAAGGAAAGCGGAAGATGGTACGCACCGAGGCCGAGATCCGTGAGTCTCGGTCAGAACGAGCCATATCTAATAAACAGGGAATGATGTTCCGAAAGAAGAACGAACCTTCTTACCTAGACGGCAGCTAGAAGACGTCGGCAGTCCATGACACCCTGAGTCCTTGCCGCTTTCGTCACCATAGGAATGAAGCGCCGGAGATTAGCTCGACTGCAGAGTTCTTCAAGGCCGCGCTTACTGATCGAGAAGGTTCTGCGCCAGCATCTACGCCACTAGGTCTCACGGGCTCTTGTAGCCTAGGACTCGTTCTCGCGCTGCTCACTTGGAGTTAGCTTCCACTGCGCAGGCCATATGAAACCTGTCTTCATAATCAGCATAGATCCCGTGGTCCGAACTGACCATAAAAGACCGCGACGGGAGGGGAAGACTGCCCCACCACACACAATCTCGTCCTACTTCGATCCAACATGCGCATTTCTGCTATTGTGATTGCTATCGCCCTCATGTCAACGACTGCATCGGCAGGAGTAGCTGCGCCAAACTATAACGGCGTCAAGAACACAACTCCGGGGTGCAAGAATTGGGTTGAATGCCTCTTTGAGAACGTGAAGAACGCGGTCACAAAACCACTTGAGACACTCGGTGTTATATCACCTAGCCGAGGTGGAGGAGCTCTTATCAACTCGGTTTCCAAGGGCGTGGGCAAGACGGTGGGTAACCAAGTAGCAGGAAAAGGACACGCTTGATTTCTCCGCAGTCATCTCATACAAGTTGGTACGTGCGCTAGCCATTGATTCAAGCACGCTGAAAGCTCATAATTTCTGGCCTAGATGCTTTCTAAGGTTTTCGGCTTGTGAAGTGACCGCGTGATGTACTATGTCCTTGTTTTCGCGCGCCTGGGTGGTCTATTGCAATTTAGTAACGGCACTTCGAGAAAATGAAGCACGGGTTGATAATCGGAAAGTTTCATCGACCGAGACAACTCACTTCAGTCAGCAGGGTTGCCATCTATAGATAGTCTTTCTAAAAGCGCCTCGTTCGACCAGTAACAAGATCACGTGAGCAATCGCACGACGGTGGCCTTTGCGGCAAATCTATTCCTTGCCTTCAGCCATTCAATGCAAAGAGACATGTTCACACGTGGACATTCTTGTGCAGCAGTCGACATATTGATGTACGATATGGCCTTGCGCGTCGTGTAGCGTGACCAGTAAACGTGGGACTCGGCACGCCCAATCGGCCACGACCTAGACCTTGGCGATTTTGGAGCAAGCTAACCGTTAAAAATATGGACATGCGACTGTTCTTATAGATGTAGTAAGCTTGACGCAGATCTAATTGTAGCTAGATTGTCATCAGGAAACTTCGAGATCGCTCATGACCGCACATGCTGCACATGAGCGGTCAGAGCGTCAACGCTATCCCCCCTGTTATGGGGCGGGCATACACTGCGCTAGATCGCCCACCGGCGGGCTTGGACCGGGGATGCGCGGTGATGAGCACTGGTCGGCGACCCTTGTTTGCACATCACCGACATGTCTCGAGCTTCCTGCACACACATCTCTAGACCATGCAGCTGATGCGTTGGCTGCAGTACCGCAGATGTGCTCATGAGCGCTATTGTGCACTATTTCGACTCACAGTTCCGCACACCACGGGCACGTAGCGCTGGCACACACACACACAGTGAGAAATAAATTGTTATATGAGTTGTCAGGGTACATGTGAGGTGCAGACGCGGGGGAGGTTCGTGCACGACAAACGTAAGCGCAACCCACGGCCGATTGTGTAGCGCAGCACCCTCGAGTCTTGTACAGGCCACATATACAGCCTAAAATCCAAATTTAGTGAGGTGTTAGATGAGAACGTTGAGAACGTACGTGGCGATCGGTGTTGAGTAACTTGCTGCTGCGAGTAGGTCAGTCCAATGTCAATGCAAATGAAGCCCTCGAAGCCCACGAATGCCGAAAAAGCCGACAAAGCCCAGTCTGAGTGGGCTGAGATATAGAAACATGCCCCTACAACCTGCACCACCGCGAAGCTCACATCGCGAAAAGAGAAAAGAGAAAAAACTGTGCTGCCCCCACAGCTGTCTTCGCATGCTTTGAGCTTGATTGTATTGCGGATTGAGCACAAACGAGGCGAACGTGGAGAAGGGGGAAGTAGAGAGGAGAGATAGAGGGGCATTTTGGAGCCCGCTGCTGAGTTGGGAACATATGTCTCCGAGCTTCCGCGTGACCTGCTCCCTCATCGTCGTCGCGATTTCTTTCCAGTCCTGATGGCAATATGCACCTGAAACAGCCTTGTATATAATGTATAGCTGCAATGTCTTGTTTGTCCTTGAGCGACCAGTGCGGACAGAGCACGACAGAGCGGCCGCCATCCTCTCTTTGTCGCACTCGTGACTGGCACACCTCAAGCAACAAGTGGAGGCGCATTAGAGATGAGACTGTTGCTTCCTTGTCTATGGTTCTAGGGTTGGGCGGCGTGGAGACAGGTGTGCGCGGGTCTGCGGAGGGTAGCCGACGATGTGCGGTCCCTGTGCTTCTGGGCGGATACGGCCTCACCAAACGCGAGTCATGGCCGCATTGACCCAAAACGTGGTTTCCTGATGGTAGCAGTGCTTCATACTCAAAGTTGCACTATCAGCCTAAAAATCGTGACACTTTGGTTGGACATACTATAGGGCATATGAGACTGCATCAATGCAGAATCCTCGTGGAGTGAGTATTTTGAGTGGAGTGCTGGCGCGCGGCTGGGAAGATGGCAGGTCGTGACTGACGGAAATAAACAAGCCACTTGGCAATGATCATAAGCGCTGGATATGGGCGGACTAATCACGAGACGATCAACACATCATGAAGCACTCGGTACCGGCGGATGGAAGTTGCAGATAAGCTTCCAATATCACGTGCATATCATATTTCCACTGACCACATTGCTACGCTTCATACTCTGGGCACATGCTAACTGCTGCGATTGGGACAAAAGGACTTGAGGCTACAATTCTCGATGTGGACGCGCAATGAGATGCGCATTCTCACACATGCTGGTCTGACGAGCTGTTCGCATAAACGGCTCAACTTATCACGGCGCAAGTAGTCATGGTCCATAAGGCGTGGAATGATAAGATCAATCCTGCGCAATGCATGTCCCCCGCGCCAAGGCCCAGAACGCCGAGCCGAGTTGACATCCCGTACGATCAGGGAGAGATCTTGCCTAATTTCCTCATCCGTGAAGGAACGAATCTCCATAACTAGGGCCTTGGGCCGATTGGCCATTTTCTCGAATACGTCGGTTAAATGACGTGCCTCCCATCCTAGATGGATCGTGCTGATTCTCTTGATGGATCGCAACATAAGGAAAAGAAGTTTGACCGCCTGGCTGAACAAGTACTGCCTCGTACAGTCGTGTACGCGGGATGACTCGATGAAGTCGATCCTAAGCTGCCTTACGGCAGGTGCGCACTCGGACACTCGGCGAGCGATCGCACGGTCTATGTCAGTCTGAGGATCCAGAAGATCGTATGTCAGCTCGACCATGATGTTGAGTTCCTTGGTCTGTCGCGGAATGGAGTGAAATACTTCCAGTTCCCTGTGACCAAAGCGCCTAAAGACTGCAGTGAACTGCCGGCTCCCAATTGGAATCCACTTGGCGGATGCACCAACAACGCTGAGCGAACGCAAACGTGGCATAGCTTGATTCAGACGCTGGGCTGATGGCAGATAGGTATGCCAAAAATATGACAGGTGTGAAGGGATCCGAGGCCCGTCGGCAGTCTCTTCAATATATTCTCCACATCATGAAACCACCTTTTGGGTCAATGCGGCCATGAATCGCGTTTGGTGATAGAGAGAAGCCGTATCCGCCCGGAAGCACAGGGACCGTACATCGTCGGCTACCCTCCGCAGACCCGCGGACACCTGTCTCCACACCACCCAACCATAGAACCATAGACAAAGAAGCAACGGTCTCCTCGCTGATGCACCCCCACTTTCTGCTTGAGGTTCCCCAGTCATGCGTGCGACGCAGAGCGGATGGCGGCCGCTCTGTCGTGCTCTGTCCGCACTGCCCGTGGTGTGCGGAACCGTGAGTCGAAATAGTGCTCAATAGTGCTCATGAGCACATATGCGGTACTACAGCCAACGCATCAGCTGCATGGTCTAGAGATGTGTGTGCAGGAAGCTCGAGACAATGTCGGTGATCTGCAAACAAGGGTCGCCGACCGGTGCTCATCACCGCGCATCACCGGTCCAAGCCCGCCGGTGGGCGATCCAGCGCAGTGTATGCCTGATGAAGATCAAGTTGTTGAACCAAGTCTCCCACCTTGTCTCTGATCTTGCCTCTGATACTGTCCGGTTACTTTTTTCACCCTGCCGTTCCTTCCGCTCCCTTCTCCCCACGATGGTCGATCTCGACGTATTGCGCGACCTTCCGCCAGGCGACGTACTCTTAGCCGCAGGAAAAGTGGCCATTCTCCTGGGGATAACCTGGAGCTACCATCGCAACCTTTCACCTCCAAATCCCTCGGTGCTCAACCTCTCGGCTGCTCTTAACTCTCAGATACCGATTTCGGATCGACTTCTGCTCGGATCTGTCTCAGCTGTGAAGGTAAGCGAGTTGGTTCGCATGCGCTCCTGACTGCTCTTGGGCTTGTCGACTGCACCATGGAGTGCGCGGTCGGTGACTTACGCTTTACTAAGATTTTGTTCCCTCGTAGAAACTAGGATACGTGACCGCTGCATATGAGCTCTATCGTGGCTATACAGAGGAAGATTGGAGCCTATCGCCCAAGATGCTTGCTGGATTGTCTGTTTGTCTTGTCGGCATTCGTCTCCGGTACGGATTTCACACCGGTCCTTGCCAGAATCTAACATGATAAAATGTTCAAAGGACGCAATGCTATAGACAGCTTGGGAAGAGGTTCACGTACGACTTACGATCTCACAGTCGCGGCGGCCCGGGGCTTGTCACAACCGGACCATATAGTGTCGTTCGTCATCCGAGCTACGTTGCTGCTATGATGACTTGGGCTGGGTACGTCCCGGTGTTTTTTTCGTACTAAAACCACTAAGTGTCACTCGCCTTCAGATTTGCCATCGCATATCTGGACCCGCGCATCACCAAGAGCATCAAGTTTGACGGCCTGTCTCATCAGTAAGTTCGAATTCCTCCTTATTCCCGCAGTATGTGAACATTTTTACTAACGATGATTGCGATTGAAGGATGAATATCGGTCTATATAACCTGTGGCACGCAGCCTTGGCTGTGCCATGCGCGCTCTTCCCCGTCCTGTTAGTCATGCGAATTCGCGGCGAGGAACGCATCCTTGCACAGGAGTTCGGTCCTCGTTGGGCTCAGTATGCGCGCCGCGTCAAGTGGAAGCTTATTCCATACATCTGGTAGTCACCACTTCGCTGTTCGCAGCTATGAGTGGACTGCATGCGGAAATGATTGAATTGAACCGACGCCTGTGCATCGTCTCATTCGAAATATACATTGGGCCTCATTGGCCGCCACATTATTGCCGCCGAGGGAGTCGTTCTGGACAAAACGGACATGGCATTTCTCGGCTTTTAAATGCTGCCGAAGAATATGCTCATATGGAGGACGAGCGGATGTGGCTGTAAGAGATGATCCAGCCAAACGACTGCGAAACTGAGGTCCTCCAGAAGTGGCGCAGGCCCTATCAAGCACATAACGGCTGCATCTGTCATGAAAGTTCCTAAAGCTGAGTCAAGTGTTCTTATGTGCTTGAGATGCTGAGCTATAGCAGCAGCGATCGATCGGTACGGGCAATCGGGGAATAACCCGGGAACCGCTTGAGGTGTTCGACTTCCCATCTTCTTCTCCCGCCATGTCGTTGATCGCATTTGGGAATACTCAGTCCGTCTTGACCCCCGAATGGAGTGTCGCAGCCGGGGGAAATCACAACGAGCCGTTCAAAACCCGCGTTGTCATAAAGCCGCTGATGTCCTGCACATACAAAATTGGTACAAGATCCTCGGACCGAAGCTTCTATACAGTGCGGGACCCAATCTAGCGATGATTCAGGCGTGTGCGTTCGAGTCTCCCTTGATTCTTGCTCGCCGGTGTTTCATACACGCGACATGGGCGCACCGACATCGACGCCAGGCCTGCATATAAAGATGAACTCTTGGGTGAGTGGATGCATCAACAGCTCCTGCTCCTAGAATTTTAATCATGACAACCGCCACCGTAACTCCCTTTGCTCATCTACTCGCAGAGGGACTGCACGATCTCCAGGTCACCAAGTGGATGTGCAGTGAGTACAGCCGGTTGACTCTGACTCGATCGCTGCCTCAACCTTATCGCAGCGGCGGCTCTCGCACTGATCGTTTACGACTAAATAGAGTGGTCGGTTGCAGCTGCAATAGTCGGGCACCGACTCATGGCGCTGTACGCAGACAACATACGGGTCAAGTTCCTCATTTTCGTTGTCTGGTTTGCAGCAGTTGTTGCCCTCACGATCATAAACATCATCATCCTACCAAAGCATGGAGGTCTGTGTATTGCGATCACCGCACATCTTTCGTGCTAACTGTTCTTTAGCCAAAGCATCTGGCCTGCCTTTCGGTATGCATCTCCGTCATCCTACGACTCAGTCATTGAACGCTTGGATTCCGTCGTGCGTAATCAGCTTTGGTGGGCTTAGCTCAGCCTATAGTACGCCTGCTGTGACATTTGATCTTTTTGCCATTCTGCTTGCGTTGTTCAAGCTCATTCAAATTCGGCGCGCTGCCACGCGGATGCACACTACCGCCGGCGCGAGCGTTCGTTACGATAGCATGGCGATAGCATCTCGAAAAACGCATAAGTCTTATCATCGGTTTTGGTCATACTTGCACACCCGGTAATTCCCCGCAACCGCATTGCCTCATAATCTCCTTGCGCGCATTGTGCCCGTCATATCAGCGTGACGCAAGCTTACCGAGCGGCCTATCAGTAGCCGGAGAATCCCCGTCCAGGTGACCATTAGGCGGTTGTCACATTGTTTGGAGGCTGCAATGCAAATTCAATCTAGTCGCTACCTTGCAATGGCCTTGCCAGGCTCGCTCAATTTGCGGGCGCTTGCACCTCCGGCAAGGCGGTACAAGCAGCCTGTTGACCACTCGGCCTTTTTCGTGATGAGGATCCACACTTTATTTTCTGGTGTACGTCTCAAATCTCAAAGCCTTCGATTGTATCACTCATTTCCACTACGGAATTCTCACCGGGCACATTGCGACTATGTACATGGCGGCGAAGAGGGTGCGCCGCCGGTCTGACAGTGCGCTCGAATTTTACTTACTCGCCTCATCATATTGAAGGAGTCGCTTAAATTTATTTGGATGCCGATGATCAGTCTTTCGTCCATCGCATGCAGCCACATGATCGTCGACGTTCGGAGCTCAAGTGCAACGCCGGCTCCGTCTCTAGCGTCATTCTCCGATCTTGGCAGCGCCGGGTTTCACTTCACGCGCTTCAAATCACTGTCTGGCATTAGCTCGTCAGCAGATTGCTGACAACCCTCCTCTACTGCTCAGATGCGTTGTATTTAGATTGATACGCCATGGGAATATATCGGTATCTTTATTGAATGAACGACAGTCTTGTGCAAATATCTCTCCCACACAATCGCCGTTGTCCGGAGAAGCGGATGTAACAAGTCAATCTCGCCGGTGCTGACCTTGCTTCGCTAGATTGGTTGAATAGTCCACAAGATTGTGTTTATACACGGAGAACCTCTGAGCCTTATGTACAGTGCTGGCAGTTGTGACCTTACACCAAGGGACCAGGGCGCACGGCGTTTGAGTAACCGCAATAGGGGTTGTTTATCACTCCAGGCCTGGGTAAGACGCTGCTGGTTCTCGAATGTGCGGCCGACTGCAAGAGACGAACAGATATGTTAAAGCTGCAGGTTGGTGTTTCACACGTATGTATGAGCAAACCATGGCATATCTCACTAGTAGGTGAGAGTACGTGTATAACGTTGGTCGTGTGGTGAACCCGGAGGCTCTCAGAAACAGTCTCATCTTCCTCCTAACATGAGACTCGGATTGTATCTCATACGCGTTGCCATATTATATGGCTGGACCGTAGCAGGGAAGCTTGGCTCACAATACGTTTGGCCCTCGCCACCCGACCAGCTGCCAGTGCTCCAGCCTGACATCGAGTTCAACGACGGTGACCTGATCACCCTTGGGACCGAGTTTTACGTCGACGCCGATGGCCCGGTTCTAAATATCACATAATGTGACTACGAGAGCAACGACGAGAAGAAGCCCCCGGCGCCACGCTATGTGGTTTATGCGGACGATTGGCACAAAGCGGACACATTTCCGAATAAGGAGAGACTCGGCGGGTTCAATCACTCGTGTGGCGCGCAAAGCAGAGAATAAATAAGGTACTGATTACGTCACCCTTCCTCGTGTACTTTGGATAGCTTTGCTCGAGTTCGGGCGACCGGGAAAGGCGGTCGATAATGCACTGTCGTGGCAGCAGATGAGTTCCGGTATACGCACGAAGCTAAGAAAGCTCTCGGAGGTGCACTATTGTTTTCACGGAGAGTTGCTACAGACCGTGATTAACGGTCTCGTCCTGCCGGCAGGCAAACGACTCGTCGTGTCAGACTTCGGATGGGGTCCAATGCCAACTACTGAAGGCAAAGACCCTGTTCATACCGCACGCGAACTCGCTTCGTTTGTCCACAAGTACGGATTTGATGGCGCGGATGTGGAATACTAAGGTACGCTCACCTGCTGCCCTCTGGCGGCGCTGTATTACGTCGGCGCTCATTTTGACCGGTGCCTAGATTTGACCGCATTTGAAAAGGGTACCGGCGAAAAGTGGCTCATTCTGCTCACACCAGGAGCTCCGCAAACAGCTTGGGACGAAGAAGATAGTATCGCATGCACCGATCGCACCATGGTTCCACCCCAAAAAGTGGCCGGGTGGCGGCTATCTGCGCGTGCACCGAGCTGTGGACAAGTTCATTAACTCATACAACATCCAGCTTTACAACCGTACGTAAATGGGCTGTGAGGGTTCGCGCTAAACTGATGTCTTGAAATTGCTAGAGGGGAAAGGCGTGTGGTGCGTTGCCGTAATGCGCTATTTGCGCGATGACTTACTGGTATGCGTAGCGAGAACTGCGAGACGTTGATGGTGGACGCAAATGGTGGCGGTTTAAAGACGAGCGTGATGGAAGTAGTGGCCGCAGGTGTCCCTGGGAGCAAGATTGTAGTTGGTAAGGGCGGACGCCACTGACGGTGGGCACATGTCCGCTGCGGCGCTCGGACATTGCCTCGAGAAGTTCAAAGGTCATAAAGGATTTGAGGGTAGCGCGATGGTGTGGCAGTGGTCGCATGCGGGGAAGAAGTGGGTGTCAGAGGTCAAGGGCGCCTAAACCGGAGTCAACGTGTAATTTGCCCACTGTCATCTGAATAGCTTCCCCTCTGATTAGGTGTAGCGCCGTCACGCAATTACTTCTCTGTTTTGGTTTAAATCAGATGACGGCTTTCACAGTTCTACTTCGGCGTTAGCGGCTTGGCGTAATTAGGCGTGAACAACCTTGACGCTAGCGTCCGGATCGCTCCCTTCGCACACAATATCACGGCAAAAGACTCGATGAAAAAGACTGCGGGTATAGATCTTCTGCTCCAGAGAGGTTGCTGCGATATGATGCCACCCGTGAACAGACGCTCCACGATGGCCATGGCGGCTATGCTCAAATTGTATCTACTATGGCTTACCGTGTACACCTGTACACTCTAATTAAATTCTGAAAAGTCGCTGCTTTTCGATCGCGAGTCAGGTTAAATTGACGAAGAAACTTGGCTTCGTGAGCCAATCGGCCGAGTAGCCCGGATCAGGCGAGCGCCTGTGCGCGGAGCTGATCGGGACAGGCCGACCGCGTGTCTGCCCAGCTCCAGCTGCTCGCCGACAGCACCTCTCCGTTCCGCCGCCGCCTGCCCTCCTAAGCCCTGCGCACTCACCTAGCACCCTCTCCTGCAGCTAAAGTCCTTGTACTCCATCGCAACTGCGTTTCCCTGGTGATCTGCTTGTATTTCTCTTCATACACGACCACCTTGCATCTTGTACCCTCCAACGCGCTTCGCCCGAACTTTCCACCATGAGCGGCCCATCTACAAAGTCGTCCAAGGATGAGCGCGGTTATAGCCTGCGTGATATAGTCCTCGCCAAGATCAAAGGCTTCCCGTCGTGGCCCGCCATGGTCAGTCGAGATACCCGCTTTAATCATTGAGCGCGCGCTGATCAATGCATACACTCACCTCCATATGGATTCAATGGACCCCCTGGTCTCTATATCACGGTTTCCCATGGTTCTGCACCCATTGTGGCGGCATTCACACAATCGTTGTGTCTCATCCCTCACAACTTGCATATTCGACCTACCCTTTCTACCTTATGACTTGCTCTCTGTGTTGCCCCGGTCTCATCCAAGTGACGTTCGTGTCTTTCTTTGCCCTCAATCGTCCATCGTTCGCGATTTTCATTCTCCTGCGGATCCTTTCCGTCTCTTCTACGTCCTCACGGACACGTCTCCTTTTTCGCTCTATTCACTTTGGCTCTCCTCCCTCGAATATCCTTGATGATGATTGCGTGCTCTTTGTCCGTTGCCGCGTTGTGCGTCTGTGCCCAATATCGGTCCCGCGCCTGACCCGACCCTGAACGGACCTTTCATATCATCAAATCCTGACTCGCCGTCTTGCATTCAACCATTCTTTAACCGATCGTTCTCCTTGTTCGTCCTTGCATGCTGCGACCGCATCCGAAATTCCTCCCCGCACCTGACGCTCAACTGATGCCGTCGTCTTCCATGCGTGACACGCCCTGTCAAACACACCCTTGAAATCTTCACTTCCTGACATCATCCCATGTTGCCGTCGCCCGGGTTGAACGTCGGTCTGTATGCTTCCGGATGTATCCACGATCTTTCTGCTCCTTCACACCCCGTTCCCCATCCCACCGCTTTCCGTTCGCAGGTCGTTGACCCGGACCAAGTTCCTTCGGCCGTTACTGGCGAGCGGCCAACCGGCAAAAAGTACTATTGCGTGCGATTCTTTCCTGCTGGAGACTTGTACGTCGCATCCTGCAACAGAAACCCATGTTCGCGCCGCTGACCATTGTCAACACATGGGTCCCCTTTCTTCCTGCTTTCGCATTCGTCTATGACTGCATACTGCAACTGCAACACGACCATGCCTGTCTCGATCACACGTGATACCGCATTCGTTCGCTGCTTTACAGCGCCTGGCTGACTGCGCGGGACATCCTCCCTCTTCAAAATAGCGAAATTCAAAGTTTATTGCGCAGCCCAAGGGCATCAAACGTAATAGCGACCTGCTTCAGGGGTACAAGGTGCGTCTTCATGTGGTTCTGTTCTGCCAGCGTCAGTCCCTACTTCGCGTCACATACCATCCCCACCCACTTTCGCGCTGCGCTCTGCCCTCCCATAGCGCTCGCCTTCCCTTTCGCCTCCTTGACCGACCGCTCTACTCCACGGTCGTGCGACGTGAGGACTAACGTTTATCGTTCGTAGATTGCCGCAGACCCAACTGAATGGGAGAAGACGATCAACGAGAAGATTGCTGCAGCGCAGGCGGGCGGTGGTGAGTCCGAACAATAGTAGTGCTCCTTGATGAAGGAGAACTTACATAAACACGTGTGCTGCAGACGACGATGATGACATGGATGAGGATGAGGACGAGGAGGGCAGCAAAAAGAAGCGACGCCGGTGAGTAGTTTCAGTCTTGTTGCTTATCACTCGCGCTGGTGTACGCCCCGTGATTGGATCGTTACCCCACGTTTCTTGTGCAGGACTGTCTTTATTCACGTGCGCTGTAAAGGCGCATTCACGCATGCTGTGTCCCATTAACCATTTAATGCCCAGCTCGCTTCCCATATGCCACAGGATCTATCCGGCCACAACGTTTTGCGACGATGGTCTCATGTTGTATATATTTTCCTGACCCCGAGCACCATGTATACCCGCCCTCGCCCTCGACCCCCCGCCGCCCTTTTGTCTTTTTTCGAACGTAGTCGGTGGTACTGACCCACCTTCGTTCGAAGGTCAGAGGCAGGTTCTAGCGGCAACGCAAAGAAGAAGCGGCGGACCAGCAAAGGCGGAAAGCTGAGCGCAGAGATGGTCGAAAGTGAGGACGATGGTGAGGGCGCTGGTGGGTGCCTGCTATCTATCATTCAAGCGTACGCGAACTGACGTGGCTGTATTATGTGTAGGCACATCTGCAATGTCCGTGGCGCCTGCTACTCCTGTTGCACCGGCAAAGAAAAAAGAGAAGGATGACGACGAAGAGAAGTTCGGTATGTCGGCTCCGTTTGCGCTCTTCCGGGCTGCGCACGATCACTTAACCGCTACGACTAGCACATCTGAAGAACGACCTCGGGGCGCAGGACATCAAGAAGCTCCGGCATGAGCTGCAGAAGATGTTTCTGAATAACAAAGCACCGCCGACTGACAATGTGCGTCCGGGAATTCCCTGGAGATAAGCGGCCGTCTGACGGGGTATTGTAGGATGTTATCAACGGTGATAAGCAGTTCAAGGAGCTTGAAGCGAAAGACATCCCACTGGATTACCTTGGCGTGCGTCTCGATTCCGGTGTCTGATTCCCACCCCTACGGTTGCTGACGTCTTGCCTTCTGCGCGTGTAGTATTCCAAGATAGGCAAGGTGATGCGGCACATTGCATCGCTTCCTGACGACGCTATTCCGCGCGAGGCGGAGTTCAAGTTCAAAGTGCGTGCGCAAGACCTAGTGGCGAAGTGGCACAAGGTACGTTCTTCTAGCTTCACGACTACGCATTGCTAATGGTACCATCCTCGTACTAACTACCGCAGGTCGCTGCCGCTCAAGGTCAGGCAAAGCCTACCGCGCCTGCTAATGGAAATGGCGTTTGAACGACCATTTCGTCCGCGGTGAGCTGGTCTGCATATCCTTTGCCTACTTCACTCATAACTTGGCCGGGCAGCTTAAAGTAGTCATGCATTCCGAACCCCGCGGCTTCATACATTTCACAACGCGGCTCCATTGGTTGGTGATCTTTGTCCAAGCTTAAAATGTGTCTATGGCTGCTGTTGTTCTGTCACACTCTTCGATAATTGCCAATGCACCCACATACTCTCGCTGAACCCGCGAAGCCCAGCTCCAAGTGTTTTGGTACCATATAAACGCCCACGAGCGGTGTTTTCATCTCACTAGGACGTGTTGTAGATGTACACTTGGTGTTGTCCTCTGTCGTTCGGACAAGTACATTCGCCGTACCCCGCATCCCGTGTCCCAGCTTTTCTTTCATATTCCCCACTCGCTCCGCGCCGCTATCACCGTGGGTGTTCTAAGCAGTATGTCGTCGATAGTCGCTTGCTCGCGAGTGGCCCGCGGTCCCTACTGCTTTCACCACCACCACCACCATGGAAGGGTACCTCCTGCACCTTGTAGCCCTTGGCCTAAAGGGCCAGGCAGTAACTGTATTAGCAGTAATCAGACCTGCTCTTTCAAACTGCCTCTTCAGAATTTTGATCCGTGATGGGCTACACGGGAATTTCTTATTAGGCAGGCAACACTGATCACAGGCTACAGCCTGTTGCACTGTCTCAGAACCCTTGAATCAATAAATTTCACCAAGTACACTATTTTCCGTCACGTCACGGCCTATTCCGGTGTCTGTGCAAGTACAGATGCGACCACATCTTCATCTAAAGGGCTTGTACAGTGACATAGACAGTATTGCATTGCATGTCATCCCTTTCCCAGAGCTGGCTCTACCAGAATGCAAAATCACATCTAGACATAGATTGAATTAAGATGAAAGTATCAGATAACAATCTTGATATACATTCCAGATGCTATAATTGTGGGAAAAAAAAAAAAACATCAGCCAAACAGTTGTTTAAACCATTCAGGAGATAGCAGCACCTGACATATCTTTGTGAAATTGATAGGCAAAGACTGTGCACTGCTACTGGTAGTACCCAAAATTTCTTTCCTCGTTTTGTTTTGGCTATAACTTGGAATGCCGTGATTCAAATTGACTGAAATTTGAACATGCGGTAGCTGACACATTTCCAAAGCATTCCATGTCTCACGTTGCTGGCCATCGGCTTAGCATTCCAAGTTATGGTCCATAGAGTTTGGCTGGGGAAGGATTTAGTAATTGGGCCATATCTGGGTCAAACCTGCGCTCATTTTGAATTTTGAAACTGCAGATTGATTGCATAGGCTTTCCGCATCCTTCTGTGTGTTGGGATGGCGGGAATTGCCGAGTTCGGAAATTTCCGTATTGGGAACTGGATTGCAGCCCAAGCAAACCACCGCTCATTTTGGTTATTTAAAGCTTGTTGAATTTTGGCTAAATAGCCGGATCAGATGGCTGCCGGGATTTTTGAAATAGATATCAAGTATGGCTTCACTTTCGAAATCCAGAGTCTGGAGACATGGTTGTTACCATGATGGACTTGTCTTGTTGTAAGCAAAAATGCTGGATGAATTTCACAAAATAAGTGGGCCGATTGGTGAACAGCTATCAAGGAATGTGAGGTTAGGTTAGGTTAGGTGACGACGTCGACGAGCGCAGCGAGGAGGCGTGTAAGAACACGCACGAAGACAGGATAACTGGGTGAGGGATAAGACCCCACCCTCCAGTTTCGCCTTTATAGGCTCTTCAGACCCTGTAGTCTTCTGGTTAGCAATAATACACAAGTTCCTAACTCGAAACTCTTTACGTACTTGTGACCGCATGGCGGTTCTCTTGTAACTGGGCGGCGATCAGTACCGTTGTTCTGGGACTGAAACTCACCACATGTGCCTATGATTCTTCTCCGTCTTACCGTGAGAGGCCGATACCCATTTCTGGAATGGCTGAAAATCAGTTAGGTCCCCGATCAATGTTAGTAACTGCGGGCGGCCCGCATGTTAGTGCAAAAACTTTTTCATACTAACAACTAACACCAAATACTTTTTCCTGTGTTTCAAGGCCAAAAGCGGATGTTAGGTTTAACTGTTAGCAATCTTAACCCCGGTGTCACTCGGTTATACCTCCGATGATTACCGTTATCAATCCGACCGGGAAATCCCGGCCGGGATATGCCGAACCTCTGATTAAGGGGTTAGGTTAGGTTAAGTTAGGTTTGCGTACCATAGGTTAATGCTATGGAAAACATTTGATCAGTGATTAAACACCAGTGCGATTTATTAGACCGCATACATACAAGTTAGGTTAGGTTCGGTTAGGTTAGGTTTAGTCTGGAACGCCTAAGGTTAATACCGTCTGCATGCCTACAGACCTTGAATGTACTTACAAGAGATATCTTCTTTCAAGTGTGGCTCTGTGCTGAGTTTTAAGTGTGTTCACCTGTGAATCAACTCTGCCTCGGGTGAAGTGTACGTCAGTTTCGTCTAGTTGTTCTAAACTACCATCGCGCTTTGTGTATGTAGCAGCGTGTGCAAGGGCCTCTGGTTTTCATAATCCGAGGTTTCTTAGCGGGTAGTGGTATATTTCCCTTTTTCCCGTCCCTAACTAACTACATTTCATGTGGTGATGATATCCATGTCTGCGTCATATGAATTAACCAGGGCCCCTTATGAGGGGTTTCTGAGTGGGCCTTCAGAATGTACCCATCCCTGATCGTTTCCGCAGTGGAGAACTTTCGATTTCTACCTAAGTAGACTTCACGTTTGGCTAGCGAGTATCAACGGGAATGTTACCATCCACCGAATCGCCAAGCATTAGGAGCCTGTGGAGAGCCGCGATGCAGTACTATTGTGTCCTTAGGTTAGGAGGGGACTTCAGACATCAGCTTGGGGCTGTGAGAGCCAGTGGTAGAGCAGAGATGGCTGCCAAAATACGAATCGTATCGTATCGTATCTCGCACTTCAACGAGACATATGGCTGCCAAAATACGAATCGTATCGTATCGTATCTCGCACTTCAACGAGACATATGCCTGCCAAAATACGAATTGACTGCCAAATACGAATCGTATCGTATCGTATCTCGCACTT
>JAGTJP010000113.1:0-77871 GCA_020744175.1 Auriculariales sp. MPI-PUGE-AT-0066
TGCTGAACATCGAGAAGCCAGCCAGCGGGCAACACACCTGATAGGAGACGCAAGTTCAGGAAATACATCGCGGTGCACGCCTGGGTGGCAACATAATTATGCAGAAGTCTCGGTTTGTTACCAGAGCATTCCGGGTTGGATACATTCGCGATGCAGTTTAGTGTGTACAGCGGAGGAAATTGAGAGCAGTGAGTGTGGTGAAAACGCCACGCGCCGGCGAACCCGACGCGAGACTACTATGCGAGCTGTAGTGCAGTGTTCAGACCAAGGAGAGAGCGATCCAACCAACCAACCCTCCGGTCAAGATGTTAAAATGGAGCAATGGGGGCGCGTTCCAACATATGCGATGCAGCGACGGAAGGACTTGACCGTTGGACTGGTGTTCAACCTGATAGTCGAGACACAATCACTGCCAAGACAATCACTGCACCCCATCGCCATTTGTCCAAGAGCAGTCGCCGTACCGACTCGAGCCAACTCTCCGGAGCCGGTAGAGGTACAGTAGGCACCTTTGGTGTTGGTGCTTTAACCGTCCCTGCGGCGGCAGCGGTGGCGGATGGGGATGTTGCGGCCCGTGCAGCTGGTGGGGCGGGCTGAGGAGCATCAGGCTTTCCACGCTCCTTCACACCCATGTTGGGCAGATCCTTTGCTTGGTCTATGCAATACTGTAAAGAAACCATGTTAGCTTGGATGGAAAGTTTTGGTCGCGCTACCGCGTTCAGACGGAATCTGTGCTCACCTCAGGAAACATTTCCCTGAAACGCTTGTTCTGCAAGTTCCAGGCGTGGCTCCTCGCAGCATAGGCACGTTTGTCGGCATCAGTTGTTGTGACTCCGCCGGTGGTTATCTCGTCTGAAAGCATGAACGAGAGAAGGCCTGTCAGTCTGCAATAGAGCGCGATGGTTAATTGCGAGTGACAGATAGGAGAACACTAAG
Source organism: Auriculariales sp. MPI-PUGE-AT-0066 (assembly GCA_020744175.1). NCBI lineage: Eukaryota > Fungi > Basidiomycota > Agaricomycetes > Auriculariales > Auriculariales sp. MPI-PUGE-AT-0066. The sequence goes on from JAGTJP010000113.1 coordinate 937, forward strand.
GCGCACATTGTTGCCACTGTCCATGCGGGATTCCACTATGGTCAGGTCAGTCGTCGCGTCCAACCGCGCTCGAGCAAGGTTAACTCACAGAACCAGGGTGAAAGTCAGACATGGAGAAACAAATCTTGCGGTCAGGTTGAAAGCGACCACTCGGCGTCATCATCTGGAGGTGCGGCCCGGGTGAAAGTATCGCATAGCAGCACAAGAACAGGCCAGGAAGAAACAATTGTAATCGCGAACAACGATGCGAAGGGAGTTGTCAGCCTTGAGGAGGTAGTAGCATAATTAAGCTGACCTTGATACCGGGCGGCTTGAATGGGAAGTCTGAAGGAAAGAGAATGGCGCCGAGATACTCGCCGCCTGCGAACGGACTGTCTGGAGGGCCACGCTGGAAGAAATGAGTACAAAAGTAAGGGTGGGCTTGCGCAGGAGCGACATACGACAATAAAGTACCCTGTATGGCGGTGTAGTCAGTACCCATGCCGCACTGAATCTACCAAGGCCCACGTACATGTGAGGATGTCCTTCTCGTCTGGGGCGGCCCAGACAAACGGTGGGGGATCCCGCTGCATTGCTGCGAACTCCTTTGCTAACTGCAATGACGCGACGTGGATGAATCAGCCAACCAGGCCGAGTGACAGTGCACTGGGGTGCGCACACGCTTGCCGGCAGCTTTGGAGGCCATCTAAGTCAAATTCGGAGGGGCGGGTGCGCGAGGCGGGCGAGTATCACGAGCGCGTGGCGGAACGGGATGAGGAAGAGAGACGGCTCGGCGATGAGCGGCAAAGTCTCAACCCCTTGTTCTCCTGCCGACCCGCGATGGCCACCGTACTCGTAAACTCGCATCTCCCTTCGCTTAAGCTGCTCTCCAAGGGCAAGGTTCGCGACATCTACGCAACCAGCGATCCAGACGCGCTGCTGTTTGTCGCCACCGACCGCATCTCCGCGTACGATGTCATCCTCAAAAACGTGTGCTTAGCCTAGTTTCTGGCCCCAACTCAATCTGAGCCGTCATTTGCCCTGGCTGCAGGGTATTCCGCGCAAAGGTGTCTTGCTCACCCAGCTCTCACGCTTCTGGTTCGACTACCTGCGCGACGTCGTTCCAAACCATCTTCTCACCTCCAACATCGATGAAATGCCGGAAGAAGTCCGCCAGTGCCGCGACCAGCTCGATGGCCGCACGATGCTCGTGAGGAAAGCATCAGTCGTGCCGCTTGAGGCCATCGTGCGCGGCTACCTCACTGGTGTGGCGCAAACCCCTTCAACAAGATCGCATTCACCTGACCGAACGATTTAGGCTCTGCATGGAGCGAATACAAGCGATCAGGCACTGTGCACGGTATTCCATTCCCCGCCGGCCTTGTCGAATCACAAAAATTACCCGAGCCGCTGTTTACGCCGTCGACAAAGGCCGAGCAAGGCGCGCACGATGAGAACATCCACCCGACCAAGGTGCTTCTTTTCTGATCAGTACAATTGCTTATCTCATTGCGGTGCTTGCGTCTGTATACAGCGGCAAAGCTTGTCGGCGCAGAGCTTTATGCGCGCATCTCGAAGACAGCCATCGACCTCTACAAACGCGCACAAGCATACGCCCTAACGCGGGGCCTAATCCTCGCTGACACCAAGTTCGAGTTCGGCTTGTATGGTCCCGAGAAAGAGCTCATCCTCATCGACGAGGCTCTCACGCCGGACAGCTCGCGCTATTGGCCAGCGGCGGACTATGAGCTGGGACGCGGACAAGCGAGCTTCGATAAGCAGTTCTTGCGCGATTGGCTGGTGGCTCAGGGATTCAGGAAGGGTTTGGAGAGCGGTCCAGAAGGGCATGAGGGAGAGGGTTGGATCATCGACGAGGAGGTAGTTCGTGGCACAAGTCATAGGTATCAGGAGGCGGTGGACATGTTGACGAAGGCTGCATGAACAATCGGCACGTTACATTAGATGACAAGTCAAGCCGTGATGTCTATGTATGCATTGCCTCTTATGAACCTTCAACGCAGCGACTTTCGGTCCAAATGGTTCTTCCAAGGCGAAAGTCGTCAACTAGTGCCTTCTCAAATGTTAAGAAGTCTTCCAGCGTGTGCCGATCATCCTTCCAGACCTGCAGCCTCCGGTCCCGCAACGAGCAGACTATCTTCCGGATATCAGGCCAGCGAGAGGCAAACAGGCCACCAATATGCAACGCCACACAGCGCAAGCGTGAATACCCCAGTGCGGCTCGCAGAGTGTGCTCGAAGGAATCCAAAACAATGTTGCTGTTTAGCCCGAAGAAGCCACCGCTATTGCTACAGACGGATAGGCCAAAATGAGTGAGGACTGGAAGGCTTGCAAGTGTTTGTTGGCACCAGGCGATTGAGTCGGGCCGGAATTCAGGTGGGACGCGAACGGTGAAATGTGTAACGTGGTTCTTCACGGCTTGCGAGATGGACTCCTCCCATAGCATCAGGCTAGTGAGCGGGATAGTCTGGATAATGACATATCGCAGATGCCCGGTGCGATCAAGGACCGATAGATGGTTTAGGAGGTTCGTTGGCCCATGGTACGACTGAAGCGCGGTGAAGTACTCGAATCGGATCGCGTTCATTGTGTGGACAAATCCAGATGCAACATAAAGCACACGAACATGCGCACAGACGCGTTGCCCAAGCGGGTCCATTGTGCCGGGAGAGAAAAGCTCTACCACTGCGTATGAATTGCCGGGTGTGATGTGCATATCATGGTACATGATCGGGGCGAGTAGCGTGTAGGCTTGCTTGGAGACCTGCGCAAGTGCTACAACAGTCGCTCTGTGCTCTGCCATGTACCAAAACGCCGCAATCTCCGTAATTTCAGCGAAGAGCTCGACAGGAAGTCGATCCATCATTGAGACTGTGCAATGGGAAGGGGCGAAGGCGCTTAGACCCAAAGCACAAGCAGGACCGTCCCTTCTGACACGACAGCCGGAGTTGCACAACCATTCCGAGTCCCTAACCCTAGGCTTCTCAACATATCACGCATCCTGCGCGTTGTTCTAGGTTAATTGGGTCACCATGCGTATGTGAGCTTGGATGCCTACGAGGGGGCTACGACAAGTTCTATGCTCAGTCACGAGCATCAATGCTGCAGTTTTAATAATCATAAAACAGAGCTCAACGGTGAGTCGTTCGAGCTTGAGACCGGCGGAAGGAAAGAAAGACTGCGGCAGCGCGGAGTTGAAAGGCTGAGATCGACGCGTTTTCTCTGCTTTAGAGCATTTCCACTATCCCCGTCCCATTACCCGCGCGAGCAAAAATCTGCGAAGCCACATGCTGAGCGCGTTGTGGTTCATTGCGGACAGGTCGCCTCGAATGTGCAATACCAATAGCCCGACTGCACTTAGACCACCCGATCCTGACTTACATGGCCGATCGCTAATGCATAGACACCCTAAGCACTCGATAGAAGGTAATGCGCAGTTTCAAATGAGCAGCTTGCATTCAGGCGTGATCTACTTGGACCGGGACTTCCATACTCGCAAGACACGCGCCAGCCTTTCCTCCTGCTGCTCTGCGGTCTCCTCAGTGTGAACGGCTGGGGCTGCGCGACACGGTCGCAGCCTGGTACTCCGGGTGGATCTGAACATCTTCTGCATCTCCCCCTGCTCCGACTTGTTCGTCAACTGGTCGCTATGGATGGTGACCTCTGGAACTCGCGACTCCAGATACTCCAACAGTCGCAACTTGGAGTCGAGCGCCGCTTCGTCGGACCAATCGGCGGTCTCGAGCGTGCGATTCCATGGTCCCACGTCTCGAGGACGTCGACGCCGAGCATTTGAGCCGAGTTACCTATGGCAAAGTCTTTCTCAGCAGCGATCCAGTCAACGACGGGCATCGCTTCGCGCCGCGGCTGCATTCGTTCGGTGGACTGAACCCTTTGTGGTACTGTCGCAGCCTATGTGGCTGTTAGAGATGCCTACGCGAAAGTAGCTGAGCGGCTCACAGTCTTCGACTCATTGCCACTGCAGTTCAAGGCATCACTGTCCCATCCGAACAGATGGAATCCAAGCAAAGCCCAGCTGTGTCGTCGGCAACTGTTGCACGGTGACAGCATGAAGCGGTATCGCTGCTCCGTGTAGGTGGTGCAGCTACTTGAGGTGTGGAATAGCGGGCGGTGGCGTAGAGCTTCGACCCGAGCTGCTTCAGTGCACATCGGTGACTTTGTTCTCGGCGGTCTGCTTGCTCCAACGCTTTGGAATCGAGTCGGCATTGTCGAAGTGGGTGGTGGGAATCGGCTCGAACCGCGACGCTGACGCCTTTTACCCAAGCCCAAGGCTCTACTCTCGAGCATTACATCATAATTCTTCGGCCCTTCGATAATCGAAGGTTTCCATGCTGTGAGCTAGTGTTAGAGCATGTGGTGCGAAAGCTAGTCGCGGGCAGCTCGGATTACCTCTTTTGGGCAAACGCAAAGGTGTGGGATCGCGCTTTCGACCAATAGGATGTTCGACACACCGCCGCCGGTCGGCAAGATGTCGTCATTGCCAGTAGCCAGAAAACTAGTCCCCAATGGTCGGCCGAGTCGTGTGCTGTTATAAGGAGAGGCCTTGGGCTCGGGTTTCCCCCACAACTTCGACCCGTCCCGACTCCGTCCCCGAATTCGTCACCATGAAATTCAAGAAGATCAAGTCCGTTTTCGCGCTCGCCAAAGGCAAACGGGCCTCTGCCGTCACTCGTAGCAGTACCTACGGGCCTCAAGATACAGATGCGAGCGACGTTGGCACACCGGATACCATCCCCGCGCTTACGTCGCTTTCGGAGGCGTCCATTTCGTCGCTTGATATTGCCGCTATAGAGGTGCGTGCTTTTAACTTGTGCTGGTATCACCCGCTGACGGCTACTAGATCGACCAGCTCGCTGACGAAGCTGTCGTGAAGGCGGCCTCGCACAGCGTCGACCCGACTGTCGAGGCGGAAGAGCCCAAGCTCGCAGCAACGGCCATCTCAACAAGCACGCCTACGTTCGAGACGGTGTTCGAGACTTCCAATGCCACTATTGTCGAGGAGAAGCTTAGCGAAGAGCGCAATCTTCCGGATCCGCTCGCCGCCGACAACGTAGCAGCCATCCCAACGCCGATCGAACACGACGTTGCACCCGAAGTTATCCACGACCGCGATGCCGCGAACATGGTACCACCGACATTCTCTCCAGCCCCGAGCGAAGAGGTCACGGTGCCGGCGGAGAGCACCTCCAACTCGACGGACGTTCGGATCATGCTCGCCAAGGACGTTGCCTGCCCGACTAGTGCCTCTAGTGCCGACGCTAGCATCTCACCGGCAGAGGTCACCACGGCGGCCTCCACGACGACGGCGGAAGAGGACGAATGGTCTGTCATGAATATCCTCGCGGCGATTTGGGCCCTGTTGCGCGGTGTATGGTGGTTCGTGAAGAACCACGAACACCTCACAGGCGGCAAGGTGTCTATACGTTCAGCAACTGTCGCACCTGTCCAAATCTTCTTCTGCATTCTCGTCCTTCTATTCCAGTGGGTGCTGATTGCACCTTTCGTGTTTCTTTGGCATTGGATCTGCGGTAGGAGACAGAGCAATGTGCGCAACGCGTGGGAGATTCGTTGCTGAAGTTCCCCGCCTTTGTACTAGAGTTTGTTCTTCTAATAGACGTTTCCGCTGCATTCTACGGTTGCTTTGCGTTGGCGATGCTTCTTAGACAACCCTGAGACGATTTCATCGCATGGTCGGCAAGATGCGGCAGACTAGGCATTGCCTCCCACTGAGATCTGAAGCTCAAGCATGTTCCGTCTCTGCGTTCTCTCTGCGACAACGTTTTGGGCTTCACCATTGCGCTTGAAGCACGATACCTGGCGACTTTTTTTTAAGATGTCGTTGCTCCGCGACGTGAGCAGACCCAATCGAAAGTCTTGTAAGTGCCTCCGCATCTCCTCCACCTGGTGCCTGGTCGCTTCCTGCCAATCCCTCTTTCCGGTGCTGCCAAGAGAACCCTGTCGCGCCGAAGGCAAATGAGGCTTGGGCCGGACAGCACGAGGCGGACTTGAAATGAGAGCTGTTGAGGCGTGGGCTCCCTTGTTCACCTCGACTCTCAGACCCTGCCCTCATCCCCAGCTCGCATATTACTTTGTTCTTGCGCGACTGTGGGCATGGCTTTCCAACTTCTGTCGGCTTTCTTCTTCTCGGTTCAATTGGCGGCAGCACTTCCTCTGACACCTTTCCACACAAAACACTCGACACATCACACTCGATCTTTCCCCAACGGCGCCAAAATTACGACTTACCACCCGGAAACCAACTTTGAGGTGTATGAGCGAGGTCTTTCTCTCAGAGATGTTGGAACACATCGACCTTCCAACTTCCGCGCCGCAAGCGTGCGGTTCATTCGCACCAAGCACGGCCATACGAACGACAATGGCGACGACATTGAGGTGATCAGCTCTTACAAAAACAATCATACATCTCACGTCTGGGTCCGCCAATTAGTCGTGAGCACTACACCTGTCCCCCCCCCATCAGCGTACTGACTGAGCAATCAAGAACGGCATCCCTGTCGTGAACACCATGGCTAACGTCGCCATGAACAGCAAAGGCGAGGTAGTCTCATATGGCTCTAGTTTGGTTCCTGTGAAGACGGTGAAGTCCTCCAAGATCGGGGCCGGCTTCATCAAGACCTCAAAGCTCACACCAGACGAAGCCGTTCATGCCGCGTACAACTTACTGGGCGGGAAGGTTGACTCGAAGCGACCACCAACATTGGCGTATCTCGCTGACGAGAAGGGGGCCCTGCAACTCACGCACACCGTTAGGATGCATTATGAAGACATGCATGTTATGGATATATTTGTCGACGCTCAGGACGGCTCCGTCCGTGGCACTGTCGATTACACGTCGGACCTGACCGTGCGCGCAGTTCCGGTTCAGTCCAAGGACGTCGGTGTAAGCGGACAGAGCATCTTGACAAACGTTGAAGATTCCGCGGTATCGCCTAAAGGTTGGACTTATACGGCAGGAGGAGACATGCCACCTGATGTCACGCTCGGTAATAACGTTATTGCTGCATTCATTGGCAGCCGTAAAACCGTCCCTGACCTTGTGGATGCGATCATCAAAAACGTCGTTCCGATGTCCAGTCCAGGAACTTTCGACTATCCTGTTGACCTTACTTTGGATCCCAACGACCCTACGAACCGGAAGGCCGCTATTGTGAACATCTTCTTTGTTGTCAACTCAGCACACGATATTCTCTATCGGTGAGAACGAGTACTCTGCAGGTCACTCGTTACTGACAGCCGCGTGCAGTTACGGCTTCACTGAGTATTCGTTTAACTTCCAAATTGACAAGTGAGTCATGCACCACTAACTCCTGCTGCTGGTCGTATCTAAGCATCGACGATGCAGCGAACATCCAGGTGGGAAGGCGAGAGATCCCGTGCTGATCAGCGTGCAAGACACATCGGAGCTTGACAATGCCTCCATGACAACCTTACCCGACGGCCAGGCGTCCTATATGGATATGCTGCTGTGGGATTGTATGTTTTCATTGCTAGGTTTCTCATTACTGATCACCCTTTGCAGTTACCGTGCCATACCGTGACAGTTCCTTCGACAACTCTGTCATTTTTCATGAATACGCGCACGGCCTCACCAACCGCATGACCGGCGGCGGAACAGCAGCGTGCTTGCAAACGACCGAGGCACGTGGGCTCGGTGAAGGCTGGAGCGATGCCTTCGCAGACTGGGTCTGGCAGGTCGGTTCGGGCTTTGACGAAGTCAAGGACTACACCATCGGCACATACCTCATGAATAACCTCTCTGGCGTCCGGAAGTACCCATACAGTACGGACAGGGCAACCAACCCTCTCACCTATAGCTCGGCCAGGGATCTCACAGCGCCGCACGAGATCGGCCAAGTCTGGGCTCAAACATTACATGTCGTCCACGCGTCGCTCGTCCACTACTTTGGCAGCGGATCCAACGCACTCACCAACCCAGACGGTTTGACAGGCTCGAGTATCTTCATGCGGCTTATAGTCGATGCGTTGGCGCTTCAGCCGTGCCAGCCGACGTTTGCTTCAGCGCGACTCGCCATACTCCAGGCAGACCGGATTCGCTACGACGGCCAGCATCAGTGTACCCTTTGGCGGGCTTTCGCGTGGACGGGTCTCGGATACGGTGCTTATACTTTCCTCGAGAGCGCAGGAGTGCCTCGGGATTGCACGACCGCGTTGGATGACCCCTTCCCGGCGTCATACGGCCCATGATGCCTTCTTTGAGCATACTGCCGCCTGTTGAAATGTCTCTTTTTTACGCTTCTCACACATTTTGTAGCCATTCGGATATCAACTGGAGCATCTGCTGTACTTTCATCATTATCACATTAGGACGCTTGGGTAGTTAGTTTTTCCGCAATTACAGTAATTGCTGACTTAAATCGCGAGTTCACCAAATCATAGACAGTGAAGCAGCCAGCTTGTATACCCATCTACTCCCCGTGGTTAAGATAGCTAACCCCTTGTAACAACAGAGCTCTGGAAGTCACAGCATGAGATGAAGTAGGTTTGCGCTCGAGATACGAAGTCGCAGACTGATGGAAACGATATCATGTGTTCGATTGAGTACGGGCTTGAAGGGTCGGACGAAAGTGAAGATGTCGCAGTTGAGCAGGCGCAGCAAATACAGTACAAAGCATATCTAAAATATCGAGCAAGCAAGCAGTGGAGAGAGAAAGGTCCGAGCCGGAACATACTCAAGTGGACTTGATTTGACGCTTCGCAGTACCCAGAGTCGTGTTGTTGACCTACAATAAAGCTCAGCATGATGAAGAATCGTCACAGTAATGGACACTGACCTTGGTCGCGAATCGGAGCGAGCACAAGGACTCGTTAAGATGCGCGGCGAGAGGCGACAAGTTGAGCATCATCTGTCAAGGATGAGTCACATATCAGAGACAAAATAAAAAACACGCACCAATGTCTTCGAGTTTCCGCTCAGCGAGTACTGCAGCAGGTAGGTGAGCTTCGAGTTGCGATACGGGATATGCGCCTTCTCGCCGCCCTGCCCCAGCGCCGCAATGACATCGCCCAGTGCACTAAGCGAGCGATTGATGCTCTGCGTCTCTTTGAGCCGGTCCTTGTCGCCCGCCGCGCCGCTCGCATTGAGCCGTTCCGAGCCTGCAAGGTCGACCAGGTTCAAGGCGCCCTCGCAGCGCTCGCCCGTCGCATTGTTCACGCCAGCGATGCGCAGCGTGAACACGCTGTGCGAGCGCGAGGAGCGCTCATTCATCAGCGTCGCGGCGACGCTGCGCCGCGATTGGGCACGCGACAGGAGCGTAGTGACCTCGGATGCCGAGCGGAGGGGTACAACGACGACGTCGGTGATGCGCGTCGAGCAGGCCTTGGCGTCGTGCTTGACCTCGTGCTTCTTCTTGTCGAACTCACCCGAGCCGAGCAAGTCGTTGATCGTCTCGTTGTACTGTAGAATGTGTGAGTGAAAGCGAGGATAGAGCCAGGAGCTCGACGCACAATTTCGACAAATTGGCCTTCGAGTGTGTACTCCCAGCCTTTTGCCCGCAACTGTTCGGCCGCAACAAAGACATGCTCAATGGCACGAGGAATCATGCCGATGGTGTCGGTCGTCCTGCCACCTTCCATCGTGTACGACTTGCCAGAGCTATTTATGCGGCTTGTCAAGATCCGTTTTACTCGCGCAAGAAAAATTATACCCAGTTTGACCATAGGCAAAGATGCAGATATTGTAACCGTCAACGCAGCTCTGTGCAAGCTGCCCAACCTCATCGAACACCTCCGCCTGGGTCGACTGCGGGCCAAAGACGCGGTCGAACGCAAACTGCCAGGTCTCCTTACGCTCCGCGCCCATCGCATTCTCACTCCACGAGCTCAGCACGACCTCGCGCTTCTCGCGCTTCTCATCGGGTACGCAATCTCAGCAGGCGAGGGCTCGCTATCGCTCACCAGCGGCGGCCGCACACGACAGTACACACGGATGTTGCCCTTGAGCTCCTGTACCTGGTTGTGCAGCTTGCGCCGAATAGCCTCGCTGTCGAGGATCTCGAGCCGCTGTTCGGCGATCACGTCGTCTTTCGCTAGTAGTTGCTGCTTGAGACTGTCAATTTGCTCGCGGGCGGCTTGAAGGTGGGTGGCAGTCGCGCCGCTGTGCGACTTGATGGCCGTGAGCTGGGCCTCAATGCTCATGTGGGCGGTGGTCATCTGTGAGACGGTTTCCTGTATGCGGCGTGAGTAAACTATAGGTTTATTATGTCAATGCATACCTTAAGAGTCCTGATAGAGTTGTCGCGGGAATGGACGTCGTCCTCGAGAACCTGCTTGTCATCGCGGAGTTGTCTATTTTCGCGGTCCAGCCGGTTGCGGCTGTCTTCAGCATCCACGAGGCGGGTCGAGTACTGTGCTCGGACTTGGTCTAGTTCTTGGGCATGGCGTCGGATCTGCTCGTCGTTGGTCCGCCGGAGCTCCAGTTCGACCTCCTTTTTGACGTGAAACCGTTCAAGTTCTTCGCCTGTAGCAGCATCAAGCGGTGAAAGTGTGACTGATGTTGAATACTTACGCTTTGCGCGTTCTGCAGCCATTTCGGCTTGAAGGGTGTCGCGGTCGTTCTGCTGCGCGGTCCGCATGCTGTTCAACTGCTCTTGAATCTGAGTGAGCTTGTCACCCGCTGGTGCAACAGCCGCGGGAGGCTTCAGACGTCTGCCCGCTAGGACACGTTGTGCGCCGCGGGTGACCGGTTTGGTGGGTGCTGCGCTAACTACTCGTGGTTTCGCTGGCCCTTGGTTCGAAGTGCTCAAGTTGTTGTTGGATTTCTGGCGCAACGGTGCCCGTGAAGCTGCGAGTGCGGGTGCTGAGCCTTTGCCGAGGGCTTTGGCGACAGCAGCTGGACCGGCAGCGGTGGACCTGAGCGACCGGGTGGGCCTGGCAGAGGTTGACGAGCCAAATGCAGCTATCTTGGGCTGCACTGGGCCAGCGTCGTCCGCGGCCTTGCGCTTGAGCGAGGGCAGCTTACTCATCGTTGCCGAGTCGTTGCGTGGTTCGCGGTGGAAGGAAGGAAGAGATGCGGCGGCGGAGAGCGAAATGCACGTGATCCCTTTGCCTCCGCCCACTTTACCCTTCGCATTAGCGATGGCGACTGCCATCACCGCCGCGTCCGCGTCCAGCGCAGCCTACTCCGCGACGACGTCTACTACAGCCTCCGGTTCTGGCTTTACTGGTACCGTGCGCGTGTCAACAGCGACTAAAGTGCATGAGTACCTCGCCACCAGCCACAAGCACAAGCACAAGAGCTGGACTCTGAACTCGTTTGACATTGGCAAGTCGCTCGGCAAGGGCAAGTTCGGCAATGTCTATCTCGTCCGCACCAAGGAGGAGCCACATTATATTTTCGCCATAAAGGCCCTGTATAAAGCAGAGCTCGAGCACGACCAGGTCCAGGGCCAGCTGCGACGCGAAGTAGAGATCCAGCAGAACTTACGGTCTGTTCTACAATCCAGCAGTCCCACAGTGTGCTGACATACTGCTACAGGCACCCGAATGTACTACGGCTGTTCGGGTGGTTCTCCGACAAGCGACGCGTATTCCTCATGCTCGAGTTTGCCGGCAACGGCGAGCTATACAAGCACCTGCGCAAGGCAGGCCACTTTCCTGAGCCGCGCGCGGCCAAGTACGTCGCACAGGTCTCCGCTGCGCTCGCCTATCTGCACACAAAGCACATCATGCACCGCGACCTTAAGCCCGAGAACATCCTGCTCGACGTCAACGATGAGGTCAAGCTCGCCGACTTTGGCTGGTCTGTCCATGCGCCGGGCAACTTGCGCAAGACGTTCTGTGGCACACTCGACTACCTACCGCCTGAGATGGTTAATGGCATGCCTTATAACAACAAGGTGGACAATTGGACCGTCGGTGTGCTCACGTACGAGTTGGTCAATGGGTAGGTTATGCTGAGTCGCTTCATGTAAACATGCTCACTGCTGTTTAGCTACCCTCCGTTCGAAGACCAAGAGGGAGGATCGAAAGGTGTGCAGCATTCTGTTGCCGCTTTTGTTCGCCGGACTAATGGTATGACAGGAACACAGCGAAGAATTGCAAGTCTTCAGATGACCATCCCCAGCCACAACTCACGCGAGGTTAAACATTTGATCAAGCAGGTCCGTCCGATTTGCTTTGACGATCCTGATAGTGGCTCACGAGTTGTCACCCAGCTACTGCGGATCCGCGCAGACGAGCGTTTTCCTCTCGACCGCGTATTCGAGCACCCTTGGGTGGTAAAGCACTACCAACCCGACATCCGCTTTGTATGAGACGCGGCAGCCGCCGTCTCCCTTATCCTGCCTCTCTAGTGCATTGTTTTTGTTGTATTTGGCTTCCTCGCCAGCGCCGGCTTGCCTGCCCATCTTGCTCCTGTACCATCTCTCGCGCGTCCTCTCCACCTACCTCCGTCCATTGCAAACGTCTCTCCAGAGCGCATCCTCGCATCATTGCGTCCCATTCTATCGCTATATAGCGTACAAATGATAACTTGCCGTTAGAAACAGATTGTTACATACAACAGCGTTCAATCCGCCCAAATGACACATTGTGTTACGCTAGCGATGCATAGTCCCACAACCTCAATAGAGGTTCACTGGTTCCTTCGGTCAGTTTTGCAGCATCGACCGTCTTCCACATGTCATCCGCGACCTCCTCGACCGACTTCCCCGCATCAACGACATGCCAATTTCTCGCTCTCCCAATCACCGACCTAGCCTGATCATCTACCAGCCGATCCACATCCCCGATGCGCGCAAAGACCTTCCTAACCGCCCTCTGGACCTCCTCGCGCTCGTACCGCTCCAGGCCGTATCCACCACGCGCCGCCGCGACCTCGGGCGACACGTCGAGGAAGAGCACGAGGTCCGGTGCGGGCAGCCCGTCGTCCGGTGTCGCGCACCATGCGAATCCGCCCGCGTACGCAGCAAAGGCCAGCTTGGCTGCGCTGAATGCGATTCCGCTGAACGCGTACCGGTCGCATACGAGCGTCGTGCCGGCTCTGAGCGCGGTTTGAATGCGCGAGCTATAGGATGGGTGAAAGCCAATTCAGTGTGCGATAAAATGGTGGGGCGAGGAGCGCAGACGCACGCGCATTCCCAGCGGTTCGCAGAGAAGAGCAAATGGATTGCGCGGTCGTCCAGGTCCGTCGCGCTCCTCAGATACGCATCGATCATCTTACCAATCGCAGTTGTGCGGTCTTTCAAACGAACATGAGCCATCAGCTGGATGAGCAGCGATGATGATCATCGTGCGCACCGGGGAACTTGATTAGCTCGACTGGTCGTCCAGCTGCAGTCAGCCGGTCACGAAGCAGTGCAGCCTGGGTCGTCTTGCCCGCCCGGTCCATTCCTTCAATTACAATGAATGCACCGCGATTCGTTGGCTGAGACAGAGACTCTGTGGCAGTCGAGTCTGACATCGCGCCGAAGAGAGCAAACGCGCTTTAGTCGCCGATTGAAAACGCGTTTCGCCCGAGATCTTTCGTGAATTGCGGATCTTCGCAAGGAGAAGTCAACTTCCTCAACAACTAGAGTCTACTGGGGAATCTAATTAACATTACTGGTGAGTTGAGGTGTAAGTCACTGCTTGTCCAGGCTGCCATCATGATGTCATTTATCAGGGCTCTCGATGGCACACCTTCCCGAGAAATTCATCTCTGTGTTTGCTCAAAAATAATGCAATGCTCAGGTATCTTGCGTCATCGGAGCTCGCAGTCCAGGTACTAGTGAGCGGTCAGATTCGAGGTCGTCATCAACTGATTGCAGGTCATCCTAATAGGGTGTATGTATCAAGGTATACGCCTACAGCCTCGAGTGGCAAAGTTCGAACAACCTGGTTATATGGCAGAAGAAACGGGGACCTCGAAGAACGTCTTAGCCAATTCGCCTACCCGACCGTCGAGTTTCTCCACCTCCAACATGATACTGACCGGGTTTACACTTGAGTTTCCGGGCTGGCGAACGTAGATATCAAGCCCTTCTGGCGTGAAGAGCGTGCTGGAGAAGTAGGTAACAGCCCAGTCGTCGCCTAGGCCAATAATCTGGAGCCGCGCGAGTAACATGGTCAGCACAATCTCCTTGCTAAACATCACCAGAAAGCTGGCAAATACTGCAGCGCACCTCCCAACGCGAGCTGGCTATCATGAGCCAGCCACTACCCCTCCAATTATACGTCTGCGCAAACGCAGGATCCTGCTTGTCGACGCCACGGACGGTCGAAGGGCTCGAGTCCGCCGCCGCGCTCGCCGAGCGGTACTCGACGAGGTCGTCGAACGAGATGGGCTGATCGATAGCCTGGGCCCGCGGGGTGTATGTGATGGTCACGTCCTTCTTGTTCTGTTTCCGCAGTTAGCCTTCGCATCATATCACTGAACAAGTCAAATGGCGAGAACCTTCCACATGGGGAGCGTCGACCGGACGACGTGCCTGTTTTCGAGTTTTAGTACCTTGCTCCCTGCGTTGCGGGCCAGCCTGACCACTTGCCCATGAGCTCTTCGACGACGAGCGGCTTGTTGAATGAGGGAGACTGTGTCCCAGGCGCGTTGATGGTGATCTCCGTAGCCATGCGTGAAACTGTAGCACCTCCAAGTTTTAATTGAACCAGGTGGGAGGTAGGGAGGAGACAAGCTATGGTCGTCGGGTTTTTCCGCGGGGATCTTGGTGAACGAAGCGAGTGATTGGATTCATATAAAACATACTCGTTACTCAGATGTTGCAGTACGGTGATGACCCAGCAGGGCCTGAATGGTTGTAATATACGAGAGACCCACGCATTGATCTGAGCTGTGGTTCTGGTGGTTCAATACAACGCAGGAGGCAAACATGCTCAGCAGGCCTTCTACATTCCGAGTGTCAATATATGCTGAAGATATCCCAACAGGATTTGCTAGGTCAGAGCGATTGAAATGTACAAGATCATTGTTTATTGGAACAAACTCTAGTACAGACTCTAGTATAAAGGCGGGAAACTTCAGCAACGAATCTCCCACGCGTTGCGCACATTGCTCTGTCTCCTACCGCAGATCCAATGCCAAAGAAACACGAAAGGTGCAATAAGCACCCACTGGAATAGAAGGACGAGAATGCAGAAGAAGATCTGGACAGGGGCGACAGTTGCTGAACGTATAGACACCTTGCCGCCTGTGAGGTGTTCGTGGTTTTTCACGAACCACCATACACCGCGCAACAGGGCCCAAATCGCCGCGAGGATGTTCATGACAGACCATTCGTCCTCTTCCGCCGTCGTCGTGGAGGCCGCCGTGTTGACCTCTGCCGATGAGATGCTAACGTCGGCACTAGAGGCACTAGCCAGACCACTAGAGGCACTAGCCAGACAGGCAACGTCCTTGGCGAGCATGATCCGAACGTCCGTCGAGTTGGAGGTGCTCTCCGCCGGCACCGTGACTTCTTCGCTCGGGGCGGGAGAGAATGTCGGTGGGACCATGTTCGCGGCATCGCGGTCGTAGATAACTTCGGGTGCAACGTCGCGTTCGATCGGCGTTGGGATGGCTGCTACGTTGTCGGCGGCGAGCGGATCCGGAAGATTGCGCTCTTCGCTAAGCTTCTCCTCGACAATAGTGGCATTGGAAGTCTCGACCACCGTCTCGGACGTAGGCGTGCTTGTTGAGATGGCCGTTGCTGCGAGCTTGGGCTCTTCCGCCTCGACAGTCGGGTCGACGCTGTGCGACGCCGCCTTCACGACAGCTTCGTCAGCGAGCTGGTCGATCTAGTAGCCGTCAGCGGGTGATACCAGCACAAGTTGAAAGCACGTACCTCTATAGCGGCGATATCAAGCGACGAAATGGACGCCTCCGAAAGCGACGTAAGCGCGGGGATGGTATCCGGTGTGCCAACGTCGCTCGCAGCTGTACCTTGAGGCCCGTAGGTGCTGCTACGAGTGACGGCAGAGGCCCTTTTGCCTTTGGCGAGCGCGAAAACGGACTTGATCTTCTTGAATTTCATGGTGACGAATTCGGGGACGGAGTCGGGACGGGTCGATGTTGTGGGGGAAACCCGAGCCCAAGGCCACTCCTTATAACAGCACACGACTCGGCCGACCATTGGGGACTAGTTTTCTGGCTACTGGCAATGACGACATCTTGCCGACCGGCGGCGGTGTGTCGAACATCCTATTGGTCGAAGGCGCGATCCCACACCTTTGCGTTTGCCCAAAAGAGGTAATCCGAGCTGCCCACGACTAGCTTTAGCACCACATGCTCTAACACTAGCTCACAGCATGGAAACCTTCGATTATCGAAGGGCCGAAGAATTATGATGTAATGCTCGAGAGTAGAGCGTTGGGCTTGGGTAAAAGGCGTCAGCGTCGCGGTTCGAGCCGATTCCCACCACACCACTTCGACAATGCCGACTCGATTCCAAAGCGTTGGAGCAAGCAGACCGCCGAGAACAAAGTCACCGATGTGCACTGAAGCAGCTCGGGTCGAAGCTCTACGCCACCGTCCGCTATTCCACACCTCAAGTAGCTGCACCACCTACACGGAGCAGCGATACCGCTTCATGCTGTCACCGTGCAACAGTTGCCGACGACACAGCTGGGCGTTGCTTGGATTCCACCTGTTCGGATGGGACAGTGATGCCTTGAACTGCAGTCGCAAGGAGTCGAAGACTGTGAGCCGCTCAACTACTTTCGCGTAGGCATCTCTAACAGCCACATAGGCTGCGACAGTACCACAAAGGATTCAGTCCACCGAACGAATGCAGCCGCGGCGCGAAGCGATGCCCGTCGTTGACTGGATCGCTGCTGAGAAAGACTTTGCCATAGGTAACTCGGCTCAAATGCTCGGCGTCGACATCCTCGAGACGTGGGACCATGGAATCGCCACGCTCGAGACCGCCGATTGGTCCGACGAAGCGGCGCTCGACTCCAACTTGCGATTGTTGGAGTATCTGGAGTTGCGAGTTCCAGAGGTCACCATCCACAGCGACCTGTTGACGAACAAGTCGGAACAGGGGGAGATGCAGAAGATGTTCAGATCCACCCGGAGTACCAGGCCGCAAAAGTGTCATGCAGCTTCAGCCGTCCAGATTGAAGAGACCGCAGAGCAGCAGGAGGAAAGGCTGGCGCGTGTCTTGCGAGTATGGAAGTCCTGGTCCAAGTAGATCATGCTTGAATGCAAGCTGCTTCATTTGAAACTTGCGCATTGCCTTATATCGAGCGTTTGCGGTGTGCGCTCTACGTTATTGGTAATCCGTTGTGTGAGTCAGGATCGGGCGCGCGAAGTGCATTTGGGCCGTTCATATTACATGTTCGAGATCATGTAAACCACAATGCGCTCGGCACGTGACTTCACAGCTTTTGCTCGCGCGGTGTAACGGGGCAGGATTGGACATGTGTTCAAAGCTAGACAACAGGTGTTGACTCCGCCTTTCAACTCCGCGTTGTCGCAGTCTTTCTCTCCTGCCGCCCGGTCTCATGCTGGAACGACTTCCTGCTGAGTTATCCTCAGAGATCATTGTCGTCGCTGCGTCATCTTTTGTGGCAGAGCATAGATCAACTGTCGTAGCCCTCGCGCAGGCCTCCAAGTCCACTTACGCGCGGGTCGCTCCGATTCTCTACGATACC
Source organism: Auriculariales sp. MPI-PUGE-AT-0066 (assembly GCA_020744175.1). Classification (NCBI taxonomy): domain Eukaryota; kingdom Fungi; phylum Basidiomycota; class Agaricomycetes; order Auriculariales; species Auriculariales sp. MPI-PUGE-AT-0066. The sequence continues at coordinate 18,559 of JAGTJP010000113.1, forward strand.
ATTGTCGTTACAGAAACCAACGACCACGCCGTCTTGGCGTTTTTCGGCAAACCAAAAATCAACTGCTCGCCGAACGCGTTTGTACGCATGTTCGTGCGCTCTTAATTTCATCTGGATGTAGCCTCTACACATTGAGTTCCGTCCGATTTGAGCTATTTATCGCGTTGCAGTCGTTCAGTGGGCATCCATTCTTTCTTGATCGGCTATCAGCAGCGACCCGCACCAACAAACTGCGCTACATCACTGTTCAAATGAGCCCTAGCACTCACATGGCGACGTTGCGGAATATGTCACAAGTCGCCCAAAACCACACTACACATCTAACCGTATCGTGTCTAACACCTATTTTCGAGCCCGATTCCATCATCTGGTGCCAAGAAACGTTCGAGAACTTCAAAGCTTTAACCCATTTTGGCTTGTCCGTCGTCAGATGCATTGGCGGCTACTCGGCTGAGGACATGGCTTCAGGTTTGAACTCATTCGAACAAACTGTCCGAACCGCACTGAGTTATTCACGCGTGCGATGTGTGGCCATACATCTTGGTGGCGTATTTTCGCCGCTCTTGCCCAACATTCAGCACATCCTCCGCTCGTTACAAGACCAGAGACTGCGGATTTGGTACGATGATCGACCAAATTCCGGCGAATTCTCAGCGATGGCCGGCGACACTCGCCATGGACGAAGCATTTGGACCGAAAGCCGCTGCGTTGAAGGCTCTTAGAGTTGGAGAAGGCAATGTTTTGTATCTTGGTCGACGCGACGTCGCGCCAGCCTATCCCATACAGCCTTCGTCAGCATGCCTCGATTTTGGTAGTGTGTCCGTCAGACCACCTTCTCGTCAATGATACATCCCTCTTCCTCATAAGCTTTCATCCGGCATAACGACCCGTGAACCCATTCCGGCTGTCCAGGAGCGCGAGTTATTTGGTGCAAGTGCTTGGTCATTGTGATTACCTTCGCCTTCCGTGCAAGGCTGGTGACCCTCAGAGCTTGTACCGTTTACTCTAGCTAGACCGAGTACGTAGATCCATATTGCATAGCCATATATATTGATTGCGTGTCTCCCACTCCTGGGATTGATATTCGAAGGACTGCTTCGTAGCCTTGTGCACAAGAAGCTACGAGCTCGAACGAAGGACCGCAAAGTCCCCAGATTGACAACAATTCAGTCTCACACGGTCGAAATTCTCCAACATGGAAGTATTATATGGATGGAAGCCTGCTGTATTCCAAATAGATGGTATGAAACCACCATTCGGCCTGTGCGCGGGGTGGAAGGATCCGTGACCAGAGTCGATCGCACTATCATAGAGAAACCTCTTTAGTGATGATTTCTGGTTTGCAAGGCTCAGAGCATATGATGGCTCCTTGAGCCAGCCGACTCGGCGCCGGCCGCCAAAACAGCACTGTAACGCCGCAAGGATCACAAGTCTGGTGTGCACCCGTCTGGGTTCCGCGCTCCGCTCGACCAACCGAAGCATGGATAACACATCAACGGGCCTGACTTCTGAGTCCCCCGCATCGCCTTCTCATGCGATTCGCAACCCCTGGCTCGTCGCCAGTTTGCCTCATTTGGAGTTTGTGGATGTGGCGATCGAGTCAGCCTCGACCAAGCACCCACATCGGATGATCATCAGCTCGCCCACCCCTGTTATCGCGTCGGTCAGGAGGTCAGACTGCAGGTTGTCTAGCGCTGAGGAAGTACGCATGTGCGTCACGGGACTGATCGCGGCGCGAGAGAGGAACAGTAGCATCGACGTAACTTGCGCAGCGTTAGGTCGGGTAGGATAGGCTCAAAGAGTGGTTATCTACGCGCCGCTAGGGCAAGAAGCGGAAAGAAAATCTGATGGCGTTGATAATGCGAGAGTTTGGGGTGAAGATAGTCCAGTAACCGAAGCTCGAAAAAGTCTGAATCGGCCCGGAGCTAGGTAACATCGCCGTGGCGTATACAACCCTCTACGAGCCACAGAAGCGCCTTGCGGATGATTCTTCATCAGTGATTAGAGGGTCGTTTACCAACGGCTACCCTCCCTGCGGCAGAGGTGATTTCAAACGTTGACGAATCCAGGCACGGTCAAACCAGCTGGCAGCTTCTGGCCGCGGAGAAGTAGTGGTATATGAGCGGTCTCCGGAACGTCCTTCAGATATCCTCGATTCCGCCGCTGAATGGAGAACGGATCGGGGGGGTGGCTAAAGAGACAAATCTCGCGTACGGAGCGTCGAATAGAGATTTGTTGTAGTCACGTGCGGCCGTATATGAAACCGTCCGCAGGCGCCAGACGAGAGGCGGCTGGCCGCAGGGACACAAGAGTCGCTCTCGCTCCCCAGACTCGAGGCGCCTTCGGACCGGCCGATGGCGATGGAGTATGACATCCAGGGACATCCGGTATCGATCTGTGCGTATCGAGAAGGGATCCTGTCCGGGTAGCCCCACTGTCAACCATAACTTGGGTCCAAGCTGCCAATGTGGGGCAGGTACAGGGTGCCATCCACAGGGTAGACCGGTCTTGGATGACAGGGAGTCCAATGTCGATGAAGACACGGCGGAGATCCCATCGCATCGCAAAGACCGGGCGGCGACTGCACATCTCTAGAAACGGTCGGCACCATCATTTCATCAGCCAACATGCTACATTAAAGCGGCATCCAAGAGAGTTATTTGACGCCCCCTATTGTTAATGGCTGAACTGATTAGACTGCAACCCGTCAAGGCGCCATGAGAGGCGCTCCGTGCGAGTTTCGAAGCACAGTGACTGTGCTACGGAGACAAATATCGACAGATCCGTGCAGGTTTCGTCTAGACAACGGGCTGCTTGTCGACCTTCAGCTTGCTGTCCTGTGCTCTAAGCGCTGTTCAGGGAGATGCCGTCATTCCTCCGGCGATTGGGCCTCGTCAAAGAAAGATGTAGAGGATCTGTTGCACCGTGCTAGGAACCCTCGGCATCGCGCTTGAGATCACTAGCTGCAGGGGCGCAATAATTGCAATGAGTGGGGGTAGGGGCCTCAGATGGCTTGGGAACAAGGCTATCGCACCATGACGAGCCAAACGCTGCAGCACTGGCCCCCTATCTTGACTCAGAGGCTGAATGGTAAAAGTCAAACAGCAGCGGAGCTGGGCCGCCGCTGGTGATAGTGAGTGACATTTGACAGGATCAGGGCACGTCAGTGCACGAAAACGCGTTTCGTCACGCGCCAGTCTGTCCAATCCTGCGGCGGTGGCGTCGTGCCATATGCGGTGGCGCTCAACGGTTGGACATTTAGACTAGCCGTATCTGCAGAGCGAATTGTCGGGGCCGAGGTCCGTGCGACTGCGGGGCCAGACGAGCTCTAGATCGGCTGTGCCATCGCGCTGCCTGTCGAAGGTCTCGAAGCCCGCGGAGAAGCGGCAATGAGTTGTTCATCAGGGCTTCAGGGGGCACTGTAAACAGTCTTCGAAGGCGACGAAGACGTTGTTGTTCAGGAAGAATCGCGGAGAGGCGGTTGCGCGTGCGCGGAAGGACGAGAAAGGATGCGAGCGTGCACGCAGAACGCGTGGTGCCGTCATTCCGCTCGTGTGTGTGTGAGTGTGAGCAGAATCCAGTCGATAGCCGTGGAACGGCTGCAGGGCTGACAGAGACGCGAGCTGGCTGGCGAGCAACAGGAACCCACATCGAGGGTTGTGAGGGTAACTGAGCGGCGCGGGAGGGCGAGCGCGCACCGCGTTCGAGGCAACGATTCGCGCCGGAGGGTCGTGGCACAAAAGCACAAAGGCAACCTGCTCTGCGCGTATAATGAGTATGACACCTGCACGAGAGCAGAGAGCAACGCCCTGCGTCTTGTGTCGCTGCCCACCGAGGGCTTTGTGAGATGAAACGAGCGGAGAATGTCAAGACGGAATCATTCAACAGGCCAGCGGGCGGCGTGCGGTAGGCCCGTCGAAACGCCGCCGAAGTCACGACAAAGATAATCAATGGTAACCTACCCGAGTAGTCGGGTGGGTGAGTGGTTAGCCTAAACGTCGCGTAGCCATACATGGCGAAACCAAGTCCTCGAACTTGTTTAGATGCTGCTCGGCAGCGGTTTTCGTGGGCTGGCAGGATTTTGAATCCGGGGGTCAATCCTAGGACCGAAGCGCGCAATGCTGACGCTCGGGGTCGATGCTGTCAGGGGCACATCTCGATACGTACATATGAGAAGAGTGAGACCGCCCGATTGCTGCCAAGCGAGCATGAAGACACAAGGCGTTTGCCTTCTAGAAGTTTGAAGTGGAGCGATCCTGGCCAAAGCGCTATACTGTGGGAAACGTGGTACCGCTGCCAGCAGGCTGCCGAGGCTTAGAGAAATATTGAAGCTGCGGTGATTTCGGGTGGTTGCCGTGCTGGTGTAGGTGTTTCGTTGGGGTGGTGAGGGGGTAGTCGACGTCGGGTCAATCGGGTCGTGGGCAAGCGCGGGCGGCTGTATACGTTTCGGGCGGATGCGAGCAGTGTTTGGTGCTTGCCCTTTCATACACACACCCGATTCCGAAGTAAAAGTTGCCGCCCCTTCTACTTATAATTCACCGTTGTTCTCTCATTCCCTCCCCCTAACTCGCACCTCCCCTCTTCATCCAGCATACGATCCCATGGCCCAGTACTACTCCAGCCTCTTCCAGAGCGGCCTTGCCGTCAAGCAGCCCGCCCCGCCCCCGTCTATCCCAGTGCCAATGCCTGTCCCTGGACCCTCTCGACACCAACCCAATCTCTCAACGGCGACTTCGACTACCACGATGACTGCTGATGGATCCATGCGTTTCGTCTTTGGTGACAACGGTTCCCTTCGTGCACCCAGCCGATCATCTACTCGACCACTGCCCCCGTCCGCTCAACGTGGTCACACATCATTCCTGTCCATGGATGCCAACGACAAGCGCAGCATGCACTCTGCTGCACCCTCGTAAGTAACTTGGGATCCAATTTTTCATTCGTTGAATGCAAACTAATGACGCCGATCATCCAGGCATGCCGACCTCCCTCCGCTCGCCATCCAACTCGGTGCACAACAACGTGCTCCAGGTGCTCCCATGTCCCCTCCCTCGCCGGCTCTCTCCACACACTCCACACAAAGCCACCTCTTGCGGAGCCCACCCTCACCCGTGCCCTCCACAAGATCACTCAAGCCGTCCACATCAATCCGCCGCGCCAACGTGACTTCCGAGATGCCGCATGGAGCCAACACAATGCGTTCATTATCAAATGCATCGTCCATGTACCGGCGCACCAACCGCACTCGTGCCCTGGACGCGCTCGAGGGTCGGCCTCAGCAGAATGCGAAATATGGTCTGCGGCCTGTCCCTGAGAGCCGCAGCTTTGTGCCATTCGGTGACTCGGACGACGAGGACGCGATTAACGAATCCCAGGAGGACCAGGAAGACTTTCGGCGCTTTGTCGAGAGGACCCGTGCGATTGCAATCAAGGAGAAGGAGGAACGTGATCGTGCTCGCCGATACGCAGAGGAGCAGGAGCGCCGCGAGCGTGGTGGTGGTGGCGCTTACCGTACCGGTTCTACTGCCGCACAGCCCGGCACAACACCCAGTTATCTACCCTCCCCGCCGCCTTCGGCTTCTGCGTACAGCCAAAACTTTATCGATCTCGATGACGACTCCTCGAGCACTCGGACTCGTAGCACGTTTTCGCGCAGCTTTGCCGGACTCAGTATCTCTAGCGGTCAGTCGTCCAAGCGGACGCATGCGCCGCCAGTCGCTTCATCGCCTGGTCCCTCTCGTATCGCTCATAGTCCGGTGCCTGCTCCACCACGCCCCGGCTGGCAGAAGCCCGCGATGCACATAGCATCAGCTGCGTAATCGGAATCGTGCACATTTTATCCGGCCCTGCTCGCCACACGTTATAGGCGGAGGGCTGCCTGCCCTGGAACGTCAAGTCATGTCTGCTCCGCCGATGGCCTGCTCGCTTCGCTTGCCTCGCTTTTGATGATGCCCCAACCCCAAAGTCGATGATGACATTTGGACCCTTTGCTCTGATCTGATCTCACAACGCCAAACCAACCTGCATACAAAGAGAACCGTCTTCTTTCACTCGATACCTTACACGTAACAGCCAATATGCAACTATACTCAACGGCCCCACACACATTGTAGCATACCCCGCTCATCATCCATTGCCCGCGCCTCCTTCGCATTCCTTCATTGTGCCCAAACATTTGCACTCAGCCATAGCTCTTCTCTCAAATCCACCCGTCTAATCTGGCCCGGTGCCAGCATTTAGTCCATCGCACTCACTCCCTTTATCCTCCTGACTTTATCCTCCAACACGGAACTCTTCGACTTTGGGCTCCGGCTCAAACCTCTCTCTCCTTCGCTAATGCTTAATGTCCTTTTTCTGTTCACTTGTATACCATGTTCAAATGACTTCGACCTTTTAGCTTCCCTCACGTACACGCATATAACATGCACGATTTTCCGAGTCTCAATACAGGCCTCTGCGCCTTGACCGATGCATTGCGACCCCAACCCGTCACTCTTGAGAACTGCTGCTGTACTTCGCAAGCACCCCGGGTCGGTCATCGCCCCTCCCCGCGAGGCGCTGACCCTCAACGAGGCATTGCGCATGCGCGCAAGCCCGCCCCTGGCTGGAAAGGGAAAGCGATGATATCGATAACCCGTGATTCCTCTCGTCGCAGAGCATCCCGGTGCGAATACGCGCGTCCTTGCATATCTGCGCAAACGGTAACGAGTCGCGACTCGCGGTGCGATTCAACAGCAGCGGAGTCGCGATCAGTGAAAGAATCGCGGTGCGCGCTCGCTGATGCATGCGCAAAAGACCCGACCGCTCGCGGCTCTCATGTTCCGAAGTCACAGCACCGGCCATTCGCCCAGCCCAGCCAGCTTCGGTCCGCCGTTGCGTGGGTGCGGGCACAATGGCACACATCGACCGCCGTGTTCGGACCGGCGGAGGGTTGTTCATTTCGTTAAAGTTGGTTGTGGCTGAGCAGGATAACAAGACAAGATTGACCGGCGGCATCATACGCGCGCGCACACGATTCACGCGCTGTTGACTAAAATTGGGTGAACCCCCCCGGCCACCAAATCCCGCGAGGCGGCATGAAGCCTTCCACCGAGCTGTGACTTGTGAGCGCCCCGCCCGCAGAACAGAAACTCCCGGGCTTTTCGAAGCGAGTAGCCAAGGACGTGGACCCGGAGCCACCCGCGTACGCATTAATCATATCATCATCAGCGAAACATTTCGAAATTGACGAATGAATGAAACGTGATCAGTGGCCCGATCTTGACTTTAAAACCCTGAGCGCACGTCGAGCAATAAGCGGGGGGTGACAGGACGTGTGTAATCCGTCAAACATCGCCTATCCGTTGCAACGCGGCGTTGAGTCAGGTTTGAGTGGCAACGCGGGTGCCAGTGGGCACACTAACAATCATTAATATTATCATGCTCCGCGAGCTAGTCACATCGGCGCCGGCGAAAAAAAGGGTGATGGTCTAATGAGAGGCAAAATTTAAAGAACATGAGGCAGAACCAATTCAATGAAGGTGTGAAGGGGCAAAAAACCAAGCTCGCCAGACCAGACGTTGTACTTTGAGGCCAAAAAAAGAAGGGAAGCATGGATGATCAGATCGGGGTCTCCAATGGCAAGTTTGCGAACGCGTGTGATCGGAAAATCAGAACAGAACGTGAGAACCGCAAACAAAGAGATCTTCTCGCGCGAACTAGAAGTTGACAAGATTTTTGTACTGATAACCTTGATTGACTGTTTTGAAGAAAGCAATCATTGCCGATTTCTCGGTCCGAGTCAAAAATGGTCAGATCTATGCCGCACGGCAGTCTAAGCTGCGCCTGCTACAATACCTCCATAGCACTAGAACATGTAAATAATCAAGCACCTTCGGCTTATATCCTTCATGAGGCACTACCTTGACTTGTCGACGAGTCGGTGCGACAAAGAAGCCTTGGGAGGAGAGGCACGTTCAAGGTTCGGAAATTTGGGAAGCCTCCTCAAAGTATAGGCTAAACTGGTCGCATCTCCTGATCTATGCGTTGATGAATGCATGCAGCTTGATACGCGCTGATGCGGATTGAATGCTCAGCAACACCGCAGGGCAGCCGCACTGTCGGAACCAATGATCGTACGAGTCGCCGCGCACCCTTGTGGCAAATGTCCCAGCCTTTGGCACCAACCCTCGAGTTATTATAAGTATTTGTACAAACAATGGAACTATCTATATAAAATGCTTGCTGTAAGCTTAATGTAGCCGAGCTACGAGCTGTCAACATTAATATTCATTTTACCTGGAGACGGAAAGTTGCGCGAAACCAAGTTTCGACGTTCCCGGCGTCTTAATGCCGCACTTGCTTTCGTCCCCTTCGGGGTGACATACGTTAAAATTGGAACGATACAGAGAAGATTAGCATGGTCCCTGCACAAGGATGACACGCTTTGCTCAGAGTGGAGTGCTTCGGCACTACAATATTTATGCTCTTTTTATCCCGCCAAACAAAAAATCTTCCGCTATATATTTATATCATCGGTCGTTACATTTTTCTAAGTAGCAAACACATACCGCGGAGTTCCCGGTGCGGAAAGATGCGGCGTGTGGTACGGCTTGCCCTCTTACTTTCCTCTCGAAGAGTCTGTTGCCATGTGCGGTACCGAGTGTACCTCATCCATTGTCCCTACGATTCTGCGACAACAGTATATCCGCTTCAGACCAGTGTCGTATTCCTCGCTGCTTCGGTCCTGACCAGGGTCCTTCTCCTGACTCGACCGCGATTCCCCGCTTCCGACGCAAAGAGCAGCGCCACATCTATCAAACTATAAAGCTGGCCGAGAAATGGCATAGTGTCCTCCGCCACTTGCCCTCTGCCCCTCATCTGCCCAGTTGCTCTAGTCATGCGTTGCGGTATCTTTTCCAGTACCAAAGGCGGGGGTAGCTATCCACTAGTAAAAGTAAGCAACACTCTTGACGCGCTTCTCCTCGCGGCTGACGCTCTCAAAAGGCGTCTTGTACTTTATCCGTCATCGACGTGAACGTTCATGCCAAGGTCTCGCAAACATATGTATCGAATATCTCCTCGCCAGCGCTCGTCGACTACGTCTTCCCGTTGCCCTCGGACGCCGCAGTCTGCGCATTCAACGCCGTTATTGATGGCGAGCATACTATCAAAGGCGTCGTTAAGGAGCGCGAAAAGGCTCAACGTGAGTTTGACACCGCCGTCAAGCAAGGCAAGACGGCTGCGCTTTTGAAACAGCATACCAGTCAAGGTCCGCGTTCATGTCTTAATTCGGAGCACCATACTCACCCGTACATAGTTTTCGAGGTCTCGCTCGGTAATTTAAACCCGGGTCAAACCATTGAGGTCAAGTGAGTATCAGTTTCCTGTGTTCTATACGCCGGACTAAAGGTCTGCCGCCAGCGTCGAATTTGTGTCCATTGTTGCCCATGCTGGTACAAACGAATCGCTCCGCATTCTCGTTCCGACCTCGGTGGCCCCATTCTACGGCAATCCTCCCTCTTCCTTGAGCGACTCAAAGGGTCGATCGTACCCTGCCCCTAGTTTCGAATTGTCAGCAGCCTTTCAAATGACCGGAAATATCAACTCCATAACGTCCCCCTCGCACCCCATCGCTTGCACCTTGGGTTCTTTGAGCGATGTTTCTGGAGGAACCTTGGACCCGAGCTGCGCTCATGTCTCTCTTGCCTCGTCTGGATTGCTTCACGGGGATATCGTTTTCGAAGTCAAGTGCACCGGACTCGATCACCCACGCTGCGTGGTTCAGCGATACATCTCCTCCCCTCCTCCTCAGGAACCGATGTCACCGATGCGATGAGCCTGACGCTTGTGCCTCGGTTCGCTGCGGCCCCAATCCCGTCGCAGGAGTACATCTTTCTTGTCGACCGCAGCGGCAGCATGTCGGGAGGCCGCATCCGCGCCGTCCGGGACGCGCTGCAGATCATGGTCCGCTCTCTGCCGAGCAAGGGCAGTACGTTCAACATATTCTCGTTCGGCGACCGTTATGATTCTCTTTGGAAGACGTCCGTTGAATATAATAAGGAGACTGTCGAGGCGGCCGCGAAGCATATTGATCGCATGGAGGCTAACTACAATGGGACGGAGATCGCACGCGCGCTGTCGGGAGTGTTTAAGTCACGCAAGACGGCAAGTGGGCAGCCCTCCAAGGAGCCTGCGGTCCTGTTTGTCCTCACCGATGGCGAGGCGTGGGACGTGCAGAAAGTTTTTACCTGCGTCGCGCACGCCGTGGTGTCGTCGCACAATGCCCTACGCGTGTTCGTTCTGGGCATTGGAAACGAGGTTTCGACAGAGGTTAGTTATCTCTCGGCTCGGAATGCACACCAGCTGATCTTGTTGTTGTAGATGTGCGACGGAATCGCTCGGGCCGGCCGAGGCCTCGCAACTTATGTTCGGGAGCAAGAAAAGCCTGACGCCAAACTAGTTGGGCTGCTGAGGAATGCGCGGTCAGCGCTCGTTGACAACATCTCTATCGATTGGGGCGTCTCAGCCGAGGAGGAAGAGGACTTTGAGATGATCGACGCCACCGACACGCTCTCTGCTGTCCCAGATCTTTCAACGTCTATGACAGCTCCGCCAACTTCGCTGAGTTTATTCGATGACTCGGTATCGGGAATGGCGAACGCTGCTTCTCTCGGGCCGCAGGATATTGAAGTTGTCTTGCCACCTCCACCTCGCCTTCAGCAGGCCCCGTCGCGCGATGATAAGCTCCCTCCACTCTACGCCGGCGCTCGTTGTACGTTCTTTGCTCTAGTCCGCACCGTGCAAGGTGCACCTCTCCCTCAGACCGTACAAGTCCGCGGAAGCATGAACGGCACACCGGTCACACTCGACGTGCCAGTTAAAGCAGCTCCGGCCGAGCTAAAGCCCAAGGACGGTGCTATACCTTACATCCATACGCTTGCTGCAAGGGCTCTTATCCAGGACTTGGAGGATTCCGCGGGCTTGGTTCCTCTGAGCGCTGTGACGAAAGCCAAGATCGTTCGTCTGGCCACGACGCATGGTCTCGCCTCGAGTCAGACATCGTTCGTGGCAATCGATGAACGTAGCATCGACGACGTCGATAATCATGACAGCGCTGCTTCCGCAAATGGTGCCGATCTCGGCGGCGTAGAGGTTGCGGATGACCCGCATGGTGCATCATCACGCCGAGACCGCGATCGCAGGCGCCAACGGGAGGATGAGGATACGCCCCCACCCCCCATCGCCCCGCCTCGCGGGCAGGGTCAAGGCTACCGAGGTGGCCGTGGTAGTCGCGCACAGTTGCCAATCGGTCACACCCACGCCGCCTACGGTTCGGGGGCGCCTGAAACCTTGCCAGGTGCTGCGTATTCGCCAACTTCGCCGCGTTATTCCCCTACTTCTCCTTCTTATTCACCGAAGTCGCCTCAGTTCTCGTCGCCAATTCCTCTATGGGCCACTCCACACTCGTCGGACACTCCCTATGATTCGGCCACACCCTACGCGTCTGCGTCTCCAAGCTTCGCGCCCGTCTCTCCAGGTTACTCGCCAACCTCTCCAGGCTTTGCGAGTTCAATTCATTCGGCTTATTCGTTCAAATCGAATGTGAGCGTCAAACGGCGTGCGAGATCGTCACGGTTTTTGGATGTCGAAGCTGTGTCGACGACGACGACGAAGACGAAGACGACATGGAGGAAAGCGATCCAAGCGCCAATTATTCCGCTGCAGGACGCCCTATTACGACCGCATCTACTAGTTTTGCGGATAATTTGATGCCGGTGGGAGGCGGCATCGACGGCACTGTCCAAGTACAGAGGTCAATTTCCTGGCGCAATGATAGGGATCGAGAACGATCACGATCTCCCGTTCTCACCGGTACTCGCAAGCGTGCGCTCAGCCAGGGCAAGATCACCGTCGTCGTACCCACCGCTCTCAGCATCACGAGCATTGCGCGCTCCCAGCAATTTGATGGCAGCTTTCCGCCCAATGTCGACTTTGCGGCGACAATCCTACAGCTCGCAAAAATTCCTCCTCTCCCCGCTGCATTGGCAGCTGGAGATACGGCATGCATCTCGCTATGGAACACAGTCCTTGCGCTCGTGGTCCTGAAGAATTGCTTCTCAGAGGAGCATGCGACTTGGGAGTTCCTGGAGGACAAGGCGGGTGACTGGGCAGTCGACACCATCATTGACATGCTCAGCATTCCCAGCCACGCGGAGGCAGAGAATATGTTGGTTGGTTGGTTTGCGGAAGCGGAGGCTGCGCTCGTCTAAGTCCCTTTGCGCCAGTGCGAACATGCACATTCAATACCATGCAACGTTTTGAAATGTATTTGTACGATAACGTGTCGTTGACGTGTCGAAGCCTCAAATATTATATTCGATGCCCTCGTCTTTGAAGATAAAATATGCGCAAGTGAATTGCGCGGCGCCAGAATCACGTCGGTATCAGCCGTTGGCACCTCATTCCCAGGCGCATCACGAACTCACGCCACTACTCATGTCTACGACTACTATGTCTTCCACGCCCGTAGCGGCGTTTCTCGCGACCCTCCCCGAGTTCAGTTCCGCATCGCGCGTCAGTGCGCTGTACAGTGACGTCGCTCGACAAAAGCAGTCGGAGCAGGCGCAATATGAACGTGTGGTCTCGTTCTGGCAGCGCATATTAGAAGAGCTGCTCGCGCACGGGCTACAAACGACGGGCGAAGATGGTGGCGACACGTTGGTGTTGCACGCAAATGACGCGCTACTGGAGAGCCTGCGATGGCAGAAGCAAGGCAAGCCGCGCAGCCTTGGGTGCGCCGTTGTACGTCTCTGTGGTTTTAACATTTGTCCAGGTCTTTGACTGAATAATCTTATATCGCTGCTTTAGGTGGACGCAACCACGGCCGCGTCCAGTTCTGGCCCGCCACGGTTGATACCCGGTCAGCGTTTATGGCTGCCAAAGTGTCAATCTACACTCCATCCTCATTAATATATCGTGCGGCGCGGACACTTGTTGGCGTGCCGCTATGGTGGGCTTTGCAGCAGCTCAGCCTGGTTGGCCGTGACGATCCGGAGCACGACGGTGACGACTTTTGGAAACGAGCCAAGGGCGACTATGTCGTCTTGTCCAACCTCGAGGTGAGTGCTATGCATTGCCCTTATAACTCTACCAATCACGCATGCTTGCTACCCATCGCTCTTCAGAAAGCGGCACAGAATATCATCCAGCACCAATACGAGAAGCCACACGTTTCGCTCGTGGATTCACTCTATTCATTATCATCGTTCAAGAAAGAATTTGCGGAAAACGCCTTGCCAGAAGCGACATTATCAGGCGCAGATATCAAGGTTTTATTACGGCATTTGACTAGGGATAAACAGGTGTTGGTGTTTGAGCAAGAAGTAGGCGGTCTCATACCAGAACTTGGTCTTCTCGCTCATCTTTCTGAGCAGGTTGTCAAGTTCGCTGCTGAAGGCAAGGAACCAGAGCCGGTGACAGAGGTCGATCTCGGCGTATTGCAAATGCAGAACGCTGTTAACGCACTAGAAACACAAATAGACGAGTTACAGAAGCAGATTGCAGAGTATGTCACATCGTTCCTGCCTGCCATGTGTCTTTACACGACTTTTCAGACGTACGAGCAAGATCACCACTGCCCTATGCGCAGGGGAGTCCCGTAAACCACTCGCTCTTTCGTATCTGAGGTCACGGAAACAACTAGAAGACCTCCTGAGCAAACGACTCGGCTCTTTAGAGGTGCTGCAAACGCAACTTACCGCTGTCGAGCGTGCGGTTGGTGACGCAGAGGTTCGTTGCCCTCCCCGAGCTAGGTGGATTTACAACAGTAGCTCATTCGTACACTCGCAGATCATACAAGCGTACGAAACCAGCACACGGACACTCCGTACGGCTCTCGCACGACCCGAGCTGCAGCGCGAGCGTGTCGACGCCACGCTGGAGAACATGGCCGAGGCGCTCGCTGACCAACGCGAGATCGATGATGCGATCCGCGCGGGCGAAGCAGTGGCCGTTGGTGAGCAGGTGGACGACGACGAGCTCGCGAGCGAGCTGGCTGCACTTGCAAAGGAGGCGCATGCGGAGCAGGAGGCAGATGAGAGGAAACAGAAGGAGCACGAGGAGAAGGAGAAGGAGGAACGGCAGAAAGTCGAGGCGAGGCAGAAGGAGGCTGAGCAAGCGAAGGAGGATGACGAGATGGTACGGAGGTTGTCTGCGTTAAAGGCAACGCCGGACACTACATCTCAGCAGGCGAAGGAGGCGGAAGCCGCTTCGTGAGATGCATTTGTAAGGGTTTTTGTTCAGGACGTGATACATTTGCGATGTGTCTGTTTATCGATACAGAGCTGCGCATGCTCTGCTGAGAGCAAATCAGCCGCCACATCGGTAAAATGTTCGAAAAGTCGCTGGTCACGCTCCATTGCCTATGCTGGCTTACAGGCATCTCAGTAAAAGAAAACAGGAGGTATTTAAGTTTTAAAAGCTGGGTTTCGTTGGGTTCCCACAGTCTCGACTGGTCATTGAAGGGATGATAGACTTTTTCAGCTAGAGTGCCCGTCACGACATTTCGTCCCGGACTAGGAATTCTCCGCCTGCAGCAAGAACGCGGCACTTCGCAAAGCCTGAAAACTCAAATCTGATTCGCCGAGTAATCAGAGTGGGCCGGGGCGCGGCAACACAGCTTGCAACTGTAGAGATCACTTGAGCTATGGGTATAAGATCGCACCAAGCCACTGGTACTCCGACGAAGTAATGAGGCTATAATCAAGATGGCGTGACAGCAGGGTCAAGCGTCTAGACTCTGTAAGTACTATTCGGGTGTTTCTCTGCCGGGCCGTTTCATAGACCCATATCACGGAACTTGAAGTAAATCTCAGTTCCGGTGAAAGGGTCGGCGTTTTTACGTCAAAGGATTTATGTTTATATCTATGTATTCATCTATGTTTCCGACTTTGCTTTCTTTGTCGAAAACAACATGGTGAGTTTTGTCAAAGTGAATCATTCAGAATATGGGAGAAGCGGTGTCCAAATTCGGGTTTTATGACTCGGTCGTCCCGTCCTCCAGAGGTATGGCGGTTGCAAAGCAATCTCGATGATAAATTCTCTGGACTGTGGCCTGTCGTAGGAAATAGCGCCAACTACTATCAACGCACTAATATCATCAGGTGCTGTGCTAGACGGGCAGGGCTGCAGGTTGGTTGTGTTGTGTCTGACAGAACTCCGAGGGAAGTTTGACAATCTCACTCGAGCAGTTGAGTTTGGAGCAACTTACGTTTCCGAAAATGAGGTGGCATAAAAAGACCATACCGAAAATTTACCGCTCTCTTCGTTCCCTCTTCCGCTCGTCTCTACAGTATCATGGGATCAGGCAAGACGTCGAAGAAGCGGTGGTTCAACAAAGTCTCACCGATGCCGCCTCAATTCTCCCTTCAGTACGTGCTGACACCAGTGACACCTCAAGGCCACTTACGTCTTACATTTACTTATTTCCCTAGGCATGGTTGGTACATATTTGGCTTCTGCCAGAACAGAACGACTAATCCGCTTTCCCCTCAGTCAGTGCAATGTCGATATGTGAGTGAGCCGGACGCGTCCTTTGCGATCAACCGTCCATGGATCATGACAGGTGTAGTCGTCGGTGGTGGAGTATTTTTCTGTGCGCAGACTGGCGTTTCATTCATGATAGTCGGGCTAACCGGCAACTGTGCTCTTAGCGTCGCTTCCGACGTCGTTAAGAGTGCGCTGCCAGAAAATCATTGGGGAATAAGTCACCACAATCTTACAGTCACACAGCAAGCAGGACCTGCTGGGGTATTCGTCGTTTGTCATTTTTCACATTTGCATGGCGCATATACGCTGAGCCAATACAAGGGATATTTTCTGGCCTCCACAATTGTTTACACCGCCACAATATCCAGCGCAGAGATGATGGCACACATGCCGAACGTTGGAGGTACGGTGAGTATGCACATATTTTTACCGCGGTAGAACGGTCTGAATACTCACTTGGGCTTGCCACACTGCCATCCCTTGAAGATTGGGCTCGCGGATGTGTTTGCCGACCCTGCATTGGTACGCCTGTAGTATTATATTATATCTCATTGATATCTCATCATTTTGAACCCATTTTCAGGGCTTTGCTATGGGCTGGGGAAGCTTTGTCGCATCATTGCAGACTATCACTGTGGTGCACTTTCTGCAGCCGTATTTGTCTACATCAGCTCCGCCAAAAGCAAGGTGGGTTGTAAATTCATTCTCATTTGATATTGATCCAGGCTCATCAAAGTTGTAGTGTGTTATATTGGGTCGTGGCAGCTCTCTTTGCGAGTTTTCGCTCGTTTTCGGCCATCTATTGTCCTCTCATCTTATCCTTAGATATTGATCGCCGTCGGCTCCAACTTCTTAAGTGCAAAATATTCGGTAGAATTCATGTTGTGTTTGCCATTCTCAAGCTTGGAACCCTGGTTGTTCTTAGTGAGTCGTCACATATGCTACGTCCTGAGACTAACTTGTGTTAGCCCTTGCAGCGCTCGTCGTCGACTTGACACCAGTGCCAAGCTGTAACACGTTCCCTCCGCCAGAGTTGTGTGCGAGCTTCAATAAAACTCTCAGCGCTTCTATGCCACTTCCGCAGACACTTGGGGATCGAAATGGCTTAGGCCGCGTTCGTATTGGTAGTTGGTATTGGAAATATCCAGGTCCATTCGGCCGTCCATTTGGAATTGATGGCACTATTGGAGGCTTTGTAGGCGTTTTGCAAGCTGTCAATCAGGTAACCACGGTGTCCGTCAGGGTTCCACAAACTCATCATTGCTTCACCATTATTTTTCAGGCCATCTACTCATTTGGGGGGCTAGAAGCCACCAGTGTACTTGGGCGCGAGGTACGTTGAAGAGTCATCTTATTCATAGAGGGTCTCATTACAACCGAAGGTCAAGAATCCCACCAAGGTGCGGAACGGCATCTTTCCCAGAGCCCCATTAACTATTTGACATGGATGCAGAGCATCCCCCGAGCAGCGAGGCGTGTATGGTTGCGAATGTCCGCGCTTCTCCTTATTTCTATTCACTATTCTGATCTATCTTCGCACAGAACAATCCTGTACCTTGCCGCTGTGTTAGCAGCTGGGCTTGTTGTCCCCTCAAACCACCCCAACCTGAAGGACGGACCAAAGATAACTGGTTCACCGTGGGCAATCGTATTTTCCACCGCGACAACTTGCCCTATTGTATGTGGCAGCCTCCATGGATGATGTCGAAGCGCTCACATGTGTCTAGCCACGATATATCCTTATCACCTTGTTCACGCTGAGTTTACTCGGCACAGGCAGCGTCACCCGCTTTTTCTGTTCCCGGTACCTATTTTTCCTTGCTCGCCGCGGACACGCACCATGGGTTCTAGGATCATTGTACATGAGCGAGACGAAAGGGGTAGCGCTACCTTTGAATGACGATCGGCGACAGCAGGGGACACCCGAGCGTCAATCAACTGACCCGTCAACCGAGCTCATTCCTCGCCATACTCTACCGCATCCGCTAATCAAGAGAGACATGAGATCTAGAGGTCACGGATTTGATGATGGTGATGCGGCTGGTTCGCGAGCCTTACACAACGGTTCAGATGCCAGAAGGCGAAGATTGTGGCAACCGTTTGGTCGTCCGCCATCGTTGCTACCAGAATCGGCGCTCTCGGAAGTTACAACAATCACGGAACCTGCTCGAGGAGCAAGCGACTCGCCGAGGCCACAGAGTTCCACTCTTGCAACTATTTCATCTGCTTCTCAACACTTCGCAGCACACTCAGCAGCTTCAGCAGCTTCAAGAGTCCTTGCCGAATATTCTCCCGTTCCCGGGCAAAATTCGTCACTCGGGAATGTCGACTTTGTTCTGCAGACATTGGATGGTACACAGCCTAAGAGACCGCAAGAACCGCTTCCACAGGCTCCATCTTCATCCGAACACGCAACGCCAAGACAGACAAAGGCGTATCCACAGTCAGAATACGCGGTGCCTTGGGTTAGCATCCTCTGTGGAGCTGTTCTAGGGACGGTGATCATGCTGGGACCTGGGTCGATGCAGGTCAGCGAGGGAAAATCGTGCGTTTGGCAGTCAATCAGCGGCTGGGTGATAAACTTGTGCTCATCCACTCTCTATCGCGGGGTCCAGGCATCTCGGTTCTTTAGCGGCCTGTCACGTTCCGCCGTGCTTATCCAGTGGATCGGGATCTTGATCACTTACCTTCGCTTTTACTACGGCACGGAGCACTGGAGAGCTCGCGACCCAAAGTTTTATGCCACACATAAGGAAAGCATCTACGACAATCGCGCGTGGGGACAGCCATGGGTTAGTCATTCGTCCTCACTGAATATCACTATATGACAACTGCACTTACATCCAGGTCGCCGTGTATGGCTTGGTGTGGTGTATCGGTATACTCCTCGTGCAAGGCTGGTCCGTGTTCACGGCTCCAGGTGCAATGCGCATCGCGGAACTGCAGGGCGACCCTCCCGTCGTTCCCAATCCAGAGATCGGGGACTTCGCAACCGCCTTCTGCTTCTCATACTTGCCAGTGGTAAGCTTCACTACAGTTCAAGCCCGATGCCAGCCTGAATGTCGTCATGCAGGCTCTGCTTCTTGTGCTGTACTTTGGGTACAAGCTCGTCTACCAAACTTCTTTCGTTGCAGTTGAGGACATGAAGTTCTCTCGCGGAGATGTGCACTCAGTAGTCGAGTCGGCGCCGAGTACGCTGTGGGAGAAGATATTGGCTTGGGTCTTTTAGACGATGACAATATGTCGACCATAAATGTCAACATTCGAGTGCGATTTTCGGTGGTAAAGGTAGCTTAAGAGCAATAGCAGATTATGTACGATCTTAGGGCCATCGTGGCGTACAGCATTCCTGCAAATTCTGTCATATACCCGATGTTGGGTGCGGTGTAAGAGCCAGCGACGGGGTTCCAGGTGTATCGCCCCTTACCGCGCTGAGCATGAAGTAGGTCTCGGTTCCGTATGACTGCGGCGTGAATTTCGGCGCCCTGACAAAGTCGGGCACGGGCGAATGTGCAAAGATCAAGTCCGGCGCAGGCATCGAGGACGGCGCTCGTCGCATGCACGACGATGTCGGTGTGCCCATGTGGCATGAGCTCGAAGCGCACCGCGAGCAAGTCCACAGTCCCAGAGCCATGGCTCAATCAAGAAATCGTATATTGAGCGCATGGCGGCGTTCAGATGCAGTGGAGCAATGGCAGTAGCAAGTAGTGTGAAATTGCAGACTTTGGGTGATGCCACGACTCGTAGTTGCATCTCGAGGTGACTTTCGCCGATACCAACCCGGCACCAAGCATCAACCAAGAGCTCCAATTTGGGCTGAAAGCGTGCAAACCAAAGTTAGGGCTGACGTTGGAGCTGCTAAAGCCGGAAGGGTCTGTTCTACGGTGGTGGTTCGTCTGCAGCATCGAGTTCGCGCAGAAGCTCGTCCAAGTCTGGTGTTGCGACGAATCGATGCCTTACCTCACCGAGCACCATCATCTTCCGACTCTCCTTATTTGTGTGCACGACGTTCTGAAGATACGACGCAGGAGTCGCAGCGGAGACCTCCATGTCAAAGAGACATTAGTTACTCAAGCCTTTAGGGTCGAGAGGAGCTAAAGACGCACATTCATTACGACATTTTCGCCCAGCCGCATCTTCATCGTGCCGTCCGAGTAGACTTCAAGGGCACCAATGACACCGTCTAGTGCGACCTTGCTGTCGCTCTCCTTTTCTCTTGGTCGGGTTCATCTAACGGCTGCACTTCGTCGGCAAACGCGACATGTCGTCCGGCGGACCCGGGGCTAGGATCGACAGCCTTCTCTTTGCCTTTGGCTTTCGCAGACTTCAGCGCGGATGGCAGAGATGAGGACGAAGGCGCAGCATCAACGTCCATAGGATCGGACGTAGACGCGGCAGCGGCAGCAGCTGCTGCGACAGCCGACGGAGAAGGCTCGAATTTGGGAAAAGGTCGAGGAAATTGGAAGACGAAAAGTTCTTGCGCCTCGGCTCGATCTGCACCAAGGTTCAGAACCAACAAAAGGACACTCCAACCGGACTAGGCGCACCTCCAACCCAAATTGCTTTCCAGTCAAAGCGCGTATGAGATCGCTAAGCTCTTCTGAGTCGTCAAAGTCGGCGACAAGAGGATCATCCTGCGGTATGCTAACACCAGAACCCAAGTATTCAACTGTGCATGAAACCTGACTCAGCAAGACATTGAATTAAAGCCAGCAGATGACTGACCGTTGTCATCTTCGAACTTGATCCTAGGTCTGATTTTGCTCTCCTTTCGAATCGTCTCCGGTGCGTTATAGTCCATCCTGCGCACGTCCGCCAGGTCGACAATCTCGACACCTGGGTCAGGATCCGAGTACGCCTCCTCATCTTCATCCTCCTGGTCGAGCCTGCGCTCGTGTTTGATAGTCGGGATCGCTGGCAACTGCGGGACGAGTGCACTCTGTGCCGTAGCCGCGAGCGATGGCCCCGCGCGCACAGTAGGCCCTCGCGATCGGCCAGCGGCCGGCGCGGGGCCCATCGCAAATGGCCCGCTTGCCATCATTGTGTCCTCGACACGCGTTGTGGGAGGTGGCCGTTCGCTGCCGCCACCACCACCACCACCACCTGGTGGCCCACCACGCCCCCGCCCGCGCCCTCGTCCACGACTACCACTCGCATCCCCACGCTCTTTCTCGCGCTCACGCGTGGGCTTGTCGGGTTTGGGGTCTTGTTTGGCATCTGGTCTGTGTGAGGGACGGTGTGAGCAGTCAACACAGCGACTGCTGAAAGCAGAATCGCGCACTCAGGTTTTTTTTGGTCGAGAATGTGGCACGAATTTGAGCTTAGCCTTGCCGCCAAGTGTGGTTTTAGAGTCTTCCGCGCGACGTGCTTGATTCCCGAGCGGTGCGGACTGGTCTGCCATCGCAGTAGGCAGAGGAAAAGGAATGAGCGGAGTCGACGCGCTTCGGATTCAGTTTCTTGTTGAGACACACGCCTTGATATTTCATCGAAGTGGTGATTGCTTTGTTTATAAATACGATACTGTGCGTCTGTCTCAGGTCAAAATACTTGAGTAACAAGTGTCCGAATTCAACTTTAACTTTCGAATTGCCTCAACGGACGCTTGAAGCGGTTCGGTGATTTACTTGGCGGCGCCACGATCTCATCAAATAAACTCTGCATTGTTCCCTTACCTAGTGTAATGCTGGATCGACTCCCCGACATTATTGAGATTGCACCGTCTCTCTTTGTAGCGATGACATTAGGGTTCCTTGAGCGAGCTCCGCCTACTGCACTAGGCTGTTCACGTATTTGATGTGTAGGCGCACGAATTCGGCGTGCGACGCAGCCATTTGAGTCTGCAACCGTGACCGAGCAAGTAGAAGAGCTGCTCGAGGCGGACAGGGCGGTCTCAGGTAGCTAAAGAGCATTCCAGCGAATCGGTGCGACTGATCACTTAGAACAAACGCGCGTGACGGCGTTGGCACGAGGCGGATTGCGTCCATCTATACGCAGAATGAGAAGTAGGAAAGGGTGATGAGGAGATGTATGGGTACAGGATGAGAATTGAGAGTGCGGAACGACAGCGGCATGCGAGAGCGAAACAAACCTGGGCACCGCAATGCCCTCACATGTAGAACTCCGGTTTCTTCGCATGAACACCACATTCGTTCAAGGCGGCAGACAGGTCTTCCATCGTGAGCACCGTCTTGGTCTTGTCCTGCAAAAGCTACATCAGCGACCACAAACCGTCGCAGTGGGTGCACCACACACGCACGCGAGTTGCTCCAGTTGGCCGACCACGGGCAGCACCGGCTCCGGTCCGAACACGGGCATGCGAGTAGGCGTCGTTGGCAATGTCGCTGACGAACTTTTGCGCGGCGAGTGAAAGGAGGCGCTTGAGAAGCGGATCGTCGCTCTCGAAGCCGACACGCTGCAGGTAGTAGTCCGTGACCTCCTCTGGAATCTGCGTCGGGTTTAATAGCCAGTTCAACGAGCACGCAGATGGACTGACCAGAGGTTCGTGATCCTCGAGCATGAGCAGAAATTCTGCGAGCGTACGATCCTTACGCGCTTGCTCAGCTTCAGCGCGCGTTGGCGGGGGCAGCGGCACTGCCTGCAGCGCCTGCGAGTCGGCATTGGTCACGCCTGGCGACGAAACGGTGTTTTGCGCGGACGAGCTGGCGATCGCCGACGACGACGCTTGCGACGACATCCCTGGCTGGCGCGGGTTCAAGAAGAGACTTGCTCGGCTTGCGCCGGAGCCTTCAAATTCAGCGACGCATCCAGTTTTCTGTTAACCCCGCTTCTTGTCCTCCTACCCTCTCGTCCGTCATGGTGAGTACGCGTGGTTTCATATTCCTTCTCTTCTCTTCTCCTTCGTATGATGTTTGAGGCATTTGGCTGCAGGCGAGGGAGCCCCTCGCGGTGCCGAAAATTATTCTCAGCTACCTTCGAGCCCATGGCCTTGGTCGTGGCAGCTCGCTTTATCTGACTCTTCCCTCCTTTCGCACTCTTTGATCCAATGAAGGATCAGTTGCTGACTCGATTTCAGGCGATCGAATCGTGATATTTTGTATTTGTACACAACCTCATCTGTCTATAACAAAACTTTCAATCTGCTCTTCGCGATGCGTCCCACGTCCTCCACCGCTCTCTTCAGCTCTTTCTGCCACGCGTCTTGATCTTGAGTTGGCTCTACATCGTCTACGCTCGGCGTCTCCGCGTCCAGCGAGTGCTCGATCTCGAGCTTGTTCTCCATCTCTCTTGCGACCTCTGCCCGCGTCCTCCCGTTCACAAACGTGATATATCGAAGCCCCGTGTACCGTTTCTCATACAGCGCATTGAGCAACGCCAAACGGGCGAGTACCGCGGTGCTCGTCACGACGCGCGCTTGCTCGGCCGTGCTGAGTGCGCTGAGGCCCGATACCTCGCCGATGCGCGGATGGCCAGCGATGAACGTCGCCTGCGCGTCTGCGGGCAAGCTCAGCAGCGTGTGCACGCTCAGGTCGATTAGCGATTCGTACGATGCCAGCACGGGCACCGCGGGCTCGAGTGCTGGCGCGAGTTGCGCGATTAGTGTTGGTGATGGCTCGAACAAGATAGTGAGCGCATTGGCGAGCGCGTCGCGGTTCGTCAGTGAAGCGAAGGGCGGCAGTTTGGGCGTCGTGCTCATGGTCGAAAGCTGATGGGAGCAAGTCGGTCCGCTTGTCCGCGCTCAGCCGCAGGCGCTGAGGCGGGCGTCCCAAACTCGAACGGGTCGCGTGGCGTGCAGCATAATGGCGTAGTGCTGATGGAAACTTGCGTTCAACCTCTCATCGTCTTTTTTTTTTGGACACGTGTTTTGGACAGCATGTGTGAAGTGGATGAACTGCTAACTTAGCTGAGGTTACGACTGGTTGTGAGCTTGGAGCCGGCTATCCGAATTCCATGTCAGCTGGAGACGCGCTAGCTTCTTCTTCCTCCGCGGCAGTCTCTGCCGCCAGGGTAGTTGTATCAGTAGTACCGATGACCAGCTTGACGAAGTGCCATGAACATAGTGTGTCACAATAAGAAGTAGCCAAACTACAATAACATACAGCCTATCTAGGGACTGCCATTACAGCGACATTCGGCCCAAACGTCTCTTCCACGGCGAACGTCGTCCGCCATTATTTTCCAATATGGTACCAAATCCTCTGACACTGGTCGGTCATCCGTCCAGATTTGCAGTCTCTGGTCCTGCCTGAGCGAATGAAGCGCTCGCTGAATGTCCGTAAAGAGAGAACAAAACAGGCCACTGAGATGCACGGCCACACAGCTAATGTGTGAATAGCTCAGTGCAGCTCTTAGAGTCTGCTCAAGGGATCGTAGCGCCATGGACTTGGTGCTAAAGTTGTAGAAGTTATTGATATCGCCGGTGATGGACATGCCGAAATGGGTGAGAGCTGGAAAGCTATCGAACGTTTTTCGGCACCAGGCAGCCAGCTCGAGCCGGAATAGAGAGTAGGGCGCGACGCACGAGAGAGTGAGATGAGTGATGTGGTCCTTGACGACTTGCGATACCTGCTTCAGTGTGGCCATGCAAGTGAAAGGCTCGCTCGCCCGGAGAGTAATGCGCCGCAGATTATTAGGGTGAGCTATGTTAGATAACATTACGAGGACGTCTGTTGGACCATAGTATGACTGCAGAGCGGTGAAAAAGCTGAAACGAGTCGAGTTGTATACATCCTTTTCGGCCCAGACGCAAAGCACTCGAACGTGTGCGCAGACACGTTTCGCCAGCAGCTCTGTTTCATCGGAATAGAGAAACGCTCGCGCGGCGCCCCAGTTTTTGGGTGTGATGAGCATAAAACGGTAGAGGATAGGGGCGACGAGCGAGTAGGTCTGTTTGGAGGCCTGCGCGAGGGCTACGACAGTCGCTCTGTGCTTCGCTACAAAGAGAGAGGATGCGATCTCAATAATTTCAGAAGACAGCTCATTAGGGAGTCGATCCGACATGATGGACTTCGCGATGGAAGAAGGCAAAGTCAGCAAGCCGAGTTGAATTCAAGGCGCGTCTACGAAACTCCGACTTTGGACCCACAACTTATTCCGTGAAAATTGTACAAATCGTATCTATCCTCCCGTCCACCCGTCCATGCGAAGCAGCTCCAGATTCTCGTGAAATCTCGAGGCGGATTAAGGAGGTGGTCTCCAATCTCGGTAGTAGTCATGGCGCTTTTGTGCGATCGGAAGGCGATCTTGTTGCGTGCCAGGACCGAAGTCGTTCAGCAGGACCCCATGATGCTCATGATCAGTCGGCTGCGCGCGCTGTGGTCGTCCTTGCCCCTGGCTGCGTGACAGCGCGTCACCCATATCCGTATGCAACGTGCTGAGAGGCAAGTAAGATACAAGAGAGCAGCAAATTGCGAGTAGTTCGGCGCACTCGAGCAACCCAGTTGGTTGACTGAGGACGTTGGCCACCTGCCACGGTTGCGTAGAGGTCGTGTCTTGTGGGCTGTCTTGCGAAGGTGCTGTGGACATATTTCGGAGGTTAAACACAATCCGTTGGGTGCAGATGATGGTGAGCCTGGTGTCGATTCAGCGTGAGCCCGTTACTGTAAAGGAAGGGAGAGCGCGTACGCGATAGCGGCGGCGGAATTGACATTTTTTAATCCAACCTATACAGTTGGCATGAGCTTCAGCCTGTGGTTCCGGAGAGCTGAGACCTCACCGGCATTAACTGAAGTGAATATTAGCGGATTGAAGGAGCGCGCGGAAAGTAGGGACAGACTAACCAAGTACAAGATAACGTTCGAACCGTAACATAGAACTATAAGCCTGCCGTAGCCGTACATCAGCTTCCTGCAACTAGAAAACCGCTGGACTAGTACGCACCCAAAGAACACGACACCATCTTGAATCATAACCTGCACGATGGGAATGTCCTTACGATTTCGAATGAACTGGACGGTGCGGCGCAGTGTGAGCCCGAACACCGTGGCATTGAATAAGAACGGCACAGTCCGAACAACGCGGCCGGGCACGGTGCGTGGGGTGCCGGGCATGCAGCCATAGCCCTTGGGGAGGTGCGTCTGACGTGTGCGCATCGCTGCCCAGACCATTGCGGCCGTCTCGATGGTCAGTCCGAACGCGAAGAGGTAGAGCACCCAGCGCGCGCGGCCGTACAGCCTGCCAAAGATGCACCAATGTCAGCGATGGTAGGCAGCAGCAAAAAGCGGCGGTGGCGTACGCGTAGGTTCGTAATGCGAAGACGACATGGATGGTGACGAGTACGCAGAGCATCATAGCGGCTGGCACAACTGACCAGTTTTGCAACTGAGCAGCATCAGCCTCAGAAATCGCTCGGCGAATATATGTTGGTTTTTGATGTTTGCGCATACCTCTGTCAAGTTGTCAGCCCGGCACTTGCTAACAGCCGTGAAGTTAAAACGTACCTCAGGCTCCCAACTCGTTTGGAAGAATACTGTGAATCTGTTTGAGCTCTGCGACAGTTGAACTAAATGTACACACGTACTGTAGGTAGCAGCAATCAGGAAGAGGACTGGGCCGTAGCGCAACTAGATCGTAGTTGCGCCGTTCAGCTCGGCCTGGCACAATGGCTATGTACGCACCGAGATCCAAATATAGGTGAACATGGAGCGCTGTCGTTGCCATATGTGTTCGACCTCATCTTCCAGGGTTATGACTGCAAATGGATGACGTCGGTCGGTATCGAGATCGTATGTGGAGTGGCTTGGACGCACACAAGTCGAATATGAGCAACGCGCCAGACGCGATGAACGTGTACTTCCATGACTGTCTAGAGCCGCGCAAAAGGACTGTCAGCAAGGATTCCTACCGCAAAGAAGGGGAGTCACGCACATATGTCGGAACTGCTCCTCCGTACTAGGAGTGAGGTCTTCATCCATGCGTGCACGGGGTTTAGACAAGATGGGTTTCCGCACGCCGCCAGCTAGAGCTCAAGATATGAAGAGACCAAGAGCCGTGCGTGTGCAGATGGGATGGGTCGGGCCCGACCCAGCAAACAATGGCAGTGGGCGGAAAGGCACGGATACTGTAGCGTGGCGTTGACGGATGCACACCTCAAGCCTGCAGTGAAGCCTGAGCGCTCGATCGCACCGCAGACCTCTTATCAAAGCAAGACCCACGGAGGTGGCGCATTCTCAACATATGCTGGTTTAGGCGCATACCGGCCGATCAGTAGGGGGTACGCGCAAAGAGCGCACTGTATCAAGGGGTACAGAGTGTACAAAGCCGAGTTGATTCTCAGCCCCGATGAGTTGCCCGCGAGGTCACGAGTCGGCAGATAGGTAAGAGAGAAAAAAACAGCGACCCAGGCAGCAAAGTGACAAGTTTGGCGCGAATAATGAAGGGTCTCAGGGTCTCGATTGATCGGCATCCAGCGGACATAGATAGACATGAGCGGACGAATGTATCCTGGGACCATCGGCGAGCTCCAGAAGCTATTACCAGGCTCGGAGTACCTATGCAGTTTGTAGACAGCTCGCGGTCTGCTTTGGACATCGATCCCTTCTTGGGAAGAGAAGCAAAACGCGCCTTCAAGCTCCGCTCTTGATCCACCCAAATTCCATTTGCACACCCAGAAATCGCGTTGCGGCTGAACGCGGGACGAGTGCATTGTTCTCATCCAGCTGTCACAATGAGCACGACACACCCCAAACTCCCGCGGTTCTCCGTAAGTGCTGAAGGGGGCGACCCTGGCAACCCCTGATTATTCGCACAAACTTGGTCTTCTCACTGCTCTTGTCTTTTCTTTTGCACCCTGCCGAGTCTGGCTGCCCGACCATCGGTCCGGAATCAACCCCGCTTGTATACTGGCCACTTGACCCGCCTTCCGCGTCGCCAACCGCGTGCCCTCGCACGCGGTGTTCTATCACTGCGCCAGCGCTGTGGGTTACATCGTGTGCTCTACGACCTTCTGCGATGCGTTTAGACGTTTGCTATATATTAATCATCCGTCCATCACCGCGGGTATCCATGCCTGAAGCGCCCTCCCGAGCAACACGTGCGCCCGCCTCCCGCGTTTGTTTGCCTCGCATACTGTATTGGGAAGCTGCTGGGTCGGCTCCGGTCATCCTTGTGCGCGCGCGGCACTTGACCTCCTGAATCTCTTTCATCCTTGGATCTCTCCTTGGCTGGCGGCGCGCACGAACCTCATCTTGTTTGGACGCGTGCAAGGTGCATGGATGACGACCTCTTCCCTAGGACGGAGGAGCAGTTTCGGCATGTGTGCGTGCTTCATCATCACCTGCGTGAGGGTTCTCGTTGACAGTTCTCCCTTGGGGCCGGCAGTCAGTCCTGGAAATATGCATTCATTGCGTCGTTTGCGTTGCTCATGTTTGACTGGTGTGCGTGCCCCACTCGTTCGTTGCGTAAAGCAGACGCACACTCTCTCGGGGAATTCATGTTCGACGACAACCCGCAGGTATAACCCTCGACGTCGAGATTGAGCATATATGGCAGCGGCAGCGCTCTATGTTCACATACATCTGGGTTTCAGTGCGTATAGTTTCATCGCGCGCAGCCTGCCCTGAAGCACAAACCACAAATTAGTTGCGCTATGGTCCAATGGTCTTTCTGACAGTCGCGACATACAGTACGCTACTTATCTTATCTGAATACCACAGCTGAAACTGGGCAACAGTCTTCTTTCAGACGAGCTGGGAGCCAGAGGTGCGTTTCAACTGGAGGACGTTGGCAGGTGGCGGACTGACAAACTTGACAGAGGTACGCGCGAGCATTAACAACCCTACAAATCTTCACCTACAATGCTCAGCTGCAACCCGTGGTCGGTCGTGCCGACTGTCATGATCTTCTGCGTGCTTGTCACCGTTCACGTCGTCTTCGCATTACGAACCTACGCGTGAGCATCGCCCCTTACCCTAATTAGCCCTCACAGACACAACTGACATTCGTCTCTGCAGACTGTACGGCCGCGCGCGCTGGGTACTCTATCTGTTCGGATTCGGGCTAGTCGTCGAGACCGCGACGATGATCTGGGCGGCGACCGACGAGCACGAGACGCACCTCCCAAAAGGCTATGGTTGCATGCCCGGCAGCCCACGCACCGTTTCTGGCCTTGTCGTCTGGAGCGCGCCGTTCTTGTACGACGTCGCCGTGTTCGGGCTCACGCTGCACCGCACGCTCCAGTTTATCCGGGGTCGCAAAGACATTCCAATCGTGCAGATCATGATTCGCGATGGCGTCGTGTTCTTTGGGTGCGTACAACTTTTTCGGTGATTTTGTTGTAGGCGGGCAACTAATGCGCGGCTGTTGCTCCAAAAGGCTGATGGTTGTATGCTACGCTTCGAATATATTCTTATATTCGGTTCGTCCGTTCCTGATTTCATCGTGTTTAACAGTCCGCTGATCCTCTGCTGTAGCTAATGCCAGTAAGCCCAAGCTGCCTCTGCTTACTAGACCTTGGGACTAAGCTCAAGCCGCATAGGTCGGACTGCCAAGATGTCAATGCCGCCGTCTCTGTCGCGTACGTGCACTCGCTGCTGTTACCTGCTCGCGCTCAACTCTACACGCAACATCAGACTCACCGTCATCTGCACACAACGCATCATCTTCAACCTCCGCGACATGCCTACATCTTCGCACGACAGCCCGCCTGACACGGCATCCACGCAACCGTGGCACGTTGCAGACTTTCTCAGCCACCCCACAGGACTACTCGAGTGCGCCAGACTGACCGCTCGTCGTACTCTAATCTTCTTATTAGGAAGCTTACGCGTCTCACAGTACCATGCTTACGGATATGGGTGATGTGCAGGAACGGAGCCACAGGCATGGCCGTCGAAGACAACGCGCGCGGCCGACGGATAATGAGCATCTCGAGGTCGCCCTGGACGACCTTGGCCCTCAGATCACACAGGGCAACCACCCTCCGATCGCACCGAAGCGTGAAGAAGAATAACGAAATGGGAAATCGCCCATTTGACTTACCCGCAGACATTCAGGCGCTACCGTTGTATGATTAGAGGATGGAGACAGTGCTTCGCATAGACAGTTGGACGGAAGGATGTACTGTTATAAAAGTACGCACGCTATATAATGCACTAGAGCATATTATCTCCGACGAAGACTCGGCATACGCTTAAGCCAGATGTAGCGCATGCACTCAGGATATTGCTAAGTTATCCATAGTAACAATAACCCGTGAACTCAGAACCGTGTTCCTCATTACTGAGCTATGTAATACCGTATATGAGCACTAAAGCAATCACATAGAAGACGCAAAGTTGATGAAGAATCAACATACATCACGCAGTGGTTGTGGTTGTACTGTATTTCTGTGTCCTTGATCACTTCCGTGTTATTGTGCCTCAACCAGACGACTTGTACGTGCCAGGCGAGCGTTTCGAGGCTGCGCTAGTCTCGTGTGTCGAGGCTTCTTATGGGCTTATTTGCGCGACAGATTCAGATGTTAAAATTACAGTAATCATCACTCATCCAGGGCATGCCCCGGTATCAACCGGTATCCATGTCGCTTCGCCCCTCTGACGTGCTAGGTCGCATTGCTCCTGCTTAGGTCCCGCGTTACTCATCGCGCAGAGTTGGGTTAAAATAGTACGCTGTGGGGTTGGGCCGTGTATCACTTCGCCCACTGCGCTTGCCCTCCTCAACACACCTCGACCCTGGGTATCTAGCTGGCAGCACGCAGGCCCGTCTAGACGGACGCGTACGCGTTGTATGGATGAAGACCTCTCCCCCAAGACGGAGGAGCAGTTCCACGATGTGTGGGTAGCTCCTTGTTTTGCGGGAGGGACTGCATTGACATTGACATTTTGACGCGAGCTGTAGTCAAACCTGGAAGCACATGTTCATTGCGTCGTTTGCGCTGCTCATATTCGACTGGTGTGCGTCTCCGCCTGTCATAATCTCGTACGCTATGTCGGCCTCTGTTGCTCAATTTCGTCGGCTCGCAGTTATAACCCTCGACGTCGAGATGGAGCATGTCTGGCAACGTCAGCGTTCTGTGTTCACCTATGTGTGGTTTGCGGTCCGTACAATTTCGCCACATGCCAGGTCTGCTGTCATTGAACTGTGAGTTAGTTGCGCTATGGTCCCATTGTCTTTATGGCAATCACAACATACGGTACGTGTCGTATTTAGTGCGGCTGCCGTCGCTGAAACGCTGCGGGGTAGTTTTCTTCCAAACAAGCTGGGAGCCGAAGGTGTGTTTCAACTAGAGGGTGTTAGCAAGGACCGGACTCACGACTTGACAAGAGGTACGCACGAGTGTTACAGTAACAACCCCACAAACCTTCAATTGGGAAATCTCATGGGTGCTCAGTTGCAAACCGTGGTCGGTCATACCGACCGTCATGATCTTCTGCGTGATGCTTACCGTCCACATCGTTTTCGCGTTACGAACATACGCGTGCGTGCGTTCCTACTGTTCCACCGACATTTCTAACCATCCCTCGGCAGACTGTACAATCGCGCGCGCTGGGTGTTCCATATTCTCATGTTCGGCCTCATTGCCGAGACCGGCGCGATGATCTGGACGGCGACTGAAGAGCTCGAAATGCACCTTCCAAAGGGTTACGGCTGCATGCCCGGCACCCCGCGCACCGTGCCTGGCCTCGTGTTTTGGACTGCACCGTTCTTGTTCGACATCGCCGTATTCGGACTCACACTTTACCGCAGCATTCAATTCATCCGGAGTCGCAAAGACATTCCTATAGTGCAAGTTATGATTCGCGATGGTGTCGTGTTTTTCGGGTACGTGCGGGTCTGGTGAATTGCTGGGGGTGGGAAACTGATATGAAACTGCAGGCTGATGGTTCTGTCATATGGTTCGAATATCGTCATGTATTCGGTTCGTCCGTTCCTGCTTTCAACGTATCTCCGCAGCTGACGGACTCGACTGTAGTTGATGCCAGTGCGTTGAGCTGCGATTTTTGGTCAGACCTCCAGCCTAATCATATGCTGTACAGGTCGGGCTGCAAGATGTCAATGCTACACTCTCTGTCATGTACACACTCCCGCTTTTTGTCGGAGGCCCACGCTGATGTCTGCGCACGACTTCAGACTCACCGTCATCTGTACCCAACGCATTGTGTTCAATCTGCGCGACATGCCCACATCATCGCACAGCTGCCCGCCAGACACCACGTCGATGCAGTCGTGGCACGGTGCCGAGCTCCTCAGCAACCCTTCCGGGCTGCTCGAGTACGCCTCGCCTCTCTCGCTCTTATTCTTCATCATAATCTCACATGTCTCACAGCACCGTGCTTACAGATATTGGCGAAGCGCTAGAGCGGAATCATGGGCACGGACAACGATGTCACGCGCCACCGAGCGAGTATTATGTGCATCGTGAGGTCCCACTGAACGACCTCAGCCCGGTGCGCACTACCGTCTTCCAGTCGCACAAAAGCATGCAGACTACCGGGACTGGAGACCGCCTATCTGATCGACCCCAAGACATCTAGACCAGTATGGGCTGTATCACTAGAGGCTGTAGCTCCTTCGCATGGACGGGTGGACGGGGAGGCTGACTTTGTTACACTATATGCACCATATAATTCACTAGGCTGCATTGTTCCTATATAAGACTACTCGTAAGCTTGAGAAGGAGGTTGTGAAGCTCCAGCCCCCACGGACCCGAGAACATGGGCTCCCACTACATATTACCGAGTTTGTGGGATGTCACTTGCATACAATTTCGTAAATGCGCAGAGCGCAAACCTACCTGGTCGGCTGCAAATTTAACACGACCTCAAACTCTGTTGTTACGTTTCGCTGGCTGCACCACTGAACGAGGGATTTTGTCAAAGCGCCATGCGGATGAATGCGGTCGACTAAACCAACTTGCTCTCCACTTGCTCTCAACAATGAGCGCAACACTCAGCCTCCACCGCTCGCCTCACTGATGAACTGCGACACGGTTACTACACGAGCCGTAATACATGGAGCCCTTCGTGAATTGTGCCGAACCCTTGTGACTGTCTATTGTTTTCGCCTTCTCTGCAGCCCGTGCAAGCCGCGGCTATCCACTCGTCCATCAACGCCTCACCTCGGTATCGGGGCTTCGCCGCCCTCCCAATGTCATGCTGCTGTGTCCTACCACGTCTATCAATTTGGGCGCCGTACAATACTTGTCCTCTTGACGCGCTTCATCTCTAGGCCTCAGGCTAGCACGCGCTACCCGTCTTGTTTGAACGGGTGCAAGGTGCATGGATGAAGACCGCTCTCCCAGTACAGAGAAGCAGTTCCGGCATGTGTGCGTGACTTCTCGGCTTGCGCGAGTGGTCGTGGTAACATAGACGTTTGAACGCCTGCAGGCAGTCGTGGAAGTACGCTTTCATTGCATCATTCGCGCTGCTTATGTTCGACTGGTGTGCGTCTGCCCGTCTAGTCGAGCGCGGGTGTCCGGGAGCTCATGTACATTCTTTCGCAGTTATAACCCTTGACATTGAAATCGAGCATATATGGCAACGACAGCGCTCTGTGTTCACTTACGTCTGGGTCTCGGTGTGTTCAAACTCATCCACCAGGTGTGCGCTGAACTGCGAGTAGTTGCGCTATGGTCCAATCGCCTTCCTGACCGTCACCACTTACAGTACGCGTGATGTTCAGCGCCGCTGACGTTGCTGAACCTTAGCAACAGTTTTCTTCCAGACCAGCTGGGAACCAGAGGTGCGGGCAAGGCAGCTGGAACTTGCAATGTGAGGGCTGACGATTTTATAGAGGTGCGCGTAGGCGTCAACAACTCTACAAATCATCAGTCAGCAAATCTCACAACCACTCAGCTGCAAACCATGGTCGGTTGTGCCAAGCGTCATGATTTTTTGCGTGCTCCTCACCGTTCACGTCGTCTTCGCGTTACGAACATATGCGTGCGCGCGCTCATTGCAGCATGGGGTCATTTCTGACGCTCCCTTAACAGACTGTACAGTCGCGCACGCTGGGTGATGTACATCCTCGCGTTCGGCCTAATCGCCGAGACGGCCACGATGATCTGGACCGCGATTGACGAGTTCCAGACACGCCTCCCCAAGGGATATGGCTGCATGCCCGGCAGCCCGCGCACCGTACCGGGTCTTGTCGTCTGGACTGCGCCGTTCTTGTTCGACGTCACAGTGTTCGGACTCACACTTTACCGGACCATCCAGTTCATCCGGAATCGGAAAGACATTCCCATTGTGCAGGTCATGATTCGTGACGGTGTCGTATTTTTTGGGTGCGTGCCGTTTGATCGTGCGTCGGAAGTGGCAAAATGGTTGACGGGAGCTATAGGCTGATGGTTGTGTCATATGGTTCTAATATCGTCCTGTATTTGGTGCGTCCGTTCCTACCATCAAAGTAGCTCCATAGCCCACTGACTTGATTGTAGTCAATGCCAGTGCGTCTGAGCTGCGATACTTGGCTAGACTTCAAATCTAATCATACGCTGTACAGGTTGGACTGCAAGATGTTAATGCTGCCCTCTCTGTTGCGTAAGCCCTCTCGTTTTCGTGCGCAGCTCAAACCGATACCTGCCCCGTGCGCAACCCAGACTCACCGTCATCTGCACCCAACGCATCGTTTTCAACTTGCGAGACGTGCCCACCTCGTCGCATGACAGTCCGCCAGACACCACATCCACGCTACCGTGGCACGTCGCCGACTTCCTCAGTCACCCCACAGGGCTACTCGAGTGCGTCTAATAGCTCATATTATCATGTCCTTTGGAATCTCACCTGCCCTGCAGCACTTTGCTTACAGATATTGGTAACGCCTTAGAGCGGAATCACAGACATGTAGGGCGACGGCGTGCGGCGTCGAGCGAACATCATGAGGTCGTTCTGAGCGATCTGGGCCCTGGAGTGCAAGACCAACTCCCGAATGCGCACAATGACGAAACCAACCGGCACTGGATACCCCCTATCTAACTGACATCGGCCCTCATAATCCTGGGCCGCCAATGCTGTATCCTCAGAGGCTGGAGCTGGTTTTGACTGGATGGACGCACGGAAGGGGGAAAGACAGATTGTTACCGTTGTAGGCCTACGCACCCTCGATGATCATGCCCAGACCACACCGCAATGCCCGTCATGAGCTATTTGTAGCAAGAGCACCGCCAATTATTAGCTAAGGTGGTTTGCGAGACGACGTAGTTCGTTTAGGCGCTATCATTTGGTCGTGACATCGGTGTAGGCAACTTCCTTGCCTGAGCTTAGGTCCACATCGCCGCCTAGCTATCAGTCTGCTTATGCGGGAACCCGAACGAGCTCCCATGCGTGTCCAAACCATGGTCCAAACTAAACTCAAAGCATACCGACGAACCAAACGACAATGATGAGAACATAAAGGTTCACAGTTGGAGTAAGTATCTCCTCGGCTTCGCGTCCAGGTCATCGCACGAGCGACGAAGACAGATTCACAAGTTGATCGCTGGCCCGCTCGGCACGCCACACGCCTGGAGATTTGCGCGAAGAGAACATGCCGCCGTTGCGGCAGCCGAGGCAGACATGGCGCAGAGCAGTTTGAGCCAACCAAGTCATCGTGACATTGAGCAAGCATGAGAAAGCGACACCGATGGTAGTGAAAAAATAGATGTGGGTGGCGTTGTACAGTGATGGGTCCTTGGGCGAACTGAGCAGAGCAGAACAAAGCAGAACAAAGCAGTAGCGAGAGCGAGCAAAATCAAAACCAGCAACAATAAGCAGGTCATAGCATGTCGAGCACCTGACGCACACCCGACCGGTCTCTGAGCACCGCAAGCGCCTGCCACCGCGGGTCCTCGCGCGGCGGCGGCTGCCTTGTCCGACCCAGCGTCCAGCTCGCGCGGTCACGCTCCGCCGAATAGTCAAATTCACGCTCGCCGAGTCCTAGCTTGGCCACTGCAGCGCTGGCGCCGGGCACCGCAATGTCCGGCTGGATCTCCAGGGCAGTAGCGAACGAGTGCGCTGTCAGCATAGTGACTGGTGGTGCGACCTCGCGGATGGACGAGATAGCACGCGAGGCAGTAGTCGTGGAGATCGCTTTGGCTATGGTTTTCTTTAGGACGGCCTCGAGCGCGAGGTTAAGCAGCAAGGCGGCCTGCTTTGGGACTTGTGGTACCAGACCGTGCTGCTGGGATGCAAAGTTGAGGCGCTCCTGGAGGTGCTGCACTGTGATGCCTCGTGTAGTTGCGGCCAAGCGGGACGCTTTGATCTGTTCGCCAGCTGAAAGAAGGTTCAGTAACATAGCCAGAGTGGATTAGACGAAAACTTGCCTGCAGCGCTCGGGACACCGGCGATGGATCGTGGTCGCGCGACCTCGTCGTATGCATGCGGGTCGCCAAGCGGCTCACCCAACGCCAGCGCGCGCATTCGGTCGCGCTCGTGCTGCCCAGCAGCAACGACCCAAAGCTTGAGTCGCTTGGAGAGCGAGTCAGAGGCTTCAGCCTCATCGCCCTGGAATGCGCGGAGCCGCCGCCGCTTGCGCTCGCGCGCGACCAAGGGAACAGCAGCAGGCGGAGCGGTCGAACCAGCAGTCACAATAATCGAAATGAGCAAGGCATTGTGTAATTGTTCTGCAGATGAAATTATGAGCTTGGCAGTTGAAAGATGGGTACAATTGCGGCACGCACGGAGACGATTATCTGTGAGGTACTGCTTGATGACATCCTCAAACTCAGCGCGCGAAATCTTTGCAATGAGGAATTCTGACAGCCTGCGCCAGTATGGAAGGCCATTTGTACCCAGTTCTGCGGCGAGTTGGGCTTTGATTTCACTGCTTGAACGCATATCGTGAAATGACGCGAAATGCAAGAGGACAAGAAGCAACACGGTCCAAACTCCGCATGCGTCTTGTATCTTCACCTCATTCCTGAAGTGTAGCCTATGGTATTAGCGAGTTTCAACAGATGAAAAATGTCATTTTTCAAATGCTAACCTCGAATTGTGATCGGTCAATTGGGCTCCGCTGCTGCTGCTGCGGCTCAGTCGGGACTGCGCCTTCAAGGCTCCAAGACCTTCTCGGCATCCATGCCGCTTGTCATATTGCGACTGCGGTTGCGAGACAGCCTCGGACTTGTAGTGACCAGTAACAGTACAGTGTCATTAATCACGACTCCTGTCTGCTGTTCGTTCAGCTTACCTTGCAGGTCCCGACCGTTCAGCACCAGGGCTGTTGGAACTCCTGAGGCTGTGCCACTGATTTCGCTCGGGTTGCTGCGCGCAATGCATGCTTGTCAACTCGCAGCTGCAGAGCCGTGGCCACACGCACAGCTAAATAGCTCCCGAACCACGACAGGGAACGACGTTCGTAAGATCGTCGGAGTCCGAGTTGGGCAGTTCCTCATCCTTGTTCCCTTTCCTTCGTTTGTGTTCACCGCTCTAATGGCGCTGGACCAGAACCTCTTTACGCTCAATATTATCACCTCCGAGAAGGAGCCTGACGCGATTGACCTTGTCGAGCCTAGTGGTATAATTCACTACCGCAAGCGTCGCGTGCGAGATCCCACAGGCAATGCGCCTTACTGCTGGTCGCTGTTCGGTTCGTCATTGCCTCGCTGTCACCAGCCACTCCCTGAACTACGACCGCAGAGCCGCTGTCAGACGGGCTGCTGTCCACAGTGACCGCACCGAGCGCGGCCAGCAAGCTCAAGACGCTGTCGCTTCACAACCCAGACGCGACGATTGAGCTCAAGTACACCGGCACCCTGTAGGTGAAGCTTCTTTCAGCTGCGCGCTTTGCTAACGCAATGCTGTAGCTCCTTCAAGTGGTGCTTTGACTGGGAAGAGTGCGTGCAGTTGGACATCTGATTGGCAACGGCGCTAACGACATGCCCCACAGACACACCTTCGAGTGGCGACGTGAGGCCTGCTATATGTTGCGAAAACCAGACCCTCCAGTTCAGGTTGCTGTAACACGAGAACCTTCTGGTCGCATTAAGACCTCGGTTGTCCAGATCCTGGACTACAATCTCTCTCGATTCGACATTCACGACCGAAAGGGTGCGTTCGTCGCTGCTCCTTTGGCCCGCAACTGCCACGTCTGACCATTTCCAGGTCTCGAAATCCTCATGCTCACCGCCCTGCTGACATTCACCGACTCGGCAGATGAGTATGCATCTTCAAGAGGAGCGGCCCAGCCCGCGGCGCAGACCTCTCCAACTGCCCCGCCTGGCTATACTCCACGATACACAGATGACGGAGCTCCTCCGCCGCCCCCAATCCCAGAAAAGTCTGCTCTCGATCGCATCGTCATGGCACAAGCACAGGAGAACGTAAGTCACCGATCTGCATTGTAGCATTACACGAACTCATCTGTCCTTGCGGCATTAGATGGGCCCCAACGAAGTCCTCATTGCTGGGGACGTCAATGTCAACGACTACGCTCGCTACGGATGTGACCTTTTGAAGGTTCGTATTAGATCGCAACTGTGGATCTGATGATCACAAGCTTCTCGCGCTCACCGTAGTTTTCAGGATGACAACATCTTATACATTGTGCTCAAATCTGGCGGACCCGACGAAGTGCCTAAAGTTATGGCCGTGGCGGAAGGCGTCAAGCGATTGCGGCACAAGGCAGGCGTCGAGGAAAACCTTCACTTCTACCCAACTTACAACGAGGCTCCCGTCAAGGGCCCTAAGGTCATCAAACTCGACGACAGCCCTTCCGCCGCACCTTACCAGCCTCCCATGAATCTCATCATTCACCTCAGCAAGATCCCGATGCCGGAGCTGCAGCCAAAACCCAAACAATCGTCGAGGCACCAGCGCAAGGGAAGCTCGCCGCCACGACATATGAAGCCACCTGAACAGGACAGAAAGCCGCGACGACGGAACTCGCAGGAAGCACAATTCATGCAGGACCCGTGGGCAGGCGAATCGTCCAAGCGCAGAGACGGCTACGCGTCCGACTATGCACCTACCAATCCCAATGCCGCCAAGGCTCCCAAACCCGATCGCGAGAAAGGCAAGGGCAAGGACAAGGACAAGGACAAGAAACGTCCCTCTCCCAGCCCTGGTGCTGGTCCTATGCCTGTGCACCCGCACGCACCACCGCCGCCGCCAGGCCAGCACCGGCAGCGCCCATCGCCGCCCAGAGGGCCTCCGCCGCCGCAAATCCCACTGAGCCCGCAGCCCGGGCGCGCGGGCAAGCTGAGCAAGCAGAACACACCGACAACACCGCTAGGTGGATCATCGTTCCCCATGCCCAACTATGTGCCGGGGGGCCAGAACCAGTATAACACTCCCATCCCGCGACCGCAACAGAACCTGCGGCCACAGAACGAGGAGCGTCCGACAAGTATCTTTGGTCGCATTGCTAAGTGGTAGATCTTCTTTACAATGCTCGCTGGCGGCCATTATTCCCCATCTTGCTACTCACTTTCATCCCAACTTCAACACATCATTTCTATGGACTTGTCTGGACTTTCCATTTCTAGCTGCATTGCTCCTTGTACGCTCGTACAACACACTCTGTATTTTAATTCGCCGACTTTCTCTTCTGACTATCTGAGCTGCAAGTACCATTGGTGCAGATTGCATTTCCTTTCGTTCCGTCCAGCGATAAATAACGTGATTCTAGTGTTACACGTGAGGTCGACACATCTCATAAAATCTGTGGCGATCATACGGGCGGCCGCCAATACCGTCGCTCTATATCATTGTCGGGGCGTTGCTGGTGCTGGTCGAGTCGTACGTCGTGCATGGCATACTCGAGTTGCTGCGACGACGGCTGTCGTCGGTGCCCCAGCGAGGGTCGTCGCTCGTGGTTCTGGTCTAGGACGGTACCAACGTCCGTAAGCCATGTTCTGCGCCCGCGTCAGTCAGTACACATTCTGCCGAGGGAGCGTAACGGCAAACGTACTCGATGAGCGCGCCAGGCTGGCTGAGGTACGGGACGTGGCGGGATCCAACCGTTTCGGGTGGGCTTTCGTTCGAGGTCGTAGGAAGGTGGCGAAGATTGAAAATGACACGCTGTGTGCAGACAACGGTGATTCTGGAGTGAGGTGAGCTTCAAGGCGCAATGCGCGAGTTTGCTCGAGAGCGACGTACGTCGTGGCAAAGGATGCGTTCATGCTTTGCAGTCCTTCCTGGGATCAGAGTGAGTACAACTGTATCTGACATTTTTTGAAGAGGGCCTCCTCACGGGTGCGAACTGCGCAAGAGTTGAGTCATGCAATCTGCAAAGCTACTACGGTGACTTACGATGTAAAGAAGTACATTGACGCCGTAGAAGAGGCACATTAGCCTGAGGCGTGCGTGAGCGTTTCAAACGAGCACAACAAGTGGCACACACACCCAAAGTACACAACACCATCCCGTATCATGATGTGAACGATCGGGATTTTACTCTGCTTTTTGATGAATTGCAGGTGCGGTACAGAGTAAAGCCGAACACCATCGAGTCGTAAACGAATGGTGTCGACCAGGTCAAAATGCCTTGGACCTTGCGAGGGCTAGCAGGAATGCATCCATAGCCCTTGGGCACGTACGTGAGCCGCTCGTCGAAAGCCTGTCCATATAAGCACGCCGGCTTCAATGATAAGTGAAGGTACGAAGACGTAGATGATCATGCGTGACCGGCCGTACAGTCTATTGGGATGTTAGCGGTGGGCATTTCGAGCATGACCGCACTCACGCGTAAGTTCTCAAGGCAAATACGATGTGAGCAATGAGGACGAGGGCGATGACAAATATTGTCGGCAATACGGCGAGGTGGTCGCATCTGAAGACGCTGTGAGTAAGAGGGTAGTGGGCGGTCACTCATAGCCACCTCTGAGAAGAATCGTCAGCAAATCGGAAATTCGGGGTGAGTGCGCGCACTTGCCTCAGGCTCCCAGGATGTCTGAAAGACCGCTACAGACAGGTGTCAGTGGTAGACCGAAGCGCGATTAACGACGTACTGTATGCTGCCACCGCATACATTAGGATGGGGAAGTAACGCAGCTATAATATATACTTAGCCAGCACGGACGGACTTTTGCGAGCATTAGAATGCTCACAGCGATCCAGAGATAACTGAAGCAGGACCATTTTCGTTGCCAGATGTGCTCGACCTCAAGATCAAGCGTGATACCTGGAGGCACGCTCAGGTACTATCTTCGGCGAACGACCTGAAACCTTACACCAGTCAAAGAGGAGGGCTGAGATTCCGACGACGAATAAGTATTTCCATTGCTGCCTGTCAGAAAGGGTCTTGTCGTCAGCCCTGGTGTCATCATGAAAGTTTGGCGCGACGCGCTCGTGTCGCGCTAAGACTAAGAAGGGACATACAGCGCCCAGAACTCCGCCTCCGTTCGCGGATTGTAGTACCCAGCATCCATGAGCTGCAGGGGGCTAGAGAAACGCTGAGGAGGAGCTACACGGTGCTCGCAGCCGTCAACGACACTGTCCTGTCAAAGAAACGGATTAAGGAGGACAAGCAGCAGACAAGCTGTTCGGCCTTCCTTCCGCGCAGGGTCCTAGCTTTGCGCCTGGCGGCGTTAGATCGGTGGCTTCAGCCGCGTGGCACAGAGTACGACCGCTCGCCTCCGCGTCGCAGATCTTGACAACCGCACACTCGAAATCTCCGCGCCCTGGCACATTTGAAGAATCACTAGGGAGGAGAGCCTGGTTCGAAGAAACGAGATCCTGGCTGTAACGGGCTAGCCACGCCATGAGGATACACAAAAAGCGGCTCTTCTATAGATTTGATCCATCTTCATGGGTCCGTGCAAATTGTCGTAAGCCCCAGAGTTGTTGATGGCAGCATCATGATATCTCAGTGACCAGACCATGTGGTAATTGGGGAGCATGCAGCACTGTGCCTGGATGGTGTTCCATCAAACTCATTGCAGAAGATGGGTGGATGATGATGGACACTCGTGGGACCTGGCCGGGAACCCCAGAGAAGAACAAAACGCGCTTCGCTCTCCGCCCGAAAGCAGAAGTTCGAAAAACCCGTGGTTGCAGCCGAATCAGTACACAGTGAGGGAACACATGCTCAAGAAGGACAAATAGACAGGCCAGTATGGTACAATAGACGTACATGCGAGCAAACGCTGGGTACAAACCTACAAGAGCACAACTAGTAACAAAAGAAGGAGAGAACCTTCAGGACTGGACGTGGTAGTGTTACAACACTGAGACTATTTACAGCGCAAAGACACCAGCGAACACGGATGACAGCGCGATTATTGGCAAGGTCGGACTCATAACCAAAGCGGATGAGTCAGCCTGAGAGGCCGCAGCGGCATTGCCGAG
Organism: Auriculariales sp. MPI-PUGE-AT-0066; assembly: GCA_020744175.1. Taxonomy (NCBI): domain Eukaryota; kingdom Fungi; phylum Basidiomycota; class Agaricomycetes; order Auriculariales; species Auriculariales sp. MPI-PUGE-AT-0066. The sequence goes on from JAGTJP010000113.1 coordinate 60,249, forward strand.
AGACGTGGTGGCAGCGGCGATCGTGGAGCTTCTGCTTGCCGATGTAGTAGCATTGGGGTGCATCGTGGTTGTGGTATTGGTGATGGTGGTGGTGGTGGTGGCAGCGACGGTGCCAGAGGACGCGGTTTCAGTACCCATTGCATTCAACGCGTCCTTGGCACTCTGAACCGCCTCATTCGACACTGGCGGCGCGGTAGAGTTAACTAAGGTGAAGGACGAAGTGTAAATTCCGTTCCAATTCTCCCCGCCGGGCACGAAACGAAGATAGCTGGCAGGAGAGATGTGCGTATTAGATCAAGATCGAAATTGCAATTGCAATAAATCGCCGAAGAACTCACTAGTCGGAGGCGGTGCCGAGCGAGATACGCTTCGGCACATAGACAGTCGCCTCCTTCTCCGAGCTATCGATGAGCGGCCAGAGTTCAGTTACCACGCCCTGCAAATTTGGGAACGAAAAGTTAAAGATATGTATCACGTGATACGCCAGCTGAGGATAGGGGATGAGTCGGCTCGAAGCAACACGCACCTGCGGGCCGAGCAGCTGTACTTGCAGCTGACCTAGAGTATCTGCGCGTGGATCTTCATTGGTGTCGCGCCATTTGACGTGTATGCCGCGGTGTTCGATGCTGACGGTGTACCAGGTCGAGGCCGTTGGTTTCGTCGGATAGAACGATGCGTGAACGAGTGGGAGTAGCGCATAGGTCGCGACGAGAGTACGGAAAGCGAAATGAAACATGTTTCTCGAGTATAACCTCAGTTTTGGCAGGTGTGTGTATGTGGAAAAGGGGCGACGGCGAATAGCCAGTGGGTGTCGATAAAGCAGGAATAGTAGGCGTCGAGAGGCTGGTGAGTGTGAAACGGTGAGGGCTAGCGGTGGAGATAGAGCTTTGAAAACGGAAAGATGTTGGCTAGCTGAGAGTGGAAGGGAGAGAGCGTGGGGTCAGTGAAACTCCGCCTCCCGAGCCTTAGTGCCCTGCCGATCAAGCCACATGTCCACCACAACATGCACCACTCGCAAACCAATGAGAACGAGCAAAATCGGTGATTGATTCAGCATTGCCGTTGGAAATACGTTACTGTAAGACCTTCTCGACGCCAGGCGGAAGGACGTAACCCCCCTGCTTGCGGACCTCGTCAAAGACCTCCATCTCGAGCAAACTCTTATCCCATCCCCATAGACCGCTCTCAATCTTGCCATCACGAATAGATCGGGCTACCTCGTCTGCCTGGAAGTGCCAGCCGCCACCTTCGAACGCGAACTCGTCCGGCCCTCTCTCGACTACCTCCTCGGCGCTCCCGTTCTTGCCGAAGTAGCGAACAGTAAACGACGGAGGCTTGTAAATGGGATGCGGCGCGCTGATCTGACCATTGCGGAATCGGATAACGAGCGGTGACGGCGAGATGGGGCTGGTGGTAATGCTGTCGGTCAGAACAGCCTGTGCTTCGATATTCTGGAAGTTCAAAACAAAGGCGGTGCTTAAGTCGACGCCAGTCAATGCTGTCTTCACCATAGAACCGGATATGCTGCTTGGCTTCGCGCCCTTGTTCGCGCCACGCTCGTACAAAGCAATAATGGCCTAAACGAACGAGGAGGAAAATATCAGCATGCAACCGTAACTATGTCAATGATACACTCACCCAGACGAGAGGGTATGGACCGCTGAACTATTATCAGAAACTGCAGCCTCAGTCATGAATACAAACGTACAGGTCGAGAAGAGCACCTCCGCCAAGAGTAGGGTCAAGGATCCGGTGTGTCTTGGGCATGTCTGTTTTTAAAGTCAGTGAGCTGGATACTGTGATGATTGAGAGTGCGCACTATCGATATCGAAGTCACCAGACAAATCTGCTTGCCTGAAAGCGACGGTCAATCCAGAGGCGGCACAAACGTCTGCGAAACATACAACGTGACGATATTCCCAAGGCGAGAATCTTCGGTGGCCTCTTTCAGCGCCTTCGCAATGGGCTGGAAGCGCGTCCACATCGCCTCCATGAAGAACTTGTTCTTCTCTTTGGCCAGGGCGAGGAGTGCGCGCAGCTCTGCAGCGTTGACCGTCACCGGTTTCTCGCATAGAACATGCTTGCCGGCGGTGAGAGCATCGCGCGCATTCTCAAAATGATTCGTATGAGGTGTGCCTGAAAAGGCTAAGACGAGTGAAGGCGTCGTGCGGTGGCGCAAGCCTACCAATGTAAACCGCGTCGACGTTCTGGCGCGCCGGTGAGCAATGAGCTGCGATAAGAAGTAGAGTGACGAACAGGATCGTTGTAGACACCAAAGTAGTCGCCGTATGCCTTTGCCTCCTTCTGATTCGCCGCGTAGCTGGTGATAAACTCCTGCGCCTTCGTAGTATCGCGCGAGCCGACCGCTGCAAGTTTGTGGACCACATCGGTGACCTTGCGGCTAACATAGGGGTTAGGATTGCGACAGGAGAAAGGCGCAACGCCGAAGCTGGCACGCCCACCTCTTGGGGTCGAGAACGATATCCTGAGGATTATGATGTCGTGAGTAACAGCCCAACTGGAGACGGACTAGGTTGCTCGCGCGCACCTTGACAAAAGCTTGGCTAATCTTGCCAGTGGCCACAATGCCCCAGCGAAGAACGAAAGGGTCGGACATCTTGCTACGAGAGGAGCTAAGGTCAAGGTGGTGTCGGCATCGATGGCGAGATTGCCGGCAAATGGTCGGATGCATCGGCAGAAACTTCATGACGCCGCGCCGATAGTGGTTTCGTATTCGAGATAACTCAGGGCAAGTTCAATGTTCATTGAGGATGCCTGAGGCTGGATGGATAAGAATAAAGCGTGAAGTATCACCCAACTCATATTACGTACGCTCAAAGACGCTTGTATCTGAACGAATCGCTCGCCAGAAACAGAGCTACTGCCATTCCCAGGAAGAACAAAGCCATACTCCGCGAGAAGAGCGGAGTTGGACATGGGTTTGCCATCAGAGTAGGTGTTGAAAACCTCCTCCCCCGCCGAGATCGCCCGAGCCGACATCATATCGCAGGTGTCAATTTCCGACCGAGATTCAGTTTCTTCAAATAACGTCCGATCGTCTGTTGATGGAAAATCGTCGTGCCCGCATTCAAAGAGCGAACCGCACTCGGCACAAACGTGATAGTCTGTCTACAAAACAAGTATGAGATGATGCATCAAGACAAAAGTACTGCTTACCTCCATCTGCACGTTGTGCACCATCGTATGGTTGAAACCGTCCGCAATAGGGACCATGGCGAGGCCGTGAAACGCATCAACTAGGAACGCGCGCGACGACACGAGCGAGTATGCGCGCAGATAGTCTACTTCAAGCCTTTGATCATCCCACTCAGCATCAAGGTCTTCCTCTAAGAGTTGATGCATAAGAGGCGTGACCTCATCGTGCAAGTAGCGCAACGCGTTAGCCTGTTATGGCATGTTTCAGACCCGAGACACGAGGTAGCGGAACGAACATACCAATACGCCCTTGGAAGTGATGAGATCGTGGGCAGGAGTACCTTTGAGCATGGATATCTCGATAGACTCCGAGACCCAGAGATGAGCGATTGGAACATGCTCCGGCAAAGACTGCAGATAGCCATAGAAGGGCGAGAGAAGACCGTCGTTGCTGGCGTTAAACGTTGAGCACGGCAATTGCTTACATTACAGAATGCAGGAGAGACGAACAGCTCAATCATCAACACGGTCGCGAGAACGAACGGACTCTGACGGTCGACAGTGTCGGGAAACAGATGACTGACTCTGCTAGTACGCGTGGAAATAACTGCATGCTTTGGAATGGTTGCCACTGGATTGATCGAGTTCAGACGTCGCGCTTTTCTCGCGGAAACGATGGTGCGCACGAGGTGTATTCTCGACGATATCCTTGACGGCGCGCACGGCAATCGTGTCTCCATCCGCAACGACTTGAACGCGCTCAGACACGGTGATTCCATTAAGCGCGCACCATTGCAGCAGCTTCTGTATACGCCGTTCGACGAGCGGCATCCACAAACAGGAGATCAAGAGCGAAAACGCGCTTCCGGATTGTGCCGAGGCACACCTCTGTCTTGAACCATGAACTCGATCTTGCTGGAGCCACTCGAGAATCTGCACCGGCTCACAATCCAACTATTCCAATCTCTTGGTCCGCCAAGTACTAAGCCTCCTCCTCCACCGACAGCTGCAGACCTGCTGCAGGCCGATCTTGCGCTTGCTAGTGCGCTGCATGTCGCGCGCGCACATCAGAGAAGACAGCGGCGGATCGAGGAGCTTGTGGCTGAGATTGGCGTGCTTGACGAGTCGTTGCGGGACGTGTTCAAGGCGCTTGGAGATGGCAAACGCGAACTGGAGGACATTCTGGACGATGCTGACGAACGGCTTGCCACAATAGACCGTGCCAAGGAAGGTTCGTGGGGCCACAGAGAGCTTTTCTGCGATGCCTATTGACTCCCTGTGTGATTCACAGCTGCCATTCCGCTTCCGGAACTGCTGGCCTATGCGCAGACGCTCAGCGCGTTCACGTCTGCGCCACCTGGCACGGGCGCAAACGCTGCACCCGGCCCTTCAATGCCGGCGATATTTCCGCCATTTCCGAACGAAGAAAAGATGCGGCGTGGTAGGCTGAATGCAGAACCACCTCTAGGGATGCTCGGCGAAACACATGCTGTGGGTCAAGGTACGCTCTTCCTCGATGTACTCAGAATTGTGGATATGAACTGTCGGTACAGCACCCTCGACTGGCGTTGATAGCAAGAGTCAGAGCGTGCTCCCACCGCCGACGGTGAATGGAGGACATCCGCACCAGATGCACTTGCGCAACGGCTTTGGTCACGACGACAGGCACGGCCAGACACAACCTTCGGACATCCTTCTGGACCTTGACCTTAATCCGGACATGGATGAAGATTAGCAGTCATCAGCTCGGACTTGTATCTTATGCAGTGTGCGGGGATACACAACGGGACATGTTCATGCAGGTCGTTGGTCACAACTGCCTGCGAGTTTTCTCGTGGCTTGTTACTTGATTATCAGCTCGTTCTGGCGGGACAGCCAAGCTGCTGACTTGAGAGCAGGAACGCGATTGAGTTCAGCTTTAACTGCTGACCATCAAACTTGTTGTAAGTGGTGGTGAATACTGATCGTGCACAGTTCAAGGCTCGGCAGACCGGGCGTGGACAAGCAAATACACTGCTAAAATATTGTGCAAGTATTTCTTTAAGTGTGGTCACCGCAGTAGAAATTACGTGTTGCTACAACTTCTCAAGAACTACTAGATGCCCCTGTGAGAACACGCCCCACGGTTGAAATCTGGTTTCTGAAAACTGTTTCATCTCCTCATCTGGCGCTTCGCTTATAATCACCAGTTGCCCGAAAGAGGTACGCACGCGTTCCAGAGCAACTAGGCAGGCTGTGAGAGTTTCGGGTGGACAACCAGGAGCGGCCCAATTCCGAGATCCCGCGACTGCCTTGCCCAGACCCCACTTCAGACTGCGAGCGCCGGACGACCGCAACGATGCCTATCAAGCACCTCGAGGGTCAGTAGCCCCGCGCTACACCCATGATCGCCCTTGAAGCTGAGATAATTATGCAGCGTATCTTATGGAGCGCAAATTTGTGCAGAGCCTGTCTATGTCGACGTTGTCGGATAACAGGCTGGGCATTGATGCTGCATTCTACCTGCAGACCATTCTCGATGGTCAAAACACACGCGAGCCGCTTCTTGCGGCGACTGGCGGACTTCCGCTTGCACTCACGAACCGCATCGAGTCGGACCTCCGCGCACTGGAGAAGCTGCGCATCAAGCCCGTGTTCGTGTTCCCGGGACTGCCGCAGAATAAACGGTGGAAGGCGCAGGGCGGAGCAGAGTATGCCGACGCCGTGCGCGACCGCCGCGACGCGTGGCATCGGTACGAGAATGCGCGAGAGGAGGAGGCACAGCGTCTCTTTGAGGGCCGTGCCAATGTCCAGCAGTGGGACCTCTGGCGCGCCGTCCTTCGCATATTCAGACACCGCAATGTCGAGTTCCTCATCGCTCCCTACAACTCGTGGGCCCAGGTTTGTCTTTCCGCCACGAGCCATGGCGGGTCGTGTGCTAACATCGACCCTGCCACACCAGTTGATTTACCTCCACCGGCACCAGAAGACCTACATCCACGCTATCTACGGACCCACCGACCTTTTGCTCTATACGGGCATTGACAAGCTCATCACTTTCATGGAACTCTCCATCCCAAACCCGCTCTTCACTTACGTTTCCAAGCGGACGATTCTGTCCGACCTCTCCATCACAGAGGATCTTTTCCTCGATGCTGGTATCCTAGCTGGGTTCGAGCTCTCCCCGCCGTTTGCCGCGACACCAGAACATAACTTCAAGGGCATCGTCGACCTTGTCAAGAGCTACAAGTCTGGTCACGCGGTCGTGACCGCGTTTGCGGAACATCCCAACATCAAGAGCCAGAATTACAACGAACATTACGCGCGCACGCGCTCCATGATTCGGTTTTCGCTTATTCTGTCCTCCGACGGCAGCGTTGTCCCGCTGCCGCTCGCTGTCCCCACACCGACGGGCCACAATCACCACTCTCACAATGTCACGGCCGCGGACATCCCGCAGGACCTGCATGACATCTTTACCAACCGACTACCCGACGAGGTGTACTTCTATCTTTCCCGCGGCTTGATTGGACCGCAGGCACTCGCCTGGCTTACCTCTGGTACCATCATTGAGAACCCGCCGCTCGACAATGGCGAGTGCAACGAGTACCGGAGGTTCATCAAGGAGATCATCACCGACAGCGTGACTGGCCCGCGCACGGTTTCGCTTACACTCATCAGCACCGTGCTGCACCAGTTCTGGGCAAACCGCCGTGTCACGCCGATATTCTGGTTCGAGCAAGGACAGCGCCAAGACAACTCAGCCAAGGGCCTCCGCCACAGCGACGCTCAGGCGACGCAGTATGTTGAGCGGTTGCCTGGGTGGAGCGTGAGCACACTGCTCATCGAGGAGGAGCTGCGACGACAGAACTCGTCGACGATTGACTTTTCGCTGTGCCTCGGCGCGACCGCGACGGACAAGCTAGCAGCACGAACCAAGTCAAAGAACGCATCCGTGCACCCGATCGACAAGAAGGACGAGGTGGTGGCGAACGTGATCTGGCGGTTCCTGGAGCTGCGCGGGTTCCTGAACAGCAACCACGGACATACGGGCCTGGCGCGGGCGATGCTCGCGGGGCTCAAGGTGGCCAAGATCAACGACAAGCTACAGGACCCGTTGTTCCTGTTCCTCGAGCTCGTGCGCGCGGGCGTGATGCACGGCAACCTGTGGAGCGGGCGCGCGTACAGTGGCGGGCCGAGCTTTGGAACGGACGAGCAGAAGCGCAGCATGCTACTCATCATGCGCGTGCTAAGCATCGTGCCGCTGCAGTCTAAGCCCGTGCCGTGGACGGCGCCGCTGTCACGCGAGCTGCTCGTGTTCAACTCGTTCCTGCGCACACTGTCGCGCAACCTGCGCGTGCTTATCGAGCAGGTGTCACTCAATATGCTCCTGCGCAACGACGCCCGCAAGGCACGCGACGACTTGCTGGATATTGCGTTGTCGTTGCCGTTCCAGACGGACACGAACACGGGCTTTGGCATTCTAAGCAAGGTGTACCTCGATGCGCTCACGCACATCAACAATGGCGAGTGCGTCGCGGACCGCAACGCGCCAGGTGTGGCGGAGATCAAGCAGACCGCACTCGACATTGTCGAAGAGACGTTCTCGGCGAGCGTCAAGAACCCGCGTCTTGAAGTCGAGCGCGGATTCCGATTCTGGGATGTGGTACGTCAAAGTTTCCGTTTAGCCTGCTGTCGCTTTTGACTCATTTTGTGCGTTCAGGCTCTCGCAGGCGTTCGTGCGATGCATGCCGAGAATGCCGTCATGGCTGACCTCGCGCAGTCGTTCGAGGAGGCGGACCAGTGGCTCGCGCAGATGCGTCCATGAGTATTCTTAACCTGCTCGCCCATCTTGATTTGCTTGGTTGGTTTCTTGTTTCCGCGACGCGCTTTTTTTCCGCGTCCGCGAATGTTGTGGAATGGCTACGTTTCTTTTTCGTGTGTATGGTATATCTTTGCACTTTCCACGCGAATGTCGATGGCGGAGCCAGGCGTGTCTGGCCCACCAATTTGGTCGGGCGCTGCGAGGCTGCAACAACGGATAGCCGCCGTGATTTGTCATCGGTCTTGTTGGGGGCAGAGTAGAACTGCCACATCCTTACAGGGTGTCGATGTGAAGGCTGCCGAGGGTGTCCCACGGCACGGCGTTTCATCATAAGATACGTCCGTGGAGAGCGCTCTCAACAGTTTGCATGGAGACCATGGGACAATCATGTATGGGAAAGTAGGCAATGCGAGTGTTCTCATGACTGTGCCACCTCGTAGATGGTCCCTAGCCGGTGGTGATGTGGTGAACAGGTGCGCGCAGTACGGAGAACGGATGCCGGAAAAAGACCGCACGCGCGGATTCCGATGAAGTCCGCCCCCGGCACTTTGGCCTATTTGACCGCCGCCATGCTCTCTCACGCTTACTCTCTTCTCCTCTGACGCGTCGCTCTACCCATCTTCTACCACTCTACCGCCTGCGCTGAACATGTCGGCGCACTTTCTGGGCCCAGACGCGGCCAGCACCAGCCGCCAGCCCATGCAGCGCTTTGGCAGCCACGCCAGCATGCAGCACTATATGCCTGAACACTATTCGAGTGCTGCTTCGTCTTCCGCAACTGTGTTTTCTCCACCACCCTCGCCGGCCACCGCTGCCGCGACGCTCGTTGTAGACGGCCCATATGAGCCACTTCCAGAGAAGACTGTGGCTGCAGACTCGGATATGATGCTGGAGGACGACCTGAGCGAACCCGCATTTGACGGGTTCAGCGACTTTGGCGAGGACGATGACCTGTTCAGTGATGACGAAAGCGATGGTCCCACGCGAATGCGCGTTGGTCAGTCCCATCAGTCGCGGCTTCAGTCAGTCCAGCAGGGGCAGTCCCCGCGGCGCACAGACGGCGCCGAGTCTGTCAGTGTACCCGCCGCTGGCATCACTCGGCTTCGTCAGCGGACACTTCGCCGCGTAAGCTTATGGCGCTCAGACGTTGCACTGGCTGCCCCGCTTGGCGATTCTCGGGATGCTGCGCCCGACGCGGACTCGAAAGGTGCGTCCGGACCCGAATTGTGTTGCTTTTTGTCTTGCTCATTCGGGTCGTTTGCCATCTAAAGATGCTCAACAACCGCCACATGCACAACGGCAACGCCGCAAGCGAACACGCGAAGAGCACGATGTGGTACGTGCTAGTGGCTCATCGCAACGAACATCGACCCTTGCTCACACCCATGACTCCGCAGCTGACCGATAACCACCGGCCCACGAAGCGCCCTCGCGCACCTCTCGACAGTTCGAAGCACTTTTCGCGCAGAAAATCCCCACTAGTATATTCGCACTTCCCAGTCGCCGACCCCGACCATGTCATGCAAGATCATGACGGCGCCTGACGAAACCAATATTATCATCGTACTTCCCCTTCTTGTATCTTGGACGCTTGGGACTGTCGCATACCATGCACGCATCGCTGCACAAATGACCCCCTCCACCCCACGCTCTCACACTCACACACAACTCTGCAAGACAACTCACCCACCAATCATCAATCTGGTCTCGGCTCGACGTTTTTAATCTGGCACTCCCTGCTCATTCTTGCTCTCGGCCTCGCGTCTGATCTCGCCCCACTCCCTCAATTGTCTCTGCATCAATCTTGTCGTCTTGGTCGCACTGCATCGCGTTTATGCTTACATATTTCTGTATCAGTGTCATATGTCTGCAGTTCCGCACACAAGTTCATATCTCCTGCAATATTATCATACAACTCCGGTCGTTTCCATTCATTTTGTCTGAATGAGCGCTTCTTGTGCAATCTCTCAACTTGTATTCACATCTAGGATGTGAAGAAGCGCTCAGGGCGAGACTTTGCCTTCCAAGGTGCTCCTTCACGCCCAGATACGATGTTCTGATGCTCGGAGCTCTGGGTTTTGGTTGAATGCAGTACCCCACACGCGCGCCGGCGACCTTTCTTTCACGTGGGAGTATGTGTGATTTACCGGCCTTCCACATTCATGTGTGATCGCGGCCGACGTCGCACCACGACTCCTCTTCCTCAAACCTCTGGACTTGAGCCATGCGCATCGAAGAAACCTTTGCGCAGGTGCGCGCACAAGACCGCCATACATTCAATGCCCGGGGTCTGACTGTCTGCAGCCGCCGCCAGAAGAGGGTCACCCGTTTGCAGATGACCTGGTGCTTCCTGCGCTGTTCGAGCGACTCCTTCCGCAAGAGTAGATCATACCCCTGCTCCCCTCGTCATGGCTTTGCTCAGCGCACCTTCATAGGCACCGAGACGAGATCTGCCAGGACCTAATGCAATTCGGCACCAAGCTCGTGAAAGGTTTGTTTGCTGGCACGGGTCGCGACTCGCGTCGGAACCCAAGGAAGTTCGCTCATGACACAACGTCTTTTGTCTTGCAGATATCCGACCATTGCGGCACGTCACACATGAGCCCAAGCTGACGCAGTATGACCATTGGGGCACGCGGGTAGACCGACTAGAAACGTCCGAGGGCTGGCGTGCGCTCACCGAAGTCTGCATCCGTGAGGGCATCGTCGCGCTGTCGTACCAGCGCAAACACGGAGAGTTCTCGCGGCTGCATGCGTTCGCGAAGAACATGCTCCTAACCGGCGACGGACATGAAGTGTTGTGCCCGTTTGCCATGACGGACGGTGCAGCGAGAGGTTTGTGCTTCCTCTGCGCGACGGAGGCCTCGCTGACCGGTTTTTTACTTAGTGCTGGAGTTATTTGGTACTCCAGAGATGAAGAAAGACTACTTATCGAAGCTGGTCAGGTATGCTGAACCAAGCAGAAGCTGGTGCCCTCACAGCTCAAAGGCGTTGCCCTCAGCTTTGAACCACACTCTGCCTTCACCAGTGGACAATGGATGACCGAGGTATTTGTGCTCACTCTTGGCTGCGCGAAAGTGATACTTAAAATCTGTTCGTACCAGAAAACTGGCGGTTCTGACGTTTCTCGTTCTGAAACAGTGGCGCAATGCGTCACTCAAGCATCCGGCGATCCTGGGCCCGCCTATAAGCTCAACGGTTTTAAATGGTTCTCCTCAGCGGCAGAGGGCCACATGGCTGTCGCTCTCGCACGTACCGAATCGGAGACGACGGCCTCCGGCGCCCGGGGCCTCTCCCTGTTCCTCGTACCGCTTCGCACAGACCGGTATCCGACCCCATTGTCCAACGGTGTCCGCATCCACCGGCTCAAACAGAAGTTTGGCACCAAGGCCCTTCCAACCGCCGAACTCTCGCTCGACGATGCCCGCGGTTTTCTCATCGGCGCGCGTGGACGCGGGATCCCGACGATCGTGCCCGTGCTGAACATCACGCGACTATACAGTGCAATTGGGTCTGTGGGCCAGCTCAGACGGGGGCTGAGTATTGCGGTGGGCTTTGCGCGTGTGCGGGCGATCAACCAGGGACGCACGCTTTTGAAGGATACCCCACTGCACGTCGCCGCACTGGCCAGGGCTGCACTGGTCTATCGCGCACTGATTCATCTCAACATGCACGTCGTGCATCTGTTGGGAAAGACCGAGTGCGGGACTGCGTCGCCCAGTGAGGCTGCAAGATTGCGGTTTCTCACCCCTGTAGCAAAGTCGTTCTCTGCCGACCGAGCAGCAGAACAACTTTCGAACTGTATGGTGGCACTCGGTGGCCAAGGGTACATGGAGGAGACTGAAATTGCCCGGTGAGTCGGTTGCCTGCGGTAGATAATGATCCACTCACTATGACCGCAGCCTCATTCGCGATCAGTTAGTTGAGCGCGTATGGGAGGGAACGGGAGCTGTTCTCGCAACCGATCTGTTGCGAGCCGCTGGGGGTGATGACCAGCCGTTAACCCATTGGATCACGGTGAGATCTAGGCACGCAAGATGTACACTTTCAACTTACACGCTCACAGTGGGTACGTGGGGTTATTCACAAGTCGAAACTCGCCGTGACTAGCGCATCACAAACGGCGACCGCCCGGCTAGATGAGTTGGTAGGATCGCTAGCAGCATCATTCGGGTCAAGTCGAGGCAACCCTTTACTTGCACCAGCGTTGCTTGACGCTGTCGGCTATGCGACTGCGGGTGTTCTTCTCCTTGAGCATGCCGCGTGGTCTCAGTCTAGCATGACATCTCAAAGCTCTGTGGACTGCGTGGCGTTCGAGCGTTGGATACTAGAGGAGCTCCCTCGTGCAGCAGCTCTGACATCCGAAGACATCCTGGCGTCTCGCATTGCAACGGATCAAGCATTCGTATTTGGCGGAACTATACCGGCTAGGCTCTGACCTTGTTCTTGATCTCAACATGAATCTCATTGCACAAATTTGAATCTCAATCGAGAGAGAAGCGAAAATTTTGGTGAGCGAGAAAGCTGATATTGGCGCCTGCTTTTGAGGTATGATTACAACAATTCAAACAACGACGTTCGAGTTACTTTGCCTACGCTTCGAAGAATTACACTATGTTGGAAGCGCAGCAAGTCCATTATCGGCTTGGAGGATATGGAGACAATTACCTGCGATATGAGAAATGGTTGACGCGCCGCCTTTGACTTCGGCGCCTCGTCCCCTGCGTTTTCCTTCTCCCAAGCGCGCTCATCGTGCAATCAATATCGATCTTCCGCCCATGAGACCAAAGTTACATTTACTATACAAATGCTTCCAAGGAAATTTAAATCCTAACGTTCCGGAAAACGTCGTTGAAAATGTCGAAATTGTCCGCCCCGATAAAGTTTGGCTCTTTCCTGCTGAAGACTGCAAAGTCGACGCGACGAAACCAACCTCGGAACTCCTCGGTCTTCAAGGTTGCGCACATAATCTCGGCTATGTGACCCGGGGGGCAGCCATACGCGCCACAGCCCATGGCGCCGAGCACGAGCGTATCCTGGCCGTGCCGTGCCGCCGTGCGAAGAAGTACCTGCACCTTTGCTTGAACAACATCAACATCTATGTGGTTGGCGAATCTCAAGCCGTCTGGAGTCAACTTTGGTCGGCGAGGGGCGGCAAATGTCAAGACTGAGACGAGAATGCGCTCGCTTTCGGGCAAGTAGGTACAGTCGTGCATTAGGTCGTCCTTGAACACAACGATCGCCGGCGAGTAGATGCCCATGGCACTGCCCGTTCCGCTGTTCTTCCAAGGGTAATACGCGTCCTTGAGAGTGGGATATAGGGTGCTTGAGTAGCATAGCGCTTCTTCCTGCACAGATGGTCAGGTACGGGTCGTCATCAAGTCCCCATTGTCCAACCAACCTGGGTACAGGAGAGAGTGAATCGCCAGCCACCTCCAGGACGCGAGTCTGACGCAAGGTTGAGAACTGAAACCTTACTGTCGGAGCCGTCTTCAAGATACTCCTGGCCACTGCGAATGAGTCCGAGTTGATGACCTTGACCTGTGAGCTAGAGTAATTTGGCCATGGGACCGCCACATCGTCGCGCGTCAGTGGCGGCATGTCCTCTTCGCGCACGAATTCGGAGTCAAGCGATGCCCCGGGCATGCTGGCAACGACGGAATCAACATTTTCCAGCGTGTCCTTAGCGATTATCTCGCGACGTTGACGTGATGCCGAGGAGAAGACTATTGCTGTAGTACTGCCTTGTCTGTCGAGCCTGTCGGTTCAAAGATGTACGATACAAGATCAATTTGATGAAAGAAGAGATAATTCAGTACGAACAAAACCTTCCGGAGTCTTGACATAATCGACATGATGGTGAGAGAAAGGAGGAAGTAAATGAAACCGCCACCGTTCTCGGACGCAAACGCAAACACAAGCCGCTCAAAAGCTTGGGTCTAAATTATACATGAGCAGTTAGAGGTCCCAATCATCTTGTGTATTCTGTAAGAATATATGTCCATATACGTAAGCAATGACTATTTGACTGCCTGTGACCTTGGCGATTACAAATGACTTCCGATCACAAGTTTGCAAGCGCTTCGGAGTCTGATCTTGATTTGACAACTATGAGAATGGCATATATCCTTCATCAACACATAAACCACCGCTGACAATTTTGTCCGCCACAAAGTCGACGCAGTACACCTCGTCGGTATGCCCAGGAAGATCAGTGTGAATCTTGTAGGTCTTGAGATCCCAAATCTTAAGAAAATTTATTAGTTGCGTGGCGCGAATGATCGCATAGCTTACTTTGACGGTGCTATCTCTGCTCGCGCTGACGAGCAGCCTCGAGTCCGCACTCCATGTCAGCCGATATACATCTGCGACATGCCCACGAAGAGTTGCAATAAACCTAATTGTCCAGTTCAGCTTAAATTCAACGCATGTAAGGATGAGGACACACTTTCCGGTTCGACCGTCCCACAGTCGGACGGAGCGGTCGGCAGAGCGCTCGCTGCCCACCGCCCATCCGGACTAAACACAACATGCAGCACCTGCCGTTGATGACCGGTAAGCCGTGCTTTTGGCTTCGTCCCAGAGGTTCCAAAGACGTCCCAGAGGAACAGTGTGTGATCGTCCGAGCCAGTGATCAGAATCTCGCCATTGGCATCGACGAGCTTCTTGTACCGAGCCAGAGCGACCGCTTGAGCTATGAAAACAGCACGATCAGGGAGAGACATACAAGCTAAATGCAAATTCTGCTCACCCTCCTCGTCCGACTCTGGGACTTTGCCTTTGTGGTCGAAGGGTCCGGTGCGCAACACAAAGTCGGTGTTCAGAGTGAGAGTTGTTACCCAATGGGCGTGCTCTTTGAGCGTGTGCAGCGGCCGGCCGGACTCTGCATCCCAGCTCGGACGGTGCGGTCGCTGCTGGCGGTGTATAGTACGCCGTTGCGCGCGCCGCCCCACCGAACCACGTTGACAGTCGCTGTGTGTCCACCGAGAGTGTAGATGTGCGACCGTTGGGCAGCATTCCAGACGCAGACAGTCCCGTCCTTCGATGCGGACGCCAACCGAGGGTTTGTAGGATTGCTGAGGGGAGATCAGCAGACCGCTTTACAATAAAATTGAAGACTGACATGTGGATGGGTTCCCAGGACAGCGAGGTGACGAACTTGGAATGCCTTTTCATTGCATCTCCCAGAGGTTTGCCGGTTTTCGGATCCCATAATCTGACATGACCGTCGTGCCCACCTGTTGCAAGGATCCTCTCGCGAGCCTCCCACTCGACGGCGAGAACCCAGCCAGTATGACCTTTGAGCACATGCGATGGCGTCTCCGTGTGCAGGTCCCACAGCCGCGCGTTGTTGTCGCCAGATCCTGTGGCGAGCATGCCGCCAGTTGGTGAGAAGGCTGCACACAGGATGGCTGCGGAATGGCCAGAGAGGGTTGACGAACAGCGCGTTGCTGGGCGCACGCGAAACACGGCCTGGGGCGAGCACTGAACAACAAATATATCTTCTGTGGTAAATTGTTTTGATGGGTGATCGAGGACATCCTGCTCGAGCGAGTTGGCAATCGCGATCCGTGTCGGCGCGCCTTCCACCGTTTCCTTGAGCGCCACATGGAATGCGAAAGGCGCTGGATCGTCATCCTGCGCTGTGTTAGAATGCAATCAGCTTAACAAGTCAATGCGCACTCTAGAAGAGAGTTTGTTGACAAGGGCTTCGAGGTTTGCCCTGTTGAAGTTGGCGGGAAGCGTGACTGCAGGGGCGAGCGAGGTACCATCATCCTCGCTCACAAACTGCACAATGATGTTCGATGTTGGCTTGGGAGGCTCTGGCACTGGTGCCTCGACGCCGTGGTACAGCTTCTGGCGTTTTGGAGGGGGCAACAGTGTCGCCATCGTTGCAAGCAGAAATTTCTGAAGCCAAAGATGATGCGTCGGGAACTGCCGCGACGCGTTCCTTTCGCGCTCAAGTCGATGTCGCTAACGGCGCGCGGACCGCCGCTCGTGCGCGGATTCACGACCACAGTTGCGCGCGCGAAAAAGCTGGGTGTGCCGGACAAGGCGGATAAGGAGCGGCTGCGGCAGGACCAGGAGAAACGCAACAAGGAGCGCTCCATGATGGCACGCGAGGCCCGCGCGCGCGGCGAGGACTGGGCCGGTGACCACGGATACCAACCAGTATCCACTCGCGTGCTCGTTGATCGCAAGAGGAATCCAGAGGTTGAACGCAACTGCCCAAGAGACTACACCGTGGCTGATCGGGTCGTAGTTGTTCATCTACCCACCCGGAAAAGACTTCAAAGCCGAGAAGGAAAGGGGTCAACTTGCCAGAGAACCTCCTGAAGCGCTGAACAGACTCAAAGATTTCTCAACTGTGTGTACCTACCTGTCGGTAGATCTTGAAATCGCACTCATTGCCTTCTCAGCGTAACAACAGTGTTGGGGACGCGGTCGTCTTTCCCAAAAGCGACACCAACACTGATCCAATCACAGCATTTGGAATCCCACGGACTATATCCAATGACGTGAGTTCATGAGCTCATGCCTACAACATCCTCACCTCACATTGTTGAATAACAGTTCCAACTGCTGGGCAAGCGTATATCTGTCGTTCGACAGTCAACTATCGACGTCACAGCTGCCTTGGACGCAATAGCTTTGCCGACAAACCGGCAATCTTCAGAGAAGGTCGTCGTCGGCAAGTCATAGTCACATTGCCACGGTTAGAAGGACTAATACGATACTTGCAGCTGGCTCTGCAGGCTGTGGCAAGAGCTACACGCTGTTGCAAGCTGTTTGGCATGCAGCCAACACGGGCTGGCTTGTCGTTTACCTTCCTCGAAGTGCCTAGTGGCCCATTTCCGCCTTTTCCGCACGCACTAACTTAATCCTCCAGCTATCGAACTCATTACCAACATCTCCGACTACCTGTACGACCGACGACAACAAGTGTTCATGCAGAACAAAGCATCACTCGAAATTATCAAGTGTATTCTAGCGGGCAACCCTGATATCCGCAAGGCTAGCTTGGGTGGCTTGGTGTCGCGGATGGAGGCATCACTGGAAGAGCCGGATGAGCCTGCCGAGCTGTTATGGGCCGTCCTCAAGGCCATGGGGCAGCAGAATAAGCTCGTTTTATTTATACGAGAATCCTCTCAATAGTCTAATCTCGTGCTTACTTATAGGATGCCGGTGTTATTTGCCGTCGACGAGTTGCAGGCGCTGTTTAGCACGTCACTGTACCGCGACCCGTTGTTCAACCCGATCGAGGCTTGCCACCTCTCCATCCCCAGAATACTACTTGAATTTGCATCCGGGCGCCAGGAATTCGTATGTTTTATCTTTTTTGGCGTCTTCCTTTCCCGGGATCTGACTCTTGCGCAGCACAAAGGCATGTTCCTCGGCGCATACTCGACCAGCAACACGCAGTTCCCGGTACCGCTGGTGCTGCGCGAGGCGGCCAGGATCCCGCATGAGAAGCCCGAGGGCCCGTACTCAAGTCGGCCCGAGCATCACGTCACCTACGCGAAGCTGCTCAAGGGTTGGCATATTCCTGGCGACATGGATTGCGGATAAGCAAGATCGGGTGTTGGCAGCGCTGGCGACATGGATTGCGGGTAAGTAGGAGCAAGTGTTGACGGTGCTGGCGACGTCGATTGTGGAGGACTC
>JAGTJP010000114.1:0-76903 GCA_020744175.1 Auriculariales sp. MPI-PUGE-AT-0066
CTCAAGGAAAAGGTGCAACAAATCCACTCGATGAATTCCTGTGCTGACCTGCAGTCTCCCAGACTCGTGCTGCGCAGTCAGGCGCTGCTCCAGATGAAGATCCTGGCCTCAGCCAGACGTGGAGTACCTACAGCGTCCTCAACGTCTTGTACAGCTTTGTACAGAAGAGCCGCATCAATGAATACCTCGACGCTATCAGGACAGGCAAGACGGCCGAGGAGATTGAGTAAGTTTGAGATCCGTTCGCCCTTGCCCTCGCCGTGCCCGTGTGACGCTTCTTCCCTCGCTGCTTGCCTGTTTTTGCGTCGTCACCTCTCGATCCGCTCTTTTCGCCCTGTCTCTATTCCTGCTTCACTATCTTCTCTGATACTCATTACCTGCGGAAGTGTTCATTCTGTTCCATCTCTCGCCATCATCCGTCGTTTGGAGTCATTTGCCTACTTTCAATAGTGTCCTCCACGCTCTCGACTCTCCTCGGACCATTTTACGCGTCTCTGAGCAGAAGCTTCGGTCCCCTCCTTACTGGCTGCGCTTGCTTACTGTCGCTGACCAAATATTTTGTAGAGAGATCATTGGACCGTACGGTAGCCGCCCTCTGTACCGCCTCTTGGGCTACTTCAGCCTGATCGGCCTTCTGCGCGTGCACGTCCTGCTCGGCGACTACACGCTCGGTCTCAAGGTTGTTGAACACGTTGACCTCGCCGGCGTGTGGGGCACCAAGGCCACGGCGATCCACACTCGCGTCACCGCGTGCCACGTCGCGACATTCTACTACATCGGCTTCTGCTACTTCTCTATGCGGCGGTACGCGGACGCGAGGTGCGTGCTCCAGTCTGAGAAGCCATGACAGAGTTATTCAAATCTGCCGTAGCCGGACGTTCGCGAGCGTTCTTAACTTCATCGGGCGAATGCGCCAGTATCACACCCGCAGCTACCAGTACGACCAGATCAACAAGACCGCGGACCGGATGTACGCGCTCTTTGCGCTGTGCTCGGCCCTAGCGCCGCAGAGTCGGGCTTTGGATGCGGGTGACGGTGCGTTGCAGGTCGCCAAGGAACGATTCAGGTACCTTTGCGCTTTCACCAGCGCTTCCATGTCGCTAAAGGGGTTTTTTCAAGTGACCAAACGGCGCGTATGACCCGTGGAGACCTAACGGCGTACGAGGAGCTTTACAGCTACGCCTGTCCCAAGTTCGTCGTACCCGTACCCGAGGCTGGCCCTGGCGCAGACCATCTGGTGAGTGGGTTCGAACGGTATCGATACAAAACCTGCCACTCACGTCGGTGACGACGCGCAGGCATTGTTTCGCGAGGATGTACGCAGCCAAATGGGCGCAGGCAGCTTGCGCGGGTTTCTCAAAATGTACAAAACGGTCGACATACGCAAGATGGCGGCCTTTCTTGAGAGCGAGTTTGGCGCCGCCGAGGGTGCCGATTCTGTGCGTAGCCAGAGTTACTTCGCACTGCGGGGAGCTTACCTTTCCTACAGAAAGCGGTCGAGGATGAGGTGGTCATGGAGATGATGGTGCTGAAGCAGGCGAGCCGCAGCATCAGCCGACTGCCAGGGTCGGAAGGCTCGCTGCTCGACGGCCAGAGCGTAGCAACCAGCGATCTCGACTTCGTCATTGACGAGGTGCGTCCCCCGCGAGCTCCTCTCGGGGTCATTTGCTCATCCACTGGCGCAGAACATCGTACATGTTGCCGAGAGCACCGTCGGGAGGCGGTACGCTGGCTGGTTTATCAGGAACGCGGAGGGCGCGGAGCGGGCGTACGACTCACTGCGCGCGCTGCCATTACCCGGCGTCAAGGCCCCGCCCGCGGTAGATCCAGCTGCAGCTGCGGTAGCACCAGCTGCTCCTGTGAAGAGCGTCGCGTTTGTAGGTGTCAAGGCCTGAGAAGCGTGTATGCTACAGTGTTCCCGCGCGTGTGAGGAGATCAAAATACAGGCGCGTGTGCCCCTTCTGTTGACGAACTGTTTTGTGCAAGTTGAACCAAGCGGTCTGTCTAAATTCCCGTGCGAGTCAGGAGAAGACGCGAATGCCCTGATTTTTTGGTGCGCGGACTTCGGTGCTTCACACGCGAACTAATGCCGCTTTGTCCGAGATAGGAAAACGAATCAGTTTTATCACAGTCGGAAACCGTCCACGTGGTATGTACGGCGTAAGCGCCTGAGGTCATCCTATTGTTCAGGTGTCCAAATCGGGTAACGTTCATTCCCCATCAGCACCCCCGCATCAGTGCCCTCGCAACCGCCTGGTTCTCGATCAGCACGATGCAACGAATACACGCGTAAAAAAATCGGGCTTCTCCAACCATGCAACCCGTCGCGGTATAAAAAGCATGACCCACGCCGAGTTCGGAGCGGAGCTTAGACCAAGTGGCTCGGTCTCTTCTTATCGTCTGCACCATCTCTCGACGTCACCTCGCCTTCTTTACAGCCCCAAACCACGATGACCGTTCCGAATCGCGCAGCTCTGCGCGGTCGTAATTCCGCACGTCCACCAGCCCCTCGTCCGGGTGCTGGGACTAGGTCGGGCACATTGTCATACACCGCTGGCTTGCAACTTACATCACTTCATTGCACGCAGGCCCCACGTCTGTCGGTGCCCGTCCCCTCTTTGGGACAGCTCCGATGAGGACGATAATGCGGATGATGAGGACAACAAATACCATCTCCTACATTTCGGGCCTCCACCATCCGCCAATTGGGTGGCCACGGTCATGCGTGATGAAATTGATCTGCACCGATGGCCACATTTCGAAATTACGTCGGCGTATAACTGCACAGTCACGCCTTCTGCATGGCACGTGTGCGTCTACTGTTGCTTCAGCGTAGCCCGTGGTCACACTGACCATGATCCCAGTCTTGACGTGACGATAGACCTTGTCGACGGTCCGCCGCCTCAACGGGAAGCACCCACACTTGTATTTCCAAAGAAGGGCTCCCTCGACCTACCACAGGTGGTTCATATGTCCTGCAAGGCCACAGGAAATATTGGCGGGTGCAGATTGTTGCGTAGGTCTCACACTGTACTCGGCTACTGAACAGTTGCTCACGATCATTTTCTTCGGTATCTAGACAAGTCTTACAGTTGGAAATGCTCAACCGTCGATCGCGCATCTGGGCAGTCGGTCGACATTCTCTGGACGGGCACGACATGCCTAATAGATGACATGTGGATATGGGAAGACTGCGCGGCCGCGTTTCCTATTGGTCCTGATGACGAGGCCCTCATAGAGGCTGCCAAGGTCAACTTCCCGCAGGTTTTGGCACTGGGCAACCTGGATAAGGAAATTGGAAGGGCTTCGATGTGATGATTCCGAGGGCGACTCGGCCTCAGAGACCTCAGATGACAGCGACTCTGTGTCTTTAACGTCGGACCGCTCAGATGACAACGACTCGGTCTCAGGGACCTCAGATGACAGCGACTCTAGTGTCTTTAACTACGGAATGCTCAGATTAACGACTCAGATGACAGCGACTCGGCCACAGAGACCTCAGATGACAGCGGCTCTGGGTCTTCAATTACGGACGACTCAGATGACAACGACTCTGTTTCTTCGATCATGGACCGCTCATATGACAGCGACTCTGGCCCATTGCCTACGGACCGCTCCGACGTGGGGTCGTACTATGGCGCATGAAGCAGTACCGCTCTGTTGGGAGCGGATGATTCAGGCGCTATCCCGGATGAGGACAGCTTCGACTCCAGCTTTAATTCCAGCACCTTTATCTCTGATGACGATGTCCCCAACGCGTACGACTTAGGAGCACACGACGTCTCCGATCACTCGGATGAGGATGAGGACGACTATCGCGACGCATTCAACGGAACCGATCGAGCATCGGACACCACTTGACTGAATCCCAGAATTCCATGACCTTTATTCGCCACGGTTACGAATATCACGACCATCCTCACTCCAGCTCTGTAACATCCTGAAATTTCCCGTGGTCCGCCCCTCTCCTGCTCGCTTCTCCTTGCCCCTGTTCCTGTACTCGTGCGGGCTAATGGTCTTCTTACCTAATTTTGTATAGAATATCTGCTCTTCACAGTTCCGCTGTCATATCATTGGCCTTCTGTGGAATCGCTGCACGCTTCCATGCATCTCGCTGCTCCAACGCTGAAGTAGAGGCATCGGTCAGCCGAAAGTTTCCAGAAACATAAACAACCGTGGTCGACCACGATGGTCCGATAGCGACAAGTTAAAACAGGCAAACTTTGTCATCGCTGATGGCACCCTGATCCGCAGGTGAATATATGGATGCGTTCAATGGATGACTCGAGTAGAGCTCATTGAATGAATCGCAGTGATACCGATCCCGAATTTGGCCGAACTCCAACACGGATCCCTTGATCCCGAAGATACATGAGGGTTTTATTGCCGAGAATCAGGAGCATGATACAATAGCTACAGGTCACAGGTGAGAGGAACGTGGCGAGCGTGATGTGCGAGGTCTGAATGCATGCGATGCGGAGTATCCCAGAGACATGAGACGCGAGACGCGAGAAACGGTGCACTACCGAAACGACCGCGTTTCCCTTGAGCCGTTAAGCTTAGAAGCCTTGATGAGAGAGAGAGAGAGAGATATTATGGCGGGTAAAGGCATAGTAGCGACGACGGATGAAGGCACCGGTGATGCGAGGAGTGATCATGGAATATTGCGAGATACACAGGGATGTTGCAGAAGCGAATGAGGAGATGCACGACACCGAGTGAAGGGAAATTGGAGTGAACGGGAGACCGAGGTATTGCATATATTATACGGCGTCATCAGGAGGGCGCTTGGCGTCGCGTGTGTGACTAACGTCGAGGTGGTCATGATATGAGCGATCGCGCGACCCGTACGCTGATTTACTTGACGAAGAGTGGTTGGCATCAACGTCCTCGCTGTCATAATCCACAGTGTCATTGGGTCGACGGAACCGAATATCTGTTGCCGTGAGTTGAACCTGTGCACCACGTCCGGAGCCTCTCCCGCTTCCTGGCGTAGCCGCCGTTCCAACGTAGCTGAGCTGGTAGTCCGTAGATATGTGAAATTTCTCTTCGGTTCGCAAAGCTGCTCGACTATGCACACAACATCAGTATCGGTCATCCTCGAAAGAACCCAGATCTTACAGGTTGAGCGTCACCAGCATTGCAACGGTGTAAAGCTTGGGAAGAGATAACGAGAAACTAGCGTTTCGTTCAGGATTTAACACAAGCCAGATAGATCAGCGGGACTGACGCAATAAATGCCGAACTTTTTGTTCCGAATACCAGATAGGTTGTCAACTTGCACAGATCACATACGGCCGGTAGCAATGCGGTCGTCCAAGCAAGAAGTACCAGCCGAGATACAAGCGAGTCGGTCCTGTGCGACAGGGACGGCTCCATAAGAAACGATATTCGGAGCAATATAGACGAGACTCACCTCGCCATGCCCGTCTTGGATTTGGACAGAATGAAACAAACTATTCACGCGGCAGTCAGCGGCTGATCAGCGTGTTGGGAGAGCCTGTCTCACAGCATGAGCAGATAACAACGTCTGTTGTGATCAGTCCGACCGCGCCAATGTTTTCAATCTTTTTGTACAGGACCAGCTCTCGTGTTTGCCCGTCATCCTAAACATCTGCACCGTCTGATAGAGATGCGTTAGAATACGCAGCATTTAAGATTCACATTAGGCGCTCACGATGGCGACATGACCCGCGAAACTGCACACCATAGCAAGGCAGATTGGAATCAAGGCGTACCGCCAGACGTTTTTGAGAAGACTGTTAAGCCTGAGCTGAGAGTGAGATGATTTCCGGTTTAAGAGCGCGGAGAACGTACCTCAGCAAGAAGAACGTCTGAGCAATGAGAATGATTGAAACTATCCGCACATCAGAGATTAGTGAGCGGGAAGCGAGATACTCTGAGGTAACCGTGCTTACTGGCGAAGGCGGGATCGATGCGTGCATACCATGGACTGGATGTCTTGGCCATCATGTACGACGCAAAACCGTCGATGAGCTGAGAGCTACGATGAGTACGCCGTGAACCGTGGCAGGCGGTGCAGTGTGTAGACTCACCTTGTGCCAGAGCATTGCACATGCCTGCATGGACTTGGCTATACAAAGTGCAATACTGGAGAGAACGAGCGACTTGATGATCTTGCGGTCCTCTAGTGCGTACATGCGCCAGTAGTCGATTGCCTGCAGCTGCGTTAGAGTCAAATATTTGAATATCTGCCGCATACAGACCATTGAGACAGCAGCTCCGGTCAAGAGAACTTCAACGACCATGCCAACTATTGAGAAGGTGACTGCTGTCAGTATCGGTACGCGCGACGCTTCAGACCTTGCATACCAAACCATGGTCCAAATGCCTTGTCTGGCCGGAAGGTAGGCGGTGGGAGGTCGAACTGGTATCCCATGGCACTGCCTCAGTGTCTCGCTTTTGGAAATCGCAAAAGAATCGTTTGCGAGAAGTCGACCGGCACCAGGCCACTGAATATGAACTCAATAGCACAAGGTGCTGACCCCGTCAGCAGCGGGGACTACAACGAGGGAGAGCAGCTTTTCAGGTGCAGGGGGGTAACAGGCTGCGCAAGAAAGGGAACAGCTCGAGGCCCGCGCGGTGCAGGACTTTTTAAGAGTGCCAAGGCGATGTAGGCACTTTGTCCTCACAGACGAGCCAAGCGCAAGCGCATGCTCAATTAGCATGCACACGCGCGAAGGGCCTTCGCGGAACAAGAATTACGCGTACTAAATCTGGGGATCAAGTTCTCATCACGAAAGTCAATTGTCGGTCACGACCGCATCTACATCCCCACTTCAAATGTACGCTTCTTACAAGGTTCCTGACAACAACCGATGCTCGGTGTGCCTGCTACATTGACAGCACGACGGTGTCCGGTGTAGGAAACCCCGAAGTAAAGTGTGTGCCTTTGTGGGCACACGCCCCCTCGGAAACCACATCAATGCCCTCGGGTAAATCCATGCTTGTACTGGATGGAGAGCCATCAAAGAAATTTGAGCTATGGGTGGACATAGGGGCTCAGAGAGTGTCACAGTAGAAGCTCTCTCAACTCATACAGGTCGGTGGAATCGGTCAAAATTTGAGCGTAACGCCCAGCTGCCACATTGACCTCTAACGCTCTTAGAGATGAACCGTTCCCGCGTGTAAAAGAGATCATAATAATAGTACATCTGATCAGTGTTTACACATATTGTCGAGAGAAACCGTCTGGCTGCACAATCGCGTTCATGTAACAAAGGAGAAAAATGTCAGTTTAGTTAACTCAGACGAGAAACGCTGACTTTGTTACACTCTACGAAACATTGATCCTAATCCTCGGAGCACGATGAGTCAGGTCCAATCAAGGCACGCTTATGAAGAAGTTATGAGCGGCGACTCGGAGCTTTGGACATCACCAGCCGTCTAGCCTGTCACGAACTGGAACCTATGATACCAGCGTAGCACCGGTCGGCAACGGTCATGTAAAGCGTAGACTGGGATATTGTCATTCCGTGACCATAACCAATGTAAAGCGAGCAACAGAGCAGCATGCAGTGTCAGAGAGAGACAGAGATAGAGGATGGGGGAGGACCAAACACGATATTGCAGCGGAAAAAAAACAAACAAACAAGAACACTCGAATGTTGTGGGGCATCTGGTTCTGGCAGGGGGAGGGGTCGTCGGTCGTTAAGGCGTGAATCGGTATCATGAGCACGGGACGCAGGGAGGGGGGGCGGGGGTTACAGGACAGAGAGAAACCAGGGATACAACATTTACGCGGGACGCGGGACTTTGTTCTTTCTCTCTTAAAAACACTACACCATCATCACGCAGGACACACGACACCCCACCGACCACACCCACCACCCACTTGCCCACACACCTAATGCCCACCAGCCGCATACCCACCCCCGGGACTCTGACTCAGATGCTCCCCGCTGGGATTATACGTGAACCCTCGGAACTGGTCCTGCACGGTCTCGCTTAAATGCGAATCTTCGACGACGCTGTCCAGGGCGGCTTCGCTGGTGAACTCGGCGTCGAAGTTGGCCACGTCTAGGGCCGAGTCGACGGCCGGCTTAAACGGCGGTTGGATCTTGCGTTGGAGGAGGCTGTGAAAGCGTGAGCATGTGAGTATGTGAGCGGTGGGTGGGGTGGACGAGCGAGTACGGAGTAGAGAGGCGGAGATGGAGGTGGAGACGGAAGGGATAGGGAAAGATGAAAGAGAAGAGAGCGAGTGTGTGGATGTGTGGGTGAGCGGTGGGAGAGAGCAAGTGAATAGGTGAAGGTGCGGACAGAGGGATAGGGGAAGAGGAAAGAGGAAAGATAGCGAGTGTGGGTGAGTGCGGTGGGTGAGCGGATGGATGGAGGGGCGGAGGGTGAGAGCGAGCGAATAGGTGGAGAGGTGGAGACGATGAGGGATGAGGGATGAGGGATGGGAAACGAGAAGAGGAAAGACAAAGAGACGAAAGCAACTCACCGATTCCAATCGATATACCGACTAAAGAACGCGTGTCGCTTGATCTCTTCGCCACCGTTATTGCCCAACCGTCGGTTCGGATCGCGGTTGAGCAGTCCGACGATGATGCTCCGGGCTATGCGTGAGCGGGAACGTGTGCGAGCGCGTTAGAGGTGCGAGTAGCAAGATATAACAGAAAGGAAAGGAGAAAAGCAACAACACATATCAGCAACCACTCCCCACAACCCATCCACAACGCCGAAACCAGTCAGGAAAACGCACCTTCGCTGCTCATCTCGGGCGGGAACTGGAGCGGATCGTGTAAGATACGTTGATACATGGTCTCCACGTTCTCGTCGTAGAACGGCGGTAGGCCCGTCTGTATACGAGGTGGTAGCGCGATGGTGAGTTGAGCGAGAAAGGCATCCGGTCAGCCCTACCAGCAGCAACAACTCAACCAAAGACCAACGGGTCAGTGACGCACCATCATCTCGAACAAGAGCACGCCGAGCGTCCACCAATCGACGGTCTTGGTGTACCCCTGGCTACGGAGAAGCTCCGGCGCGATGTACTCGGGCGTACCGCAGAACGCTGTCCGAGCGAGGTCGAGTGGGGGTGGTAAGAACGTACTTTGTCAGCCCCCACGCAAGCAGCGACGGGATTGAAACAAGCAAGGGAGGGACGACGACGCACTATTTGTCTTTTCCTGTTCGCCCATGTTGAGTTTGCATAGCCCGAAATCGCACAACGCGATGTGGCCCGTATAGTCGAGGAGGATGTTTTCGGGCTTGAGGTCGCTGTTTTAGGCCTTTTGTTTAGCGAAAACCGGCGGATAGGGTGGAGTGAAAAGAGAATAAAGAGAGAGAGAGAGAGAGGACACGTACCGGTAGACGACGTTGAATGAGTGGAGATGTTCGAGTGCGCTGAGGAGCTCGGCGGCGTAAAGCGTGAGCGGTGGACGTCAAAGCGGCCCTCGCGTTGGAGATGGTAAAACAGTTCGCCGCCGTTGACTGTGAAGTGAGGTGTGGTTAGTCACATGAAAACAACAAAAGAGACAACGACGACGACGACTAACCAAAGGACATGACGAGGTAGAGCTTGTCGGGGCTCTGGAAGGAGAACTTGAGAGGGACGATGAAGGGCGAGTTGACGAGTGCGAGGACGGTGCGTTCTGCGAGGATGTGTGTGATCTCGCCGGGTCGTTGAGCGATGTGGGCTTTGCGGATGGTCTTGAGGGCGTAGATGCGGGAGGTGTCCTTCTTGCGCACCTGGCCGACCGTTGTCGTGGTGAGCTGCGCGCGCGCATATATAGAAACATGGCAATAGACGGACCTGCATGACCTTGCCAAAGGAGCCCTTTCCGATGACTTTGAGCAGGTCGAATGCCTCGATCGTGAGTGGTTCGTTCTGGGGAATAAGAGTTGGAGCGGGTCGACGCGAAGAGCCACATATATTGTACGCACTTTTGAAGGCCTGAATTGGACGGCAAGTCTGAACTCGCCTGTGCCGGCTGTAGCACTGTACCAGCGATCAGAGCTCCACGCGCCATCGAGTGCAGGAGTAAGATCGACGCGGGCGATGAGGATGTCCTTGTTACCGAGCTCGCCAGCGTTGGCGTGCTGGGGCATCTCTGTGCGGAGGTAGGCCGAAACGGAGATATCGCTCTGACGCGAAACGTCAAAGTGGGCGCGGTAAGCCCAAACGGGGCCTTGTACGTCGCCACCAAAAGCATCGATTAGGATCTCGTTCTTGTCAAACTCGAGTACGACGTAGGGCAGCCACCAGTTTCGTTTACGTTGCACGCTCTCCCGGTGGTTCCCAGCGCCCTGCTCTCGCCCTGCTGCACGTGACCCCGCACCGGCGTGCTTGGCAAGAGCGCGTTGGACGGCGTCAGGTAGTGCGCTGCCGGTGGGCAGCTGGAGCCCGCGGCCTTGCATGATCTGGATGATCAGCAGCCCATGCGCGTCCGTCGATGTCCGCGGCGCCGCCGTCGTCGTCGTCTGCGCTGACTGTGCGGCTGCTTGAGCCCCATTGGCCGGCCGCGGCGTCGTCGACCGCGACGCTCCGTTCGTTCCACTGCTCACGTTCAGGCGCGACGACGACATGAGGATGCAAACCAGCTTTCTGCCCAATTCCGGCTCGTCCCGACCCCGTTGCCCCTTGTACTCTTCCCTTCAATTCAATTATATTCTCTTAATGCATCACGTTTCATATTTTACGCGTTTGCGCCCAAGACCGCTCATTCGCGACGCCCCGTGTTTGGCATAGCGATTGGTCCGTTGCTGTCGGCCCCGAGCCCTCACAGCACCCGGCGAGCACACGCTTCACTCCTCCCCAGACCACCGTGACACGCTTCACTCCCTCACAAAGTCTTATACTTGGCCCACGCCTTGCTCTCGTTTCGGGTTGAATCTTCTGCCTTCGCATCCAAATTGCCGTCGATCTGTAGATCGCTTGATGATGATATCTCGCCACCCGCCCGCGCACAGCAAATACTTCCCGTTACCTTTTCGAGTCTCGTCGGCTCCTCAGGTCACGACCCGTTGCGCGACTACAACCGCCCACCACTATTCGCCTCATAACATCATAGCATAGGCCTGACTACGCCATCGAGCTGCCTAGCTTCCACAGCCCGAGTTATCCGCGACTAAAAGGTCAAATTGACGGTCGTTGGTGATAATCAAATGTCCGTGCGATGCCCGGATATATATCGCGCTTCATGTTTCGTGCGACGAGCTGTTGCTCGGACTTTTATCAAACGCCCGCGCCCGCGCCTGTTGCGTCGTTCCGATTTGTTATACCCCGCCTGATAGGCATTTGTCGCGTGACTGCCGCCGCTTGTCCCATCATGACCCATCCTTACACATGACTACTCTTCATATCCCGTACACTTCAACCTCACCCCTTGGCGATAATAGCCTGCGTCGCGCGGGGATACTGACGTGCTGGCTGGGATGCTCGCGATGCCCGTGGACGTGTTTCATCATTCGTCGTCGGCGTCACACATTCAGTTTCACTTTATACCCGCTGCTCGTTTGCACTGGTAGAGTGTCCCCCTGCATCATTAGAAGATGCTAATAGGGAAACCGGCTCGTCGGATGTACATAGCAGCATACCATACGACGTTATTTCATGAAGAAATGCAATAATTGAATTCTCACAGAGATTCTGCAGCCGTACATCTCAAAACTAAACTTTTAGTCATCTTGATTCAGTGCCGAGGCGGCCGGGATGTGCAATTTCATCAGGTCGCTTCGGACCCGGCGTCTGTTTCGCGCTGCTGCTTTACGCCCGCTGTTCCATTGTCGTATGCTCCCGGTCCGCTGTCTGTCTCACGTTCTTCCACCGCAGCTCTGCCTGCGCCCGTTTCAGCGCTTTCTGCGCCTGCTTTTGTGCCTGATGAAGCTGATGCGCCCGGTGCACCTGCACCTGCACGTCCAGCAGCTGCTGCAGCTGCTGCAGCAGCTGCTCCCGCTGCTCCCGCTGCTCCCGCTGCTCCCGCAGCTGCTGCTGCCGCTGCTGCTGCCGCTGCTGCCGCTGCTCCCGCTGCTGCTGCTGCTGCTGCAGCTCCCGCAGCAGCTCCCGCTGCTCCCACTGCTGCTGCTGCTGCTGCTCCCGCTGCTCCCGCTGCTGCTGCTGCTGCAGCTCCCGCAGCTCCCGCAGCTGCGGCAGCAGCCGCCGTACCTTCTCCACGGCCGACTCCGCGGTCTGCTGCATTCCCGGATCCTGCAACATATCTAAGGCCTGGCGTACCGGATCCAGTGCCTGCTCCACCGCCTGCTTCTCGGCCGGTTCCGGCGCATCCTCTGATACCCCGTGCACCTCCTGCACCTGCGTCAGCTCCTGCACCTGCTGCTGTATGACCACCCGCACCGCCCGCTGCGCCCGCTGCGCCCGCTGTGCTCGCTGCGCCCACTCCTGTCCCATCCTCTGGAGCAGCTGCTGGTGTCCCACGCAGCCAGCGACATGCTGTATCAACCCCACTCTGCCATAGCATCTGGTTCCGCAGCTTTGGCAGTCAAGGCTATCCCACTTCACGATCCCAAACCGCCCTGATATCGGTCATTAGGCATGTAATCGAAATCACTCAAGTCGGCTGACCGGTTGGTGTGCTCTGGGTCTCGACGATCAGGACCTCGCGGCGAAACGTAGCCGCGTCCGAACCTAACTAATGGCAGATAGGAATTAGCTGTGCTCTCAAAATAGCTAGAGTCACACCATGCGCTCGTCGAATCGGAACGAGGAATCCACTAGAACGCCGTCTAGGTCCGGATGGTCGTCGAGGATGCAGTCGAGAACCATGTCGATCGTATCGCGCGCAGCATCGTCTTCGAATGGCCCGATGACAAAGTCTGTTGAGGTATCAATGGATGGAGATATTGAGCAGGGCTTCAATTCAGCTTTCACGGGCAACTCGCCTTCGAGGCTGTCGGTCGCGTGAGATTCTCCTGCTTCATCTCCTGCACCAGTGCGACCATCTTCACCTCTGCCCGTGAGGCTGCGACCGGCGCGTTGGTTGGGACTACTGGCACTGGAACGGGACAGGGTGCCCAAGGCGCTACGGAATGTGGACGTGGTTGAGACGAGCAACTTGGTCGATTGAAACTCCAAATATTCTCTTTTTCGGAGTCGCACTGGCCGTAAGACGATGCAGTGCATGTCAGCGTCGGCAGCGGACCACTCTCTGCCTCGGATTATGGGCTGCAAAGCACAATCAGCAAACCATGTTCAAGTTATATGATGATCAATTTGCATGCATACGAGGTGTAGATCTTCGGTAGTATAATGAATCAAAGCCGATGCGCCGTTCGCGACTATGGGATGCATTTCGAGTGCGCCGGTGCCACTCTTCCCTTTCGCGTGGACGACTCCATGCCTGTAGCTGGCAGCGTGGACGGTCGCTTCGATAATCCAAATCGCGTCAAACCTGTGGTTAGTGTACTTCTTCTTGATTTTTGACTCGTGCTCCATCAGGTATGTCGAGAGCAGACCTGTCTCTTCGAACCACTTCTCCGTCGTCGGGCTGCGCGGATGGAGAAAAGCTGCTGAGCGGTTCCATACCGAAAACTGAACGTCGGCGACGATGATTCTTTCGAAATTTCAATCACTGGAGGCTGCATTGCTTATCAGGACATACTGAGCAGGGACATCTACTCCGAGTCCGGCGCCTATTTCGGTGCGGAAGGTCGCGCCGTATGACTTTGGCTCAGGGTAGCGTTGACTACAGATCTGTTCGCGCATCGAGTTGGGCAGCGCAGGAATGATCTCATTGCCATCGAAGATGTTGTAGAGCTTCAATTAGGATGGTGTTTAGATATCGAAAACGAGCAACCCTCTGACTATGCGATACCTTGTGAAACCGTCCATCATAATGCATATACCCAACATCACCGACTTCGCCATTCCTGTTCGCTTCCCAGATCGCTTCTCCAGCCACATCCCCTCGCAGCCGATCACGGTATATAGTCTCCACAGCGGCTGGCATGATTGGGAGGGAGAGGGAGAGACACCGTCGAACGGCTGTGTCAACACGAGGCTAAGGGCGAAACAGCTGGCTTCTGGCCGCTCCAACTCAGCTGTATCAGGATGTGATCTCGGACCCTTGCTCAGCAATCGGCCTAGCACGGCAAGTGTAATTACTTGATTGGGTCAGTCTGCAGGACCCGCCGTTCGACTTAATAGGAATTCCCGAGGTCGGCGTTAGTTCAACGCTCGTTGTAGAAATCAATCAGGCCCGCTTAAAGTGCGCACTTTTGTCTGCACTAATCACAGTATCGAAGTGCCATCGTAATAGGTTCGAGGCTTTATCCAGCGACTTTGCGCGCCAATCGCTGTTTGTGCCTCCTCCCTGCGAATTCAAAGTTTGATCGTAGTTCAACCCCATCCAGGCGCATAAAGCTTCCACGCACTAACACTCAAAAACGCGACGCTCTTATCAGCGGCACAGTGGTACCGCTGCAGTAGCCGCAGGGTCGGCTGCCAGCGGGGCCGTGACGCCAGGCACGGGCAACGCGCGTAGCGAAGTCGTACGCCGACCGACGATACTCTCCGAGACACGCCCAATATTCCGCACGGACGCCATGAGTAAACACATTTATTCGGGAGAGCATAGCAGGAACGCGTCCTGTCGATGACAGAGCCGAGATCGCTCGTTGCCCCACTCTGCCAATCGAGCAGCGAGCCCACGGACCAGGCAGCCGAATAATCTTGCGACTCGCCTGACTTAGCACCCTCGGCGACGCCGAGCTCGCCACCCTCTTGCGTCCGTCGACCGTCTTTTACATCATCTTGGGGAACCCGCGCATAGTCGACGCGCCGAGCTCGATGTGCACGTTCCGACAAACAACGCCTGCGTTGCAAACGTCAGCAGGACT
Organism: Auriculariales sp. MPI-PUGE-AT-0066; assembly: GCA_020744175.1. Classification (NCBI taxonomy): domain Eukaryota; kingdom Fungi; phylum Basidiomycota; class Agaricomycetes; order Auriculariales; species Auriculariales sp. MPI-PUGE-AT-0066. The sequence goes on from JAGTJP010000114.1 coordinate 14,818, forward strand.
TGTGTACGCAAGTGCAGCCTACTCAATCAGGAAAGCACTCATCGACCCTGCTCTTGTTCATTCTCGTCAATCGGTCCACCTGGGTTATACGTTCGCGCATAGGCTTTTGTGCAGATGTATCACATGAGCGCTACCGAGTCATCGCTGAAATCAAAGTACTGAACAGTACTCGTGCTTATTACTAGTCACTGGTGCCGTCGATAACGATTGCCCATGCTTGCACCCCTACCCTTCAATCCGGCCAGTTCACTACGGACTCTATCGACGCACTTTTTGCCTAATTGAGGGAGCTTCGGCCAGGGCCATCGGTCCCAAAGGGGCCTGAATTGCCGACCGACGAGAAGCACCACAAACCATCAGCGCCAAATCCCCATATGCCAATATTTGCTCGCGCAAGAATAGTCATTAATAGCCAAGCTACTCGAGTCCGCGAATATTCGTACCCCGTCAGAGCAGCCTCGGATGCTTCTAGCCAACCTTGAATGCTTCTAGCCTGATAGAAACATTCGGATGTTTCGCATTGTTGATATCTACCATATGGACTAAGAGGTCACCAGTTGTCGAGATGACGAGTCATCGAGGGAACCCTATTCGACTTCAGATCTATATCGCGGACCTCCCCACATGTCGGGCACCATATCAGATAACAATTTGGCATCATCTCCAGCTGATTATAAGCAGTCCGTGAGCAGTCTGGGTGGTCTGAGCTCCATTGGCCAGTCGAAGCGCCGTGGAACCTGAAGCTCCATTCGTTCCTCTGCTCAGTTCAGGCGTGATGTCAGACGCAACGAGCTGGCAGTCTGCGAATGGTCGCCGTTTTGCTGCATACCGTACGAATGTGACATTCACGAAGACATACAATGATTGATTTTTACAGGAATTCGGTAGCCGCACATTTCAAGACTAATGTTAGTGGTTTGAGTTAGGACCGAAGCGCTGGGATTGGCAATTTATCGGTCGCTTCGGACCGAGCGTCCATTTCTACGCCGGTTGCTCCATTGTCGTATGCTCCCGCTCCGGGTTCTGTCTCACTCTGCCATCGCACCTCTCCCTGCGCCCGCTTTTGCGCTTTTTGCGCTTGCTTTTGTGCCTGATGAAACTCATGTGCCCGGTGCACCTGCACCTGCGCGTCCTGCAAGTGCCGCACGGTCGACTCTTGGTCCAACGGGTGCAGCAGCTGCCACTTTCCGCTCTGCCGCAGCTGCTTTATATGCGCCAGCTGCCTTTGTAGCTGCTGCCGCTGAAGCCGCGGTTGATGCTGCGCTGCGTCCAGCTCTCGCTCCAGCTGCCGCTGCTGATTCTTCCGCTCCTGCTCCCGCTCCAGTTCCAGCTGCTGCTGCTGCTCTAACGTTGACTCCAGTTGCTCCAGCTGCTGCTCCAGCTGCTGCGGCAGCGGCTGAGGTGGGAGCCTCCGCAGCTGCTTCAGCAGACGCTTCTGCTGCAGCGGCTGCAGCTGCCCCTGTTCCACCTGCAGCTGTACCTTCTCCACTGCCGACTCCGCGGCCTCCTGCATTCCCGGATCCTGCAATCTATCTAGTACCTGGCATACCAGATCCAGTGCCTGCTCCACCGCCAACTTCTTGGCCTGTTCCTGCGCATCCTCTGGTACCGGATGCACGTCCTGCACCTGCACCTGCTGCTGTGTGCCAATCCGATCTGCTTGCTGCGTCCGCTTTACTCGCTGTACTCGTTGCGCCCACTCCTGTCCCATCCTCTGGAGCAGCTGCTGGTGTCCCACGCAGCCAGCGACATGCTGTATCAACCCCATTCTGCCATGGCATCTAATTCCGCAGCTTTGGCAGTCAATAATGTCCAACTTCACTATCCCAAACCGCCCTGATATAGTTCATTAGGTAGGTAATCGAAACCACTCAAGTCAGCTGACCGTTTGATGTGCTCTGGGTCTCGACAATCAGAACGTCGCGGCGGAAACTGACCGCCTCCGAACCAACCTAACAGCGGAGTAGAGTTAGCTGTACTCCAAAGGGAGGGCTATAAACACACCATGCGCTCGTCGAATCGGAACGATGAATCCACCAGAACGCCGTCTAGCTCGGGATGGTCGTCAAGGATGCAGTCAAGAACCACGTCAATCGCATCGCGCGGAGTATCGTCTTCGAATGGCCCGATGACAGAGTTTATTGAAGTATCTATAGACGGAGATTGTGAGCAGGACTGCATCTCAGCTACGACGGACAACTCGCCTTCGAGGCTATCGTCTGTTGCACCTGTGCGACCATCTCCACCTCTGCGCGTAAGGCTGCGGTCGGTGCTTGGGTTGGGAGTACTAGCACTGGAACGGAACAGGCCGCCCAACGCGCTACGGAAGGCAGATGTGACCGACACGAGGAGCTTGGTCGACTGCAATTTCAAATATCGCCTTTTTCGAAGTCGCACTGGCCGTACGGCAATGCAGTGCATGTCGGCGTTGGATTCGGCGCACTCTCTGCCTCGGACTATGGGCTGTAAAGCACAATTAGTAAACTAAGTTCAAGTTACACGACGATTAATTTGCATGCATACGCTGTGCAGGTCCTCGGTAGTATAATGAATCGAAACCGATGCACCGTTCGCGACTATGGGATGCATTTCGAGTGTGCCGGTGCCACTTCGCTGTCTCGAGTAGACGACTCCATGCCTGTAGCTGGCAGCGTGGATCGTCGCTTCGATAATCCAAATCGTGTCAAGTCGTGGTCAGGAGAGTATATCGCTTCGATTTCTGACTCGTGATCCATCAGATATGTCGAGAGCCGGCCTGTAGCTTCGAACCACTTCTCCGTCGTCGGGCTACGCGGATGAAGGAAAGCTGCTGAGCGGTTCCCCACCGAGAATTGAACATTGGCGACGATAATACTGTTGAACTTATAAGTACTTGACGCTGCGTTGACTGTAAGACGTACTGAGCAGATGTCCCTACTCCGGCCCCTATTTCGGTGCGGAAGGTCGCGCCGTATGACTTCGGGTCATTGTAAAGTTGACTACGGATCCTGGTGCGCATCGAATCGGGTAGCGCAGGAATAATCTCATTGCCATCGAAGATGTTGTAGAGCTTCAATTACGCCGATGCTGAGATGTTGAAAACGAGGAAGCCTTTGACTATCCCGTACCTTGTGAAACCGTCCATCATAATGCATATACCCGATATCACCGACTTCGCCGTCATCGTTCGCTTCCCAGATCGCTTCTCCGACGACATCCGCTCGAAGCCGATTGCGGTATATAGTTTCCACGGTGGCTGGCATGATAGGGAGGAAGAGGAAAGACAACGCCGAATGCCGTGTCAACACGAGGCGTTCCCTGAGAGCGGGACAGGGGCTTCTCGCCGCTCCAACTTCGCTATATCAGGCTGTGATCTTGTCCTCGTTGTTTAGCAATCAGACAAGCATACCAAGTGTAATCGCTTCATCAGGTCAGTCCTGAAATTCCGGGGGTCGGCGTTGTTTCAACGCTTTTTGCTTAAGTTCAACCAGACCGCACTCAGAGTGCACACTTTCATGCGGGCGAAACACAGTATTGAAGTGCCCATCGCCATAGGAGTCGGAGATTTGCGTGTCAATCTCTTTTGCGCCTCTTCCTGCAACACTGCGATCAAATATATGGCGCATACAGCTCTCACGCCTCAGGTTTGACAAGCGCAACGTCCTTAGCAGCCACAGTGGTGCTACTGCTGTACCGCAAGGTCAACAGTGTCAGTACCCTCGGCGACGCCAAACTTGCCCTCGAGGAGGTCACCATCTTGCGTGAGTCGACATTTTGGGAATCCGCGCAAGTTCAACCCCCCGAGCTGGCCGTGCACGTCCTCGCGAAACAACGGCTACGTTACAGGTGTCAGCACTGGTGCACAGATGACGTACCTCGGAACTACCGGCCAGGTGATCTACGTCACGGCCTGAGTTAGTTAGGTATATGTACAACAAAGCTGGGGTTGGGGCTCGCGTTGCTGGGGCGAGGGCCAAGCGAAAGGTAGACTTCGCATACGTCCGGTCCGTGGTTATTTTGATGTACATTTAGTACCAGTGTTGTCGCACTCCAGCCTAGGCCGGCTTCTATGGGAATCAGCGCAATGCAACAACTTTCTTCGCTGCTGATGAAATGAATGCGTATCTTATGAAAAAAACTCACTAATTACAGTGAGAAGCGGAGCTTCTCTGGATCTCTGGATACAATAAGAGTTCTCTGGCCCCCTTTGGGGAAGTACGACATCCATTCATCTACTCATTCTCATATAACTGCTACTCAACCTCTCGCCTTTAATTTTCCATCGAGTATTCTACACGCCTTCGTCGTGTAACACTGACACACGCCTCCGCCTGTCCCTTCCTAATGCAGGACGTCTCTTCACAACCAGTACACCTCAAACCCTAGGGTTCTAAGCTCGGCGGCAGTTGGCGTCTAGGGGACACTACTTACTGGGTCCTCAAACGGATGTCTGGCTGCATAAGATGCCGGCGGGTACAATGGTCACGTTCTGCTTAGCTTCACTGGCCATTCAATTCATACCCGCTGTTCGCCTGCACAAGGAACCCGGCTCACCCAGATTCGAAAATTAGGCATATACAAGGAGTCATTCTTGAAAGCATACAATCATTGCAACTTTACCGGAATTTTACGCCTATACATTTCATAACTGATGTTTTAGTTCTTTGAGTGCCGAAGCGGCGAGATGTGCAATTTATCAGTCGCTTTGAGCCAGGCGTTTGCTTTCACGACCGCTTTTCCATGGTCGTATGTTCCTGCTCTGGTGTCAACTTCACTTTGTACCATCGCACCTCTGACTGCGCCTGTCTTTGCGCTTTCTGCGCTAGCTTTTCTGCCTGTGCAGCTGATGTGCCCGATGCACCTGTACCTGCGCGTCCTGCAACTGCTGCAGCTCCCACCGCTGCTTCCAGGGCTGTAGCTTCTGCCACTCCCTCCTGCTGCCGCAGCTGCTTCATGTAATCCAGCCGCCACTGCAGCTGCAGTCGCTGCAGATGCGCACCACGCAGCGCATCATCCTCCTTTCGCTCCAACTGCTCTGGCTGCTGCATCCGCTGCCGCAGCAGTTGCTCCAGCAGAACCAGCTGCTTTTTCAGTCGCTGGGTCAGCAACAGAGGTGGAAGCGCACCAAGCTGCTGAAGCAGCTGCTCTAGCCTGAAACAGCTGCTCTGGCTGCAGCTGCCCGTCTTCAACCTGTAGCAGCACCTTCTCCATGGCCGACTCCGCTGCCTGCTCCAATGCCGAATCCTGCTCCCCCTCTAGCACCTGGCGCATTAGATCAAATGCCTGCTCCGCCACCAACTTCTCAGTTGGTGCCTGCGCATCCTCCGGTACCTGGTGCGCCGGATCGAGTTCCTGTCACACCTCCTGCTACTGCTGCTGATCTCTCTCCTGCTCCTGCTCCTGTATACTCGCCCGCGCTGCCTGCCACGCTCGCCGCGCTCGTTGCGCCACTCCCGCTCCAGCCTCTGGAGCAGCTGCTGGTGCGCCACGCAGCCAGCGACATGCCGAATCAGATCCACTCTGCCGTAGCATCTGATTTCGCAGCTTTGGCAGTCAATAATGTCCAAATTCACGATCCCAAATCGCCCTAAATTAGTTAGTAGGCTCGTAATCGAAATCACTCAAGTCGGCTGACCGTTTGATGTGCTCTGGGTCTCGATAATGAGAACCTCGCGGCGGAAAGTGGCCGCCTCCGAACCAATCTAACAGCGGGGTAGAGTTAGCTGTGCTCTAAAGGGAGGGCTATAGTCGCACCATGCGCTCGTCGAATCGGAATAATGAATCCACTAGAACGCCGTCTAAGTCCGGGTAGTCGTCGAGAATGCAGTCGAGAACCATGTCTATCGTATCGCGTGCAATATCGTCTTCGAATGGTCCGATGATGAGCCCGTGGGAACATCTACAGACGGATGTGACGAGCAGGGCTGGTTCTCAGCTCCGACGGGCAACTTACCTTCGAGACTGTCTGCCGCGTGAGTTTCTCCTGCTTCATCTCTTGCACCTCTTCCGTGAGACTGCGGTCGGTGCGGCTGGGAGTACTGGCACTGGAACGGACAGGCCGCCCAACGCGCTACGGAAGGCAGACGTGACCGACACGAGGAGCTTTTGGTCAACTGCAATTTCAAGTATCGCTTTTTTCGGAGCCGCGCTGACCGCACGGCAATGCAGTGCATTTCAGCGTTGGCATCGGCGCACTCTCTACGGGTTGTATAATACAGTCAGCCAAGTTATATGTCGACGAATTTACGTGCATACGTCATGCAGGTCCTCGGTAGTGTAATGGATCGAAACCGATGCGCCGTTCGCGACTATGGGATGCATTTCGAGTGTGCCGATGCCGCTTCGCTCTCTCGAGTAAACGACTCCATGCCTGTAGCTGGCAGCGTGAACCGTCCCCTCGATGATCCAGATTGTGTCAAAATCGTGGTCAGGAGAGTACATCTGCTCGATCTCTGACTCGTGCTCCATCATATATGTCGTCAGGCGGCCTATAGTTCAAACCATTTCTCCTCCGTCGGGCCACACGGATGAAGAAAAGCTGCTGAGCGGTTCCTCACTGAGAATTTAACATTGGCGACGATGATACTATTGAACTTTGATTACTTGATGTTGCGTTGACTGTAAAGACCTACTGAGCAGAGGCCCCTACTCCAGCACCTATTTCGTTGCGGAAGGTCGCGCCGTATGACTTTGGCTCAGTGTAATCTGACACAGATCCGTGTGCGCATCGACTCGGGCAGTGCAGGAATGATCTCATTGCCATCGAAGATGTTGAATGGCTTCAATTACGCCGATGCTGAGATATTGAAAACGGGGAACCATTTGACTATCCCATACCTTGTGAAACCACCCATCGTAATGGATATACCCGATATCACCGGCTTCCCCATTTCTGTTCGCTTCCCAGATTGCCTCTCCAGCCACATCCGCTCTGAGCCGATTGCGGTATATGCTTTCCAAAGAGGCCGGCATAATTGGGAGCAAAAGGGAAAGACAACGCCGAACTGCCGTCAACACGAGGCGTTCCCTGGGGGCGGGGCAGCTGGCTTCTCGCAACCTCGCCTTATCAGGCTGTGATCTCAGCTTCGCTGGCCAACACACCAAGTGCAATTACTTGATCAGCCATTATATCGGAAGTCCCATCGTTGGCGTTGATTCAACGCTCGTCGTACAAAATCAGTCAGGTCGCGCTTAGAGTGTACACTTTCATACGGACGAGTCATCGTAAGATGTATCATCGCAATAGGCTCGAGGCTTCAACCACCGGCTTTGCGAATGTCTTCGTACGCTGAGCCATCGGAAAATTTGAAGCTTTCTGCTCTGCGACAAGGCTTGCCTCTTGCAATTTGACGTCTGCGAGGTGAATGAACTTCTTCTTGCTCGCTCAGTTTTGCTGGTGTCGCAAATGTTACAGGTTTGATTGTTAATTCCTGATTAGACAACTTCAGCAACTCATCACTCAGCGATTTTTAATAACCAAAACGTGGCTGATGGAGTACTCGAACTCGTCAAATTCAACTGAAATACCTTTCATCCAGCAGGACTGAGCTGCTCTCTACCCTCTTGATCCATGACGGATCACCAAAACAATCTTTATGCTGACTGAAAATAGGTGTGCTCACTACTGGAGCAATTCCTGATATGAGATCAAGTAGATGCCCAAATCTTTAAGATCGATCGGGGTCACGTCTGTCACGGTCTTTTTAGTTACAGCAAGAGAGCTTTCTATTCCCCATGCACACGAACCGGTTCATGATGACCAGCCGGACAGATCTCTCTGGCCATGCATTGATCACCTAACTCTTGAAGGTCGGTTTGTTTGCGGGCCGCGCGCTTAGCTGCCGATCCAAAGATCGGCACCAAACCCCCCACCGCAACAGCACACGGCACTTCCCTAGTGCGTGCTTCCCCTCCTCTCCCTCTCGTGCTTTCTGGCGCATCGACTACATTCCTCGCTTTACACCGCCGTACCTCTCCGCCTCCTTAAGCACTATGCTGCACGTTCGCGACGCCACCGCGGTCATCCTACTCGCCCTCCTGTTCATCAGAACCTCGCACTCACTCCCTGGCATCTCCAACGAGCAGGTCTTACTCAGTGGAGCTCGCGAAGCACCAGCTCCCGCTCGCTGCGGGTACACGTCATGTCCGTGGCGCACGACCGACGGATTATCGCTGCAGTTCAAGGAAGAGGCCAGCGGTCGAACATCGTGTACGTACGAAGAGGACACAGCGTGCGAATACAACAGCAAGGTGAGCGGGACCATGCCCCTTCTTTATTGCCTAGCTTCGCTGGCCGTTGCGACGGTCTTCGACTTCGACCCCTTAGTGTTTCTCCCTGGCCGACATACCCCTTTACCGCCGTTTGCCCACACATTACCTGCTTATCTCCCGTGCGCTTCCTTTGAACTAGACCGGACTGGCCATCGAGGGGTCTGACTCCAACTGCCGGTCGAAATGCACCCGCGACCCGACCTGCGCGGAGAGCTGTCCCTATCCGACGTGTCCGCTGAAGGCACAGGATGGCCAGAGCCTGCAGTACGTTGGTGACCGTAATATGGACGGCGAGCTGCAGATCGTCTGCCGATACTCGGAAGATCTAGTGTGCTACTACGATCCGAAAGTGCGTGTCACTGCACCGGAAATAGTTCAAACGCAACATGCTGACCATGAATCACGCAGAATGGCGACTCGGTGGAGCGATATGACGATGCACGCGACTACATGTGTCCGTGGAGTACCGAATACGATCCTGTATGTCATTCTGCTGCAGAGCGCTGATCACAGCTTCGCATATCGCTTCCGTGTTATACTGCTGAGTCTGTTGCTGCGTCTTTTCCCGTATACTCTCGTTTTGCCAATCTGGTATGTCCTCGTCCTGATCTCAACACCCGCTGTAACAAAAAAAACAAATAAATAAATCGCTAAATGTTGATGGAGCTGCTTACTGAATACAACCACTGCCTGTTACAGCTGATTCGGAATTGGGCTGCGCGGCGCTAAGCGAAGCCGTCGCGCGCCGAAAAGAGTCGCACGCATATCTCGTGCATTTCTGCAACTCTTTGTACGAAAACAGTATTTTTGAAATGGGGCATGTCGGAGCAAGAGACTGGTTTATTTAAAATTAGGAAAATCTGAATTTCAAAATTCAGCGCTGTACCAAGTATCTTGCAATAGCTGCAGCCTTGGGTCACATTGAAAGTATGGAAATACCTCTATACACTTACCTGTAGCATGATAAAGAGCCTAGCGTTAAATTAAGCTGGAAGGGGCTTGTGACTGATCTTGTGAGGCATAAAAATATGTGGGTTTGCGAAGCAGCCTTTGGAGAGCATATTGAGCCTTATTTAAAGGCACTAGGCTCTTTATCATGCTACAGGTAAGTGTATAGAGGTATTTCCATACTTTCAATGTGACCCAAGGCTGCAGCTATTGTAAGATACTTGGTACAGCGCTGAATTTTGAAATTCAGATTTTCCTAATTTTAAATAAACCAGTCTCTTGCTCCGACATGCCCCATTTCAAAAATACTGTTTTCGTACAAAGAGTTGCAGAAATGCACGAGATATGCGTGCGACTCTTTTCGGCGCGCGACGGCTTCGCTTAGCGCCGCGCAGCCCAATTCCGAATCAGCTGTAAGCACGGTCGAGACGTAGTTCCGACCAAAGAAGGACGAGAAAATTGTGTACGCTTATAGCAAGATATTTGCGCAACGGAGACTCGCCCTGGATCTGAGGGACTTTGTCGAAACCGCGGGGTGAAAAATGGATATGCGATGGAGTTGCCCTGCGATCAGCGACCCGATTTTCGCCAGCGTTTCGTGTTGAGCGAGGGGAAAGACGATCGTGAGGAGAATGCCTAACCGGCTGTTTGTGCTTAGTCGCGCTTTGAAAACTGAGTGCTGACTCTGAATGGACACATATGCTTGCAGACATGTAATGCACGCAACAGGTCAGATACCGGTGAGTTTATTAGGGCTGAGAGGATAAATTCGATAACGAAGAGTGTGTTGATCAACTTTGGGTCGTACGTCGTGAAAATGACAAAGAAAGCGCGTGACTCGGTAAACTCCGGTCAAATCCTTGTCCTCGTGCTGAATAACGAATCTCTGCTGTAGTCGACGTTCTTTACTTGCGCGAGATATTTCAAGACTATAACCACCAGTGGCGAATTTACGAGCTAATCACGCTGCAATTGACGTTGTCGTGCTTCACTATCGATGCTACCCGCTTAAAAATCAAGCCCCCTCCAGAGGACCTCCAGATTGATCGGAAACTTTTGAGGCCAATTAGTTATCTGTCTTTATTTGTTACGCATCACCGCATCAGGCTTGATGCTATTGTGGAGATTGAGCAATGTTGTCTCTTACAGTTTCCTGGCCGGGCCACGACAACATGCGGGAGTTACTAGAACTGCTTCCAATGCATAAGGAATCCATATAAAAGGGCTGAGCATGTTTAAATGCTGTCGACAAGCAACGTCTTTACGGTCAAATAACTGATGTAACTCCTGACTGCCAGGTGTCAGGCGATCACTCAGCAAGTCGCAGCCCACACGTCATATTTCATCCGCGGGGAGCAAGTTATTGAAATTTGCTTCGTGCCAAGTGAGCTCAATCTGGTACCCTCAGCTATGCGCAATGCGGTGATTTGAGCAAATTATTCTCCTATCACCGCATCGCGCCGAGCTGGGTGTTACTGCAAGCGGTCGCACCTGTCCACAACTCTGCCCAGCAGGTTGCACACAAAGATAGGCTGCTCCCTTAAAACGTCGTGATCACGTGACAAGTAACCTAGTCAACGGCACAAGCATATTTTCCAAGCTCCTGCACGTCCGGGGTCGGAGCGCTGCGTACGCCGGTCACATTTCCAACGACTGAAAGTCCGCAGGCTTCGAAACACTGCTTTACTCATAGACTGCGCTTTTTAAGTGGCTCTCAACCTATAAACTTTGCTCCACAGTGACTAGGAAACGAAAATCTGCGCGGTGTGCTTCGCAGCACTCGCCACATATGCTGTGACCGGCGGGACATGCTTCCCTCTGACAAATCAAGCTGCGCCCTAGTTATTGATTCGAAATTCTGTGGCTCTTTTCCTTTCAGGCTCTCTTCACGCGAAGTACTGACTGACATCAGAGGTATAAAGAGTGGCATTAGTCAAGATTTTTCAACGTCGCTCGTCTCATTCTCTTTCGATATGCGGTTCATCTTCGCGGCGATAGCCTTGGCGGCTTCGGCATGCATCCAGGCCAATGGCGCGGCTCTACCTCTCACGTCGACCGACGTTCCTGCTTTGGCAAAGCGTGTGGTGATTACCAATGAACATCACCTGAAGTAAGCACTCCATTATCCCACGTAGACATTAGTATCTGAGTAATATTATTAAGCTGGATTGGCCGTCCTCGTGCTGTGAAGATTGCAGACCGTGCAGTCGATCCAGCGAAGAAAGCGGAGGTTGATGCAGCCGTTGCTGTAACTGCACATCTCCCACGATACTTTTGGTCTGGCTCATTCGCACCTGGTGGACGCGAAAACTCTGTGGAGATGTATGCCAGAGAGATGGCGACCGCTCGCGGCGGGACGACTCTCGAGGGTACTCTTGCGAATGTCGTAATGCCAACCTGGGCTGAGGACGATCAAGACTCAGTTGACCTGTGGGACTATGCGAGCGCTCACTTTGCAGAACAAACAACTGGCGAAACCTACGTTGTCTTGGGTGAAACTATGAGATCGGCGGCAGACGGGAACGTCTGGCTCACAATAGTGCGTAAAATCGTGTACGGACGGTCTTTCTACGAGATACTCAATGCGCGGGCTGATTTTTAGGAGCTACCTCGGATAAGGAATAACCCCGCAGTTCCGCGGGTCTTGGGCTTCCGTATTCACCGTGACAACACCGAGATGCCCCACATCTACTATGACGCTGGCACGCCAAATCCCCCTGCGCCACAGGCACAGACAGTACGCCGATGCCATACATAAATGATTTTCCTGAAACCCATTCTTTTACGCAGACCTATGCCACAAGCACAGCTTGTTCTGCCTTCGCGTCAGTCGGGGAGTGGGATAGGCAGCTCAGTCCAACTCAGACACACAACATCGCCACGACAACGGAGCACGGCATGTGGTACGGCGGGATGAGGACGCCAGGCAGCAATACAACATGGACGTACTCCACCGTGCCGGCAGTAGACCGCACCGTGCGAAGCCAACGCGAGATGGTAGCCTGGATTACCTCACATCCCACTTTTGAGGCGCGCTGGAACAGCCTGCTTGATAATGAGCCTGGTATGTCTTCTGCCCTTCCTCGCCAGACTACGCAGCTAAGTCAAACTCCTAGCGGAAATCGATGCGCATGACGGACGTGGATTCATTCCCTTCGCTACTGCCTGCGCGTAAGTTATTCGGTGATGCTTTTCCTGGGTCCCAAGTCTGACTTCAGTTGCAGATGGTCTGCTGAGAGCACCGACCAGATGAACAACCTCAAACTTCGTGCGCTGCCAGTCGGCGACGGGCTCACATCGGGGCTTGGCAGTCGTAGATTTGTCGGGTACAGGAACAACATCAAGCAGATTGTTCTCGTCCCGCCGCGCTACCGAACAATCACTGTCCAGCCCGGTAATGGCGGGCGTCCACGTCGGCAGGAGGAGCTACCGTGGCAAACAATATTATCGACTTAATTGGCTCTCAGCGTAACGGAGATTGCTTCAATGACCCTGACAACGAGGTGCGGCTTAATTGCAGTGTCTTCGCAGTTCACGTCTGATTAGTTCGTGCTCTGTCTTACAGGGACATGCCGGTGCAGTCATCAACGACATCGGTGGATTTGTTGACTCTCAGCTTGCGAACAAGCCAACGTCGTTTTCCTCACTGCCGGCTGAATGACATTGACCAGTTCAGATTCAACGGCGCTGCGGACCGCCTCATGGCCGTTGTAGACAGAATCACCGCCGCGCTCCCCACCGCCGTCGTATTTGTTGCCACCATCCCGCGCACCAACAACTTCCTCACCGACTTCATCGCAGACCGTTACAATAGCGATATCAATCGCCTGCTTCTCCGTCGCTCTGCGGATGGCTTTCGCGTGATGCCGGTCAGGATGGACGACATCGCGCCTGACGAATACGCGGATCGACTCCACCCCAAGTAAGTGTCATTCTTGCCTCTTCATCTACAGCATACTCACCTAATGAACGGTAACAGTGATGCGGGTTATCGAAAGATGTCAGACAACTGGTTCGCCGCTCTACGTCAGGCAGTGAAGCGCGGGTGGGTCGTACCAGCCGAGGGTGATCTCTCCGATCCGAATAGCGGCAACCCAGATAACGGAGCTTGCCCTGATGACTCTGGCACCTCTTCTCCTGCATCTAGTTCAACCTCCACTAGCGAGGATAACTCAGGGCAGTACATCGCCAGCACCCAGTCCCACATCTACCAGCGAGGACAACTCGGGCCAGTCGTCGCCAGTACCCAGTCCCAGTCCCACGTCAACAGATGGGCCGCCTTCTACTGACTCAACCCCGACCTGAAGCATCGCATACTACAGAACCTACGCTAATTATTCGTCTGCATTTGCCTTTATCGGCTAATGCTGCATGAATGATCTCCGCGTCTTGTATACCACTCCTTTGATGCGTCACTCGACCTATGGACACAAGTCCCAGTACTTCTCATTCTGAACTGACACTTATGAAACCCTCGTATCAACAATCTTGCTACTACACTCGTTCTGCAAGCTGTGTACCCAACTACTATACCCACTGAATGTGAATTCAGTTGTTTACTTACTTGCGACCCTCCTCGATGCAACGCGTTGAACGCAAGTCTGTACAGAACATCAGCTCCGGAGTGACGGGTCGGCCGGCACTACATGGCAATTAAATAGCCTGTGAAAGGAAGTAGCATAGTGTATGCTGAAGTTCAAAGCACGTGAAGTGTAGCTCAGTCGGGGCGCCTCTGATACCACCTCTCTTATTGGATAACGCTGTCATACATAGAGAGGTCGTGCTAGCAGAAGCCCATGCAGCTGGAGGGACTATGTCTCAGGAATGGGCTCGCACATCGAGTACTGGGGTAGTAGTTGAATCAGCACACATAGCGGAATCAGAGTACCGGAGACATACGTATGGGCCGTAGCTTTTACAGTACGCTCCTTCTGCACAAACGGTTGGACCGCTGAATGAGAAGCCACCGCACTGACACCACACACGCTGCAACACTGTGGGGCTGAGTAAAGCGGATGAGCACACATTCCACGAGCGACGATCGAAGACGCACTCAGTGTAGCATTCGTACACGGCCGCACGAGCCGTTTGGAGCAGACCAAGCACAGTGACGAGGACGGACGTGAGATAGAGCTTCATATTGCTGAATTCTCACGGCTTGAGCGAGAGTGAGCTATTAGAACTATGGAAGATTGCGATGGACGTGGCAGGATCGATGTCGCCTGAATGTCGGGAAACTAGAAGATCATGACATGTGGATGCAGCAGTTCAACAAGTCGAAGTGCAAGGCCAAGGAACCGATCCGCAGCAGTTCGATGCATGCACACATGAGCATCACAACCCAAAGGAGGCTGCATGAGCGATGAAATAGCTCGTTTTGCCCTTGTTTGATGTGATCGATTTGTCACATTCTTGGCATCCTCAAACAAGGCAAAAGGACCGGGTGGCTCGTAGTGGATGTACTCCTCCGCAGTTGGATGCGCGGCCCGGTCGCTCGTTCGGAAAGAGTCTTTGCGTTAGTTTGCGATTGCCGGTGTCGTTTCGGCACGGCATCCAGCCGCCGGCAAATCAGTTCTCTGTCTCCTGTTTCCGCGCGTTACCACCCTCACTTCACGCACACTCCTTTTTTTCCAGCCTCAAAGGCCAATACCTAATGCGCGTTACAATACTTGTGCTCTCATTGACAGCGCTCGTTTCTGCGCGGCTTGACACGCGCCAACTCTCGCACGCGGAGCAGTGTGTCTCGGACTGCATCACTACCAACATATTCTCGCTCAACTCCAGCGCCGCCAAATGTCAAACGCTTACTGGGTACGCGCAGACGTTTCTGCGCTCTAGGATTATTCTGACGTACGCCTGGTGGTGTTACAGACGCGATGCTATCACCTGCCTCTGCGCAGTCCCCGACGCGAAGACTGCGCTCGGCAAGTGCACATCCGGGTCGTGTTCCGAGACGTGGATAGTGCTTGTGGTACGTCTTTTGCTCGCTTCATGTTTTGAATGATGTTCGTCTGGAGTTCGTCCCTCTTGAGTTCGCCAAGCTCTGCCTTGTCCACACTGGTCGTTCCCAATTTCCCCTTATGCATCCATCCGAACCTGCGCTTCGCCTACCTTGAGCTCTCACCTGCCGTCTCGATTCATGTCTGTCTGTTGTCTGTCCAGAGTAGCATGTTCGGTCGCGTACCAACATTCCACCCTCAGTTCTCCAGGCTCGTTTTAGGCGATACCAACCCCTTTCTTCCTTTCAAAACGCTTTTATTCGCTCATTGTGATCTCTACTCATGAGGTATACTCTCGTATCATGCCGCTGTGTTGGTGCGACTTCGCGCGACGTTGCATGCCCAACACAACCTCGGTTCTAAAGACGTTGTCTTATGTCCGGGCCGTCGTTTGAACCCACCCAGCGTGCTCTTCTTACTGTTTATGTGCCGTATTGCTTCTTCCCAGTTGTTCTCCAGCATTTGTGTCTGATGTGATTCAATGCTGATCTCATTGCCAGCCTCCGCCAGCGCCAACACATCGGCGACTTCGACCGCCACCACCACTACTTCCCACGCGCATACGACCACAACGAAGAGCAGCCCAACAGATGACACGACCGAGCGCCCGCCGACTGTAGATGAGGGTGGCTCAGGGGATGATGGACGCTCACCGGACGCGGACGCGAACTCGGACGATGATGCAGTCACAGAGGAGGCGCAGAGCGAGAACAGCGCGCCTCGTGTGCAATTTACCTGGAGTTTGGCTGGCGTGGCTGCACTGGGATTGGTCGCCGCGTCGAGGGTCAATTGATGCGTTGTCTCACGAGGTCGTGATCTTCTACCCACTTCGACTCGTATATCCTTATATCTAGCTGAGCCCGTTATTCATAGAATTACATTAGAGCCCGAAATTGAGGTATTTTGCGTTGGAACGTTTGGTCACTGGGCTCCCATACCTGGTTCGCAACACAGTGCCTTCCTTGTAGTTACGGCTGCTATGGAAGATTAAAGACCCTACAGACACGAGCTGCTCAGACCTGAAGGTTGTTGATTGTGTTGTTCATCTGGGGATGCACGCTCAAAAATGTCGGGCGTGTGGTGCCAATGGCTTGTTAGTGACGAGTCTACAGCCGCTGCGCATGTGCTGAGACGACTAGCTTAATTGGGAGCAGCAGATTGTGTCGAGATTGCGAAAGGTGGCCACAGATTGGTGAATTTCAACCTAATCAATGAGCGATGGGGTGCCTGGTATGGACTAGTCTAAGTCCTGCGTGAAACTCCTTCCTATAGTGGTTCTACTACAAAGTGTCAGTAGTCAACACCAGCTGCTATCTGGCTGCAGTACTGCAACTAGTAAATGAGCACTCGCTTTCGAACTCCTCATCCAGCTCGAGGATTGTCACCGCCATTGGGGCAAACATGGGCCAAAGATGAACCGCGGACGTAATGGTTTCCTCGTCCAATAGCTCCAGATTGCAGCCGGAGTGACATCGGATATGGTGCCCGACACGGGGTGAGATCGGAAACATAGATCTGAAACTCGAATAGGTGGCTGCGAAGCCCGTCGCGTTTGGACCTTGAACTCGAAAGAGATGCAGGAAGAGGTGCAAACAGCAATTGGCGCGCAAAGTCGCTAGTTCGTGCCTCGAGCCTGGTGCGATGGCACTTCAATACTGTCACTCGTCCGCATGAAAGTGTGCACTCTGAGCACGAGCTGACAGATTATGTACAACGAGCGTTGAAATAACGCCGACCTGCGGAATTTGGAGACTGACCTGACCAAGTCGTTGGTCTGTTTGCCTGATCGCTAAACAACGAAGCCAAGATCACAGCCTGATACGGCGAAGTTGGAGCGGCGAGAAGCCACTGTCCCGGCTCTCAGGGAACGCCTCGTGTTGACACGGCAATTCGGCGTTGTCTCTCCCTCTTCCTTCCAATCATGCCAGCCAGTTTGGAAGCTCTATATCGAGATCGGCTCCGACAGGATGTGGTTGGAGAGGCAATTTGGGAAGCGAACAGGAATGGTGAAGTCGGTGATATCGGGTATATCCATTATGATGGACGGTTTCACAAGGTACGACATAGCCAAAGGGTTACTCGTTTTCGAGATCTGACCATCCTATTTGAAGCTGTTCAACATCTTCGATGGCAATGGGGTTATTCCTGCGCCGCCTGAGTTGATGCGTACACAGATCTTTAGTCAAAGCTACCCCGAGCCAAAGTCATACGGCGCGACCTTCCGCAACAAAATAGGTGCCGGATTCGGAGTAGACGTCCCTGCTCAGTATGTCCTCATAAACAATGCAGCCTCCAGTTATTAAGAGTTCGAAAGGATTATCGTTGCCAATGTTCAATTCTCGGTGGGGAACCGCTCAGCAGCTTTTCTCCATCCGCGTAGCCCGACGACGGAGAAGTGGTTCGAAGAGACAGGCCTGCTCTCGACATACCTGATGGAGCACGAGTCAGAAATCAAGGAGAGGTACTCTCGCAACCACGACTTTGACACGATTTGGATCATCGAAGCGACGATCCACGCTGCCAGCTACAGGCATGGAGTCGTCTACTCAAGCGAGCGGAACGCCGCAGGCACGCTCGAAATGCATCCCATAATAGCGAGCGGCGCATCCGTTTCGATTCATTACACTACCGAGGACCTGCACAACGTATGCATGCAAATACCGAGTTGACCTTGGTTTACTGATTGTGCTTTGCAGCCCATAATCCGAGGTAGAGAGTGCCCCGAAGCCGACGCTGACATGCACTGCATCGTCATACGGCCAGTGCGGCTCCGAAAAAGGCGATATTTGAAGATGCAGTCGACCAAGGTCCTCGTGTCGGTCACGTCTGCCTTCCGTAGCACGTTGGGCGGCCTGTTCCGTTCCAGTGCCAGTACTTCCAACCCAAGCACAGATCGCAGCCTTACGCGCAGAGGTGGGGATGGTCGTACGGGTGCAAGAGATGAAGCTGGAGGAACTCACGCGGCAGACAGTCTCGAAGGCAAGATGTCCATCGCAGCTGAGATGCAGACCTGATCATAATCTTTGTCGATAGACTCTATCCTCGGGCCATTTGACGACGATACTGCGCGCGACACGATTGACATGGTTCTTGACTGCATCCTCGACGACCATCCGGACCTAGACGGCGTTCTAGTGGATTCATTTTTCCAATTCGACGAGCGCATGGTGCGACTATAGCCCTCCCTTTGGACCACAGCTTACTCTATCCCGCTATTAGATTGGTTCGGAGGCGGCCACTTTCCGCCGCGAGGTTCTCATTATCGAGACCCATAGCACATCAAACGGTCAGCTGACTTGAGTGATTTCGATTAAGAGCTTAACGACCTCAATCAGGGCGGTTTGGGATCGTGAAGTTGGACATCATTGACTGCCAAAGCTGCGGAACCAAGTGCTACGGCGGAGCGGGTCTGATTCGGCATGTCGTTGTCTGCATGGCGCACCAGCAGCTTCTCCAGAGACTGGAGCGAGAGTGGGCGCTACGAGCGCAACGCGCGCGGCGAGTGCGTCGGGCAGAGCCGGCGAATATACAAGATCAGGATCAGGAGCAGGAGCAGGAGCAGGAGGAGCAGCAGGGACTCGATCCTACGCACCAGGTATCGGAGGATGCGCAGGAACCGGCCGAGAAGTCGGCGGCGGAACAGTTACTGGATCTGGTGCGTCAGGTAATGGAGGGGGAGCAGGATTCGGCACTGGAGCAGGACGCGGAGTCGGCGGTGGAGAAGGTGATGCTACAGATGGAACAGGGGCAGCTACAGCCGCTACAGCAGCAGCTACTGTTGCAGCAGCTGGGGCAGCTTCCGGCTCTGCCTCTGCCGCAGCAGCTCGAGCAGCAGTTGGAGCGGCTGGAGTGGCGGCTGGGACAGGAGCAGCAGCAGCAGCAGTTTGAGAGTAAGAAGCAGTTTCAGCAGCTGGAGCGGAAGAAGCAGGAGGCGTTGCATCAGCCGCAGCTGCAGCGGCGACAGCTGCAGTGGCAGTTGGATCAGATGGAGCAGCTGCGGCAGCGGGGGAAGTGGCAGATGCTGGAGCAGTGGGAGCAGCGGTGGGAACTGCAGCAGTTACACGAGGCGCAGGTGCAGGTGCACCGGGCACATGAGCTTCATCAGGCACAAAAGCAGGCGCAAAAAGCGCAAAAGCGGGCACAGGGAGAGCTGCGGTGGTAGAGACACCAGGGCAGCAGCGTACAACAATGGAAGCAGGAAACAGACGCCCGGCCCGAAGCGACTCATAATCCCGCTTCGGCACTGGCTCAAAAGGATAAAAAATGTAGTCCTGAAATGTACGGCTGCCAAACTACTGTAGAAATCAATTGTTGTCTTCATGAATGTCACCTTCGTACAGTATGCAACACAACAGCGACCGATCGCAGTCTCCCAACTCGTTACGTCTAACATACCCACCGACGTCGGTATAGGGTACAGTCGGCCGTTCGTTGCATATGTCTAGTCCTAATAGACTTATCTAGCTTGCGACTGTATCGAGCGGGGACAATATTTCTTTGGTTCTTCTCCCGTTTTATCCTCGTTCGTGCTCCACTCCGATTCTTGCGTCTAAACATGGCTTTTTCATCCTACTTAACATAGCCCCCACGCAGCCTGCGAATATTTCTCGAGAAAAGCGGCTGCATATCTCTTTCTTGACACATGCTCTGAGCAGTAATCTTTCTTACTATCACGTCTCCATTTGCTAGCGCCGAGACCTCTACCATACGCTCAACCTTGGATCATCCCTGAATAGATCCGCTTCCGCAATCTCTAAAAGGAGATCACTAGCATGTAAGGTGCTACTATCTACTATGCTGCTTCAGCCTGATCTGTCTCCTGCGCGGGTACGTCCCGCCTGGCAACTACACACGCTCGCACCGAAGGTCATCGAGCATATTGATGCTGCCTGCTCGTAGGACATTAAAAATATGGTGATCCACACCGCGGCTAACCTGCGCAAGGTCACGCGTTCACGAGTGTGTCAAGCTTTATCGCGTGGATGCGCTGGTACCGAACCTAGATCAAAATGACTGCGGACCGGATCTACGTGAGGTCTGCCTTATGCTTGGCCCTGGCAAAAGCTCCGCGTCTCGTCGCACATGCACCTGAGTCAAGCCATAACGTGGAATTTCTGGCCGGTCGTCGCGAGGTACAGTATCCATGCACAAGTCCTCGCTGACGTTTGCAACGCACGTGTTGTTTCGTGAGGATGTGCACAGCCAGCTTAGCGCGTTGAATTTGCGCGGGTCCCACAAGATGTACCAGAAGGTCGACGCACGCACATTGGTGGCCTCCTCGAGGGCGAGTTTACCGTCGCTGAGGGGTGGTAACACCGATGCTCTTGCGGCTACAGAAAGGGTCCCACTGCGGCTGCGAAGCGCGTTGCGCTGGTCAAATTTGAGGAATAAAAGCTGTACGAGACATAGAGTTGAGCCATAATCAGACCCCGGGCTCGCAGTGTTGTAAGAAGCGGCGCAAAAGAGATTGGCGGGCAAATCGCCGGATCGTGCCTCGAGCCTATGGCGATGGCACTTCAATACTGTGATTCGTCCGCATGAAATTGTGCACTCTGCCTGATAAATCATGTACCACACGCGTTGAACTACCGCTGAACGCCGGAAGTTTAAGACCGACCTGGTCAAGTGATGATTGCTCAACAAGGAAGCCGAGATCACAGCCTGATACGGCGAAGTTGGAGCGGCGAGAAGCCCTGTCCCGCTCTCAGGAAACGCCTCGTGTTGACACGGCAATTCGGCGTTGTCTTTCCCTCTTCCTCCCTATCATGCCAGCCACTGTAGAAACTATTTACCGCAATCGGCTTCGAGCGGATGTCGTCGGAGAAGCGATCTGGGAAGCGAACGACGACGGCGAAGTCGGTGATATCGGGTATATGCATTACGATGGGCGGTTTCACAAGGTACGGGATAGTCAAAGGCTTCCTCGTTTTCAACATCTCAGCATCGGCGTAATTGAAGCTCTACAACATCTTCGATGGCAATGAGATTATTCCTGCGCTACCCGATACGATGCGCACCAGGATCCGTAGTCAACTTTACAATGACCCGAAGTCATACGGCGCGACCTTCCGCACCGAAATAGGGGCCGGAGTAGGGACATCCGCTCAGTAAGTCTTTACAGTCAACGCAGCCTCATGTACTCATAAGTTCAACAGTATTATCGTCGCCAATGTTCAATTCTCGGTGGGGAACCGTTCAGCAGCTTTTCTCCATCCGCGTAGCCCGACGACGGAGAAGTGGTTCGAAGCTACAGGCCGGCTCTCGACATATCTGATGGATCACGAATCAGAAATCGAACAGATATACTCTCCTGACCACGATTTTGACACGATTTGGATCATCGAAGCGACGATCCACGCTGCAAGCTACAGGCATGGAGTCGTCTACTCGAGACAGCGAAGTGGCGCCGGCACACTCGAAATGCATCCTATAGTCGCGAACGGCGCATCGGTTTCGATTCATTATACTACCGAGGATCTGCACAGCGTACGTATGCAGATCATAGAACTCGAACTTGGTTTTACTGATTGTGCAATACAGCCCATAGTTCGAGGTAGAGAGTGCGAAGACCCCAACGCCGACATGCACTGCATTGCCTTACGGCCAGTGCGACTTCGAAAAAGACGATATTTGAAATTGCAGTCGACCAAGCTCCTCGTGTCGGTCACGTCTGCCTTCCGTAGCGCGTTGGGCGGCCTGTTCCGCTCCAGTGCCAGTACTTCCAACCCAAGCACCGATCGCAGCCTTACGCGCAGAGGTGGAGATGGTCGTACGGGTGCGAGAGATGAAGCAGGAGAATCTCACGCGACCGACAGCCTCGAAGGCGAGTTGCCCGTGAAAGCTGAATTGAAGCCCTGCTCAATATCTCCATCCATTGATACCTCAACAGACTCTGTCATCGGGCCATTCGAAGACGATACTGCGCGCGATACGATTGACATGGTTCTCGACTGCATCCTTGACGACCATCCCGAGCTAGACGGCGTTCTAGTGGATTCATCGTTCCGATTCGACGAGCGCATGGTGTGAATTTAGTCATATTTTGAGAGCACAGCTAATTCTTATCCATCATTAGTTAGGTTCGGATGCGGCTACGTTTCGCCACGAAGTCCTTATTGTCGAGACTCATAGCACACCAACCGGTCAGCCGACTTGCGTGCTTTTGATTACATGCCTAATGACCGATATCAGGGCGGTTTGCGATCGTGAAGTGGGAGAGCCTTGACTGCCAAAGCTGCGGAACCAGATGCTATGGCAGAGTGGGGTTGATACAGCATGTCGCTGGCTGCGTGGCACACCAGCAGCTGCTCTCGAGGATTGGACAGGAGTGGGCGCAACGAGCACAGCGGGCGAAGCGAGTGCAGTGGGCACACCGGGTGGGCGTACAGCAGCAATTGCAGGATCTGGCGGAGGTGCAGCAGGTGCAGCAGGCTTTGAATCCGGTGCAGCAGGTACTGGATCCGGGGCAGCAGGTACAAGAGGATGTGCAGGAACCGGCTGAGAGTTTGGCGGTCGAGCAGGCAGTGGATCTGGTGCGGCAGGTACTGGAGGACATGCAGGATCCTGCACTGGTACGGGCCGCGGAGTCGGCGATGGAGAAGTTGCTGCTACAGGTGGAACAAGGGGAGCTGCAGCCGCTGCAGCAGGAGCTACTGTTGCAGCAGCTGGGGCAGCTGCCAGCTCAGCCGCTGCCGCAGCAGTTGGAGCAGCGGTTGGAGCGGTTGGAGCGACGGCTAGAGCAGTATCAGGACCAGCAAATGGAGCAGCAGCTTGAGCGGACGAAGCAGCAGCGGCAGCTGGAGCAGCAACAGGAAGAGGCGCAGCATCATTCGCAGCTGCAGCGGCTGCGGCTGCAGTGGCAATTGGATCAGGTGGAGCAGCTGCGGCAGTCGGGGAAGTGGCAGAAGCTGCGGCAGTGGGAGCAGCGGTGGGAACTGCAACAGTTGCAGGAGGCGCAGGTGCAGGTGCACAGGGCACATCAGTTTCATCAAGCACAAAAGCATGTACAGAAAGCGCAAAAGCGGGCACAGGGAGAGCTGCGGTGGTAGAGACACCAGGGCAGCAGCATACAACAATGGAAGCGGAAACAGACGCTCGGCCCAAAGTGCCGATGAATTGCCAATCCCGCCGCTTCGGCACTGATCAAAAGGAATAGATATTTAGTCCTAAAATGTACGGCTGCAGAATTACTGTAGAAAAAAAGATAATTTTATGCCTTCTGGGTATCACTTTTGTACGTCAGGCTGCTGCTATGTCCATACCTGATTCTCAACCGCCGCTCTTCGCTGATTCTTTTGGGGGTTTTTTTTTTCTCTGTCCGAACGTGCTGCATCACTGGCTTAAATTTACTTGTACAAGTCCTCATAGGTTTATCTAGCTTGAGACTGCATCGAGCGTGGTCAATCTTTCTTCCCGTTCTATCCTGGTTCGTGCTCACTCCGATTGTTGCCTCTTTCATTCTGCCAATCATAGCCCCCAATAATCCCGTAATTCTTGCTTGGGAACAGCTGCTGCTTGTTTCTTTCTGATGCTTGCTCTGAGCAGTGATCTTTCAGTGCTCGATAACCTTTAGTGCGAGCGTGTGTAGTCGCTAGCGGAACTTACACACGCAGAAGACCGATCAGGTTGATAGATAGTAGCACCGTACCGCTAGTAATCTCTCCGCAGTAGTGTGAGCCAAATAAATTAGGCGTGTTCGGGAACGATTCAAGATTGAGCGTATGGCAGAACCTTGGGCCACAAGGGGGTGCAAATGGAGATGTAACAGTTTGAAAGATCATTGCTCAGAGCAGGCATCAGAAATAAACGAGCAGCAGCTGTCTCCAAGCGAGAATTATGGGATGATTGGGAGCTATTATCGGAAGAATGAAAGAGGCAACAATCGGAGTGAGCATGAACCAGGATAGAACGGGAAGAAAGATTGACCACGCTCGATGCAGTCTCAAGCTAGATAAACATATGAGGACTTGTACAATGCAAAGGGATGACCACGGACTGGATGTACGTGACGTCTGCCTTATGCTAGACCCAACGCGTACTCCAACCTGTACCTGAGCCAGGCCATAACGTGGAATTCCCGGCCGATTGTCCCGAGTACAGTATCCATACACAAGTCCTTGCTGACGTTTTCAACGCAGGTTTTGCTCTGTGAGGTCGTGCGCAGTGAGCTCAGCGCATTTCCTTCACGCAGGTTGCCGAAGATGTACCGGATGGTCGACGCACGCAAGAAGGTGACCTCCTCGAGGGCGAGTTCGGCGTCGCAGAGGGTACTGACATTGTTGATCATGCGGCTACAGCAGTGGCACCACTCTGGCTGCGAAGGGCGTTGCGTTTGCCGAATTCGAGGCGTGGAAGCTGTATATGACATAGATTTTGGCCAGAATCACACCTTGGGCTTGCAATGTTGCAGGAAGAGGCGCAAAAGAAATCGGCGTGCAAATTGTGATCGTGCCCATGAACGTGTGCGCTTTGAGCGCAGCCTGATTGATTCTGTATCACAAGCGTTGAACTAACGCCGAACACCGGAAGTTGAAGGCTGTCCTGACCAAGTTATGATTGCTGAAAAAGGAAGCCGAGATCCAGCCTGATACGGCGAAGTTGGAGCGGCGAGAAGCCGCTGTCCCTATCTCAGGGAACGCCTCGTGTTGACACGGCAATTCGGCGTTGTCTTTCCCTCTTCCTCCCTATCATGCCAGCCACTGTAGAAACTATTTACCGCAATCGGCTTCGAGCGGATGTCGTCGGAGAAGCGATCTGGGAAGCGAACGACGACGGCGAAGTCGGTGATATCGGGTATATGCATTACGATGGGCGGTTTCACAAGGTACGGGATAGTCAAAGGCTTCCTCGTTTTCAACATCTCAGCATCGGCGTAATTGAAGCTCTACAACATCTTCGATGGCAATGAGATTATTCCTGCGCTACCCGATACGATGCGCACCAGGATCCGTAGTCAACTTTACAATGACCCGAAGTCATACGGCGCGACCTTCCGCACCGAAATAGGGGCCGGAGTAGGGACATCCGCTCAGTAAGTCTTTACAGTCAACGCAGCCTCATGTACTCATAAGTTCAACAGTATTATCGTCGCCAATGTTCAATTCTCGGTGGGGAACCGTTCAGCAGCTTTTCTCCATCCGCGTAGCCCGACGACGGAGAAGTGGTTCGAAGCTACAGGCCGGCTCTCGACATATCTGATGGATCACGAATCAGAAATCGAACAGATATACTCTCCTGACCACGACTTTGACACGATTTGGATCATCGAAGCGACGATCCACGCTGCAAGCTACAGGCATGGAGTCGTCTACTCGAGAGAGCGGAGTGGCGCCGGCACACTCGAAATGCATCCCATAGTCGCGAACGGTGCATCGGTTTCGATTCATTATACTACCGAGGACCTGCACAGCGTATGCATGCAAATTAATCGTCGTGTAACTTGAACTTAGTTTACTAATTGTGCTTTACAGCCCATCGTTCGAGGCAGAGAGTGCGAAGACCCCAACGCTGACATGCACTGCATTGCAGTACGGCCAGTGCGGCTCCGGAAAAGGCGATATTTGAAATTGAAATCAGCCAAGCTACTCGTTTCAGCCACATCTGCCTTTCGTAGCGCGTTGGGCACCCTGTTCCGCTCCGGTGCTAGTAATCCGAGCCAAGACACTAACCCTAGTCTCACGGGCAGAGGTAACGATGGTCGCACTGGTGCAAGAGATGAAGCAGGAGGATCGCACGCGACCGACAGCCTCGAAGGCGAGTTGCCCGTGAAAGCTGAATTGAAGCCCTGCTCAATATCTCCATCCATTGGCACTTCAACAGACTCTGTCATCGGGCCATTCGAAGACGATACTGCGCGCGACACGATTGACATGGTTCTTGACTGCATCCTCGACGACCATCCGGACCTAGACGGCGTTCTAGTGGATTCCTTGTTCCGATTCGACGAGCGCATGGTGTGAATCTAGCCCTCCTTTGAGAGCACAGCTAACTCTACCCCGTCATTAGTTTGGTTCGGAGGCGGCTTCCTTCCGCCGCGAGTTTCTGATTGTCGAAAGCCAAAGCACTCCAACTGGTCAGCCGACTTGTATATTTGTTGAGCCGTTTGATGACCGATATCAGGGCGGTTTGGGATTGTGAAGCTGAATACCGTTGACTGCCAAAGCTGCGGAACCAAGTGCTATGGCAGAGTGGAGCTGGTACAGCATCTCGCTGGCTGCCTGGCACACCAGCAGCTACTCCAGAGGACGGAGCGGGAGTGGGAGCAACGAGCTAAGCGAGCGCTGCGGGCGTCGCGATCGGTGAGGGAGGCCATACGGAAACAGCGGCAGGAGATGGCGCGAATTCAAAAGCTGAACCGGGCTCTGCATCCGGTGCAGCAGGTACAGCAGGCTGAGGACCAGCGTCTTCCGCAGGTGCAGAGGCTGCAGCTGCAATGGCGGCTGGAGAACGTGAAGAAGCTGCAGCAGCAAGGTCAGTGGCAGCAGCTGCACCAATCAGAGCTGGTGGCGCATCTGCAGGATTTGCAGGTGGCGCAGGTGCGAGTGCACGGGGCACATCAGCTTCTTCAGGCAAAAAAGCAAGTGCAGAAAGGGCAGAAACGGACGCAGGCAGAGGTGCGATGGGAGAACTTAAAGCAGATGCCAGAGAGGGAGCATACGATAATGAAGGAACGGCCGTAAAAGCAGACGCACGGCCCGAAGCGACGGATGAATTGCACATCTCGCCGTTTTGGCCCTGGCTCAAAAGGTCCAAAGGTTTAGTCCTGAAACGTACAACCGCAGTGCTCCTGGAGAAATACAAATATTGTATGCCTTCTTGAATATCATTTGTGTACCATACACTGCTGCTATAACATACCTGATTACCGAGAATATATTTTGCGCGACAGCTAAACCACATCAATACTAGCGAAGCTTCACGTCATCCTCAGGTTCTCGCCTAAATTAACACAGGATTCGTCGCACAATCCGATAGTCACCGTCTGCCTAATGACCGGTGACGACTACGTTTGTATTGCAAAACTGCGGATGATCGGAGGAGTCCATTCATGATAAGCCTTCGAATCAGATGACTTGCGATTGGCCCGAGCCCTTGTCTGGAGCTCACGGACAGGCTGCGACTTCTGCCAATCTTAACGCTGCCAGAGGCTATGGTTACTACTATCTTATAGAACTGTACGGGGGTAGTACACGATAATGAGGTTGTGGTACTTCCTTCTACAGGTCAATAACACTCTGGAGCAAGCTCACTGCGATCGGGACAATGTATTCCTTCAGATCGATTGGACAAGATTTTGCCCTATGTAATGAAGCCCACGTCAGCTCATAGCTGCAGCCATACTTCGTGTTCAAACCACTCACACTCCTCATGTCGTAACGGCAACGACTGCCTTCTTCGTATAGGCATAGAAGCACTGTATCCGACTCGGTTCGCCTACGCAGCAGCTTGTAGCAGTTTGTGGCATGGACTCGGCAGTTGTTGAACCTGCAATCCATGCTCTGCATGATAAGCTCCCCATTATCGGAGCTGGGAACTGCAGCTGGCCTAGCGTATGCCGACGCGGCGAGGAGCGCAGCAGATAAAATTGCGGCCAGTAAGACGGCGCGGGGCATGACTGGGTTAGGACCGGATCAACGTATCGTTGCCAGCTTATATCAATCACAATCGACTGCGACGTCCAGCCAGGCTGCTGACGTTTGGAATGAACTACACGTGCACCGAAAAGCCGCGTGTTGCGCCGGCGGATTGGTCTAGAACCCTTGCCGCGCGGAAAACAGCAGGCGGGCGGTTTCCTTCCGATTGCTGAGCTTCATAGGCGCAACGTCATGGGGCTCCAGGTGGCAGGCAATCGGGCCGCATTCGATGCCAACGGGAAACTCAATTCAGGGCCAAAATACAACAGACATCCGTTTGAGTCCTTGATATACACGTGTTTCTAGTACCAGCTTCTATTTAATCAACTTAGCTAAAGGAATTTGACCTCTGTGCGCTTACGAGAATAACGGAAAGTCACGCTGTGCTGCGCCGTCACTGAGCGCCGCAGTTGGCCGGCACGCGCGTCTCGTTCTCATCGTCTTCGCACACACCCAGCCCGGACGTGGGTTACATCTCGAACGGGCTCAGCTATAACACTTGTCATACAAATTTGAACCCACGAGGTTATGGAGCAAAAAAGCTCGTCCACCGCCACGACACGTGTCACGGCGGCTGACCTACCTCCGGAGCTAGTCTTCAAAATCCTGGAAGATGCAGGCCAGCTTCACATCGCCAACGAGCTGGCTTTTGCTGCCTCCCTACAACTCATTTGTAGGACTGCGCGAAGGCTGCTCCTTCCGATCATCTACTTCGTCGTCATCGTGCAAATCCCGTCGGAATTCTACGTCTTCCCTACCGACCGCCGAAATAGGACATGGGAATTCTTCATCAGTCTTCTCAAGGACGAGTACCCAGTCTTGCGGCCCTTCATCAAGCACCTCGTTTTCATTGGCACACTGCACGTAGATCCGAGCGACTTGATCAATCTAGACGACCTGCGCGAGTGGCACCTCGAGTCCATCTCGCTCGAGTCGCGCGATGAACGTAACCGTGTCGTCGAACTACTTCGAAACATCACCGTCCGCTCATTCTTTGCCGCACCTTCCGGCGAAGGTGCTATGGTTATGCTCCTCCAGATCCAGTGCGCTGAGAACCGACACTCAGTCGAGGACAGCCCGTACTACGTGCGTCCGCTCAGGCTGCTGGAGGCAGTCCGTGTATCAATTCAGATCACCCGCGGGTCGGCGAATGGGGAGTACTACATTGGTCGACATGCCGCGCGCGCGTTCTGGGACCTTCCCACACAGTTCCTTAGGGCTCAGATTCAGCCACCCAACGATCCAGTTACTTTGCGCATACAACTGACCCTTGAGGAACTGGACTGCATTCCTGCTGCGATCCAGCTCGTGGAAGCTGTGCTCCACTGCCCCGGCTTGTCCGTAGTTTTGGACTTGGATACATCCTCCTCCGCGCAAAGTGCGAAGGCGGATGCGCTCGTACAGGCACTCAAGGCCACTCAGGAAATATCCATCGAGCATCGTCAGAAGATTTCTATCTGTTTCTCGGGGGCATCCCCTTGCCCCGCAGAGTGCTTAGACTATGCGCGGCAATTACGGGACGGTGTGGACCTGTGGGATAACGGAAGGCATCTCATCTCTTTCTAGACTGCACAGTATTCGTATACGTGATACTTTCTTGCCCTCCATGGCCGGTAACGTCTCTGCGTATCTATGCGAAACGTATCATACTGTCGGACAACGAGTGCTGAACGAGTCACTGTAAAACTATATGCGCAGAGCTCGAGCTTGCAGAAAGCACGCAAAGCGCATATACTTTGGTGCAGAGGAGCGCACGTGTTACCGCTGCAGGTATCATAGTGGAAGGATTTGACCAATCGATGCTGCACTGTAACATGGTTTTATAATCCCTAGTGCATTAATAAGTATGAAAACCAACTTTTCGAGCTGTCACAGCTTCCAGCGCGTATGAATGCGATGTGCGGAGAGCGGGATCACACTGGTGGCAGCGGCAGACATCGGCTACGTTCTTATGCTATGTTTCTACTTTTCACTGATTTGATAGCTTCTTCATTCGTTATCCAATCTAGCGAGAGACTTTAAATCCATGCACACAGTACCTCAATCTACGTGATCGACCAGGCCATTGTCCAAGATCCAGCACCAAGCTGGCAACAGCATTCCTCGGGAGTTTTGTTTGTGTACACACGGCGTGTAGATGCAATACGATCGGCACATAAATCCCTGCGGGAGGCTTCGGGTCGATTTCGTACACCTCGCCACCACTCGGTTGGACATGAACCGCCTCCTCCAGCCATTTCGGACCCGTCGGTGGCGACCAAAACCCAGATGTTGTGACGATGGGAAGGTCCACATGAACTTCTCTCAGCACAAACAGCTGCGGCATGAGCGTGCGCGCAAGGATGACGTAGGTCGTCGGGAAGCGCAACTGAGTCACACGCGCGCCGAATAGGTCGATGCACGGCATCTGTATGGAGGGCTGGCTCAAATACGCGCTCCGGCCGCGCATGAAGTCGATTCGAAGAGACCGTTCGCAGCGCTTGTCCTCCGAGCTGACGAGTGCTGACGTGATGTACTCGGATTCTAACTGCCTCCCGTTCAGCAACGACGGTCGCTCAACCTCTGTGTAGGTGAGTTTCAATGGACCAGCAGGAATCCAGCGACGCTGCATTGATGCAACTGCAGGAGTTAGAGTATTCCAGCCGGCGCCATCGACGGTGAGCCGTGTGATGTACGGAGGTATCACGTCGCGAAGCAAGTTCCCAAGCTGTGACTGCGTCCAGCTATCCGAAGTGTAACACCGCGGAACATGGACCCGCAATGTCTTAATAGATTTCGACGTGATTAGATTGAGTTTCTGCTCTGTGGCAGCCGTTTGCATATCTCCATCCCAGTCGACCTGCAACCTGCGCATCTGCGGAAAGTGCTGGCCAACATTGATGGACCACAGACTGCAACCACTGACGGCAATCGATTTGGCTCCGCGGAAGGCTGGTGCTGGATCATCAGGCAATATTACTTTGAAAAGAGCGACTGAGCCAATGGTTGCCCGACCCGCAAAGAGGTTCGCTGGGAGTTGGGGAGGTATTAAATCGTCGTTGACCGCGGTGTGAAGCCCGAGCTGGAGACACCGCAGCAGTGGAGCGGGGTAGACCAACAAGCCGAGTACGACTCGCATCTCTGCTATACCGAAGACAGGAGGCACCATGGTGACGTTCAGCGCTACTACACGTTGAGATTGTAGCGCGACACCCAGCGCGTCGAGCACGCATGGCCACATTTCCCGCGCGCGCGCTACATATGAATCCGATACTCGGTTGTCTACATCAGCAGGGGCGACCCTAATTGAGAGTGACAGGCCATTAGACACAATGTCGTGGATCTTCTTGGCGAATTCGATTGAATCCGCTTCTGGGTCTGACGAAATGCGATAAGGGTCGAGCGTGCAGGTGAAGAAGAAAGAAGGATGATCCCGTGCTACAGAATGTAGGCGCTGGGATAGGCATGCGAGAGTGGAGAGGCTGCGAGTGTCCATCCAGTCAAAGATGGATAGCAACAGCTCGTCCGGTAAGACACCAAATGCCGAGAGCGCAGGCAAGATCATAGTAATAGGCAAGTCTGTTGTGATTAGGCGGCGAAAGGGGTCGTCAGACGAGATTATATGAAAGTTAAACGAGTCAGGGGTGCGGAACGAAGGCCCCGCCCGCCCCATGACTCATCGGTAGTGAGTGTCGCTAAACGGGTGGCCCGAATGGTCACGTGGCTCGCAGCCGACGAAAATCGATCCCAGAAGCGGCCCGAATGACATCATGTTGACACCTCCAACGGCTCCGCGCTATCGACAGATTCGTTCACAGGCTCAATACCACAAATTCTTTACTCGCGAGGTAAGGAAATTATTTTCTTCCTGGTGGGTGATCAAGAAAGAGGTCGAGACCAGTAGGGAAGGAGGAAGGGTTCAATTTTTAAAGGACGCATCCATCACCATCAATTTCAGAAAGAAGTACAAATGCTTTGAGTCGACCAGACGATGAAGGCCAATTTCTGAGCGGTACTGCTGCATATCCGCAAGTTCGGAGCACCAAGCGCATCAGTACTGCAGTGAGCGCTGGCGACTCCTACACGTCAGTGGAACCTTTGATAGATAGTGAAGCGCTATGCGTCGTTATCGATAGAGAAACACCCACTGGCCACGTGTACTTTCAGATTAGAGCAACCACGTTTCCGCACTGAAATCCTTCCGCACCTATCAATATAAGCATGCCGAAAATAGCGCCTCTACCAAAAGTCTTCCACGATGCATGTCAGTGCGGATACTGCGGAGGCGGATGCGGGGCAGACAAACGTGGTCTGCTGGAGCATACCGCCCATTTCCAAACGTTGCAAGCATATCGTTCCAGTTGAAAACTTGATTTTACAGTTAAACCACGGCATGGAGTGAAAACTGCCTTAGTGGCCCGCGTTCCTGAATGTGGGTGGGGATCGTGACAGGTGTCAACGCGGAATTGCGGGCGCAGATTAAAGCTTGAAGTGGCGGACCGCCAGCGCAGGGGTCGCAGTTCACCCTGGTGGAACGCCACTTGGAAAGAATTGAGTGGTGGTAAGACTCACTGTATGTTGAGATCGTAATATAGTCTCATGCATCATGGGTCGCGCTGGCCTAATGGGGCATCTGGATGAACTTATTTTGGAAAGTTTGTACTTGGACGCGTTGTTGACTGGCAATTGAAGTGAGCGTGACATTTTGGAGTTTTCTTACGCAAGATGGCCCCTTAATGTGTCCATGTATCATACTCCAGGATATATCCAATCTCACAATTCCGCTCGGTCAATCAGGTGGTCTCAATCAAATTCAGCCACTAAGAACAAGTTGAAGCTGAGACTAGAGGAATGTATTTCGGAGCGCAACATGTCATGGAGAGTTGATGTATGTATGCAGACGACAAACAAGCAAGCGAGTGAATGCAAAGTTAGAGTGAACTTTAGAGAGCGGCCGCAACGACACCGACAGCAGCAGCGAGTGCTACGAAAACGCCCTGAGCTCCCAGGCAAACAGCGGCGCCGCCGGGAGCAGGCAGAGTGGCGGTGGCTGCAGGGAGGGAGCCTGTGCCAGTGCCGCTGGCGGCGCCGGAGCTAGTAGCCGAGCCACTGTGGCTCGCGCTTCCACCACCGCCAGACTGCGAGCCCGTCGCGGATGCCGACCCAGCACCAGTCTCAGAGGGACCAGCAGTGTCGGTGCCGGTGTCGGTGCTGCAGATGGCGGCCGCAGCCTGCTCCGCGGCGGCATGCTCCTCGGGCGTGCAATTGGCCTTGATGCAGGTTATAGTGGCGGTCAGGAACGGCTCGCTATCGCACACGCAGGCTGGTTCAGAGCTGTTGAGATGAATTTAGCCATGAACCAGGAATAATATACGAATGAGAGAGACGTACAAGGTGCCACACTTGGTGTCCGTGGCGGCCTTGGTCGCGCAGTCGGTGGCACACTGTGGAAGTGTGGGCGGGTCATGTGCAAGAACAAAAACGGCGACTGTGAGAAGCGAGAAGAAGTAGGTCGAGCGCATTGTGAATGTCGGGGATGTAAATGTGGTGGGAACGGGAGAGGCTGTTTCTTCTCCATCTCTGTGCGCTGGCTTTTTAAATCAAGGTCTTTGAGCGACCTACGCCAGAGGGTAGAGGTGAGTGCGCTAAGCATGGGCTATTCGCGTGGGTACACTGCGGGGGGGGGTGCCTCAGCCAAGAACGATAGAAACGGGATTCCACTGCCGGCGTCTCAGGCCTGCCACGATGCAAACGCAATTCCGAGCGAGCGTTGAAACCCGCGAACAGAACCTTGCTACTAGAGTCAACAGGTAGTTACTGGAGGATTCACTGCGAACGCGATGGCTTCGCCAGACGTGGCTGTAAAATTTGTGACTGTTCAGACTTTCAATTGCGACGTCTTATGAATTACCAAGCCGCCTGTTTCCCTGTGTAATACTGCCGCTCCGATATTAAGTTGGCATAGTTTCTCGCCGAGTAGTGGCCAGTAGGTCTAAATGAAGTCGAGCCAGACAGGCACGCCACCATCCCATACGGTTTTGCCTTGGACCCACACACGGCGCTGAAATGTATATAGTTCGCGACCCGAAGTCTTATATCCGCGTTGGAACCGTGCACATGGTCGACACAACGTAGTATTGAACAACTGGAGCCGCCCAATCGTCTATCAAGTGTCGGTCAGTTAATGTAATCTGGTCAAGGTGAGAAGCGGAACGCCAAGCGCCAGGGAAGACGATTTAACTCACGCTTGACGCGTGCGCGGTGTTTAGACGATAGTCCAAACACAAGGGCAAACGGCCGTTCGGGCGCTTAGCGGCCCCTGAATGGGCGACTTTCTGTCGATTGTGCACGTGCACAAAAGAACATAACATTAAGAAGTAGTATTAGAAATATCTAGAGATCCCCAGAGCTTAAAAAAAGTGAATTTCACGTTCATTTTAGAATAAATGTGAGTATGGAGCATGTCTTGGACAGCTCACAGAAGCCGGGGAGCAAACCTGAATACAGGTAAGACTCATGGAACAATATACGGCCTTTTAAGACCGCATCGGCAACGACAGCGATTGATCTGGCTCCTCTGGGCGCTCCCAGAGCGGGGGGTCAGATTCTGGCAGCAGCTTCTGACTACCCACTTTGACATCTATAGCTCATACAAGACTACAGGAAGACAGAAATCGAGTATATATTGAGTTGTATAGCAGTTTAGAACCAATTTGTGCAGCTCAATTGCCCCCCAAGCGTCCTCGTGAAAACACCTTCCTGTTGCTCTGGTGCCTCCAGGGACCTCTGGGTGCATTGGAAGGATGAGAATCTAACCCCCATTTCAGGGGGCGTCAGAGCGGCGCGGCTCGTTGCAGACGCGGTATCATAAGTCTGGTGTTTTGGTTTTGTGGCAACATGGTGTGTACGAACCACGCAGACCTCCGTCGTTCCCCACGTATTCACCTATGCACAGTGCTCAAACCTTCCATCACAGTACTTTAGGGAATATGGATTACTAAAGGACTTCTCATATGTAGTACTAAACTATGAAAATATGCTATCTGGACTTGGATGGGAAGGCTACAGGAAACATATGAACCAACATTCTCAGGAACTCGTAAAATTTGGGATTTTCGCTCATTATGCTCTCTATAAGCCCTACGCAAATTTTCAGTATGATTTGACACTATACGCGGACAGGAGCGATAAATTTACCCTCAGGAGCTGAGCGCTCATTGAAAACACGGGAACTCCCGAACGGCTGTGTGTTTGGACTACCCCACAGTGTTCATAGTTTCAATTGCGACGTCTTTGGAATCCCCGAGCCGCCAGTTTCCCTTTATGGCAGTAATATTGCCGCTCCTATGCTAGGTTGGCACGGTGTGTCGGTGAGTAGTTATCAGCAGGTCTAAATGAAGTTAAGCCTGATAGGCACGCTACCACCCCATACGCTTTTGCCTTGGACCCCACAGGCTAACAGTTTTATGCAGGCCAGTGGGTCTGTGTAAAAAAAAATCGCAGGAAAATGTGTCCCGAGGGTACCTCGTGAGCGAAAAACATTTCTACTTTTTCTTCAAATCACCATTAGATTATATTTCACAAAATCGCTGTGCATAGCATTTGAACCTATTGAATCACAAGTAATCGAAAGCGATTGCATACTGCGCTCTTTGAGTGCTATTTTTTTAAGCGTTCAGCGCTTGCTGTTGGGTGGTGGTAAATATTTCGTATTTCAAAGATTCTGTGGCGCTCTGAGCCCTAAATTCCGTCCGGATAGGAGACTATACTGATTCAGTGATATTTGGAAAATTATTGAAAATGCTTGAAATAAGGCTTAAAGTGGCATTTGCGGCGATGCGTGTATATTTATAGTCACCTGCATGTTCCGTCATCTGGCGCCTTCTCGAAAGCGGATCGTACCGTTGAAGACTAGCTCCTCGGCAGACGCCATTCGCTCTTACCCTCCCTCCAAGTACACTCTTTGCCGTCCAACGTTCACAATGCGCTCGCCATTCCTCGCACTCCTTATACTTGCCGCCACCGCATTCGCGCAGCTGCCCGACCCATCAAAGCTACCAACGTGCGTCACCGACTGCTCCAGCAAAGCCGCGGCGGCCTACCGAATGCAAGACCTTGTACGTCTCCTCTCCTCATCATCGTCTCGCGCTCGTGCGCTCGACATATCCCCGAGTCTGACGCGCTATATATAGCCTTAACGTGACGTGCGTGTGCACCAGCAAGGCGTTCCAGGACGCCGCGGGCACTTGTCTCACCGCCAACTGCACGCCAGACGAGCAGCAAACGGCCAAGGATACCCAGACTGCCGCGTGTGGTGGCGGTACTGCCAGCGGGTCCGCAACCGGCTCAGTAGACTGGCTCAGGCTCGGCCACTGCGACGGGGTCAAACTCTGCCAGCCACAGCGGCAGTCAGTCCGCCGGCGCTAGTGCGAGTGGCACGGGATCGAGCTCCACCCCCGCCGCTACTGGTACCCAGCCAGCAGGCTCTGCCCTCGGTCTCGGCGCTCAGAGCATTCTCGCCGCCTTCGTCGCTGCTATCGGTGTCGCCGTCTCGCTTTAAGCCAACACCTCACTCATGATTTGACGTCAGATCATTACATTTACTCTCGCTCACACTATAGGCGATCCCTTAATTCTGCAGTGAATACAACTCACGCCTTTTGTTTTATTTTAAGACTTTCTCGTTTGCCGAGGCTTTTTTGAAACGGGGGATTGTCAGACTGTGGAGGTACAGCGGGGTAATAGCCGTGGACATGCCGAGGGTGCTGATTTGACATGTTCTAATTTCTAACAACGCGCTCGCGTCAAACGCGAGTCAACGCGTCTTTGCCGCTCCTTGGCGCTTGGCATTCCGCACTTGACATCTCGAGCAAGAGTACGTTAGACAGCCTCGCCATTGGACACATGATCGCGCAAGCTCGAGCTGTTATGTAACGCGGATACGGCAGGCCTCTCCAGGTTTGAAGACTTCGGGACGAGAACGATGTACATTTCAGCGCCGTGTATCCGTTTAGACCCGGTGGCAACCCTACCCTGCGACAAATTATGCCAACCTAAGCATATAGGGAAACCGGCAGCTCGGTAATTCCAAAGACGTCGCAATTGAAAGTCTGAACAGTCACGTCTGGCGAAGCCCCCTCCATCGCGTTCGCAGTGAATTCTCCAGCAACTACTTGTTGACGCTAGTAGCCAGGTTTTATTCGCGGGTTTCAACGCTCGCTCGGAACTGCGTGTCCACGTGGCAGGCTGGAGACGCCCGCAGTGAATCCCGTTTCTATCGTTGTTGGCTGAGAGGCACCCCCCGCAGTGTACCCACGCGAGTAACCCGTGCCCAGCGCACTCACCCTCACCCCCTGACGTACGCCGCTCAAAGACCTTGATTTAAAAAGCCAGCGCACAGAGACGGAGAAGAAACAGCGTCCTTTGACCTCTCCCACATTCCCACTCACATTTACATCCCCGACGTTGAAAATGCGCTCGACCTACTTCTTCTCGCTTCTCACTGTTGCCGCTGTTGTTCTCGCGCAAGACCCGCCCACACTTTCGACGTGTGCCACCGACTGCGCGACCAAGGCCGCCACCGACGCCAAGTGTGGCACCTTGTACGTCTCTCTCATCGCGTGTTGGTCAAAGTGTCACGGTTAACATCCCATCCATCTCAACAGCTCTGACACGGCCTGCGTGTGCGATAGCGAGCCGTTCCTGACCGCCACTGAAACCTGCCTCAAGGCCAACTGCACGGCGGAGGAGCATGCCGAAGCGGAGCAGGTTGCGGCCGCCATCTGCGGTACCGGCACCGACACCGGCACGGAGTCTGCTGGGCCCTCGGAGACTGGTGCGGGGTCGGCATCCGCGACGGGCTCGCAGTCTGGCGGTGGTGGAAGCGCGAGCCACAGTGGCTCGGCTACTGGCTCCGGCGCCGCCAGCGGCACTGGCACTGGCACGGGCACGGGCACGGGCACGGGCTCCCGCCCTGCCGCCACCGCCACTTTGCCTGCTCCCGGAGGCGCCGCTGTCGGCCTCGGCGCTCAGGGCGTGTTCGTAGCACTCGCTGCTGCTGTCGGTGTCGCGGCGGTGGCTCTCTAAAAGTTCACTCTAACTTTGCTTGGGACACACTTCCACAATATTTTACTCGACTCACTTGTCATTACATCGACTCTTCATTCCATGTTGAGCTCCGAAAATACATCCCTCTAGTCTCAGTTCCAGCTCGTTCTTAGTGGCTGAATTGATCGACGGATTTTACGAAGTGCGGGGATCGTGAGATTGGAGTTATCGCGGGAGTATGAGAACGTGGACACACGCGTAAAGAACTCCAAAATGTCGCGCTTACGTCAATTACCTGTCAACGCGTCTGCGAAAGCCGGTTCATCCAGACCCATTTTAGCCAGCGCGACCAATGATACATGAGACTATATTACAATCTCAACATACATGGAGTCCTACCACCACCACGCAATGCGTTCTAGTGGCATTCCACCAGGGTGAACAGCGACCCCCTGCGCTGGCGGTCCGCCACTTCAATGTTTTAATCTGCGCCCGCAATTCCGTGTTGACTGGCACCTGTCACGATCCTATTCACATTCAGGAACGCGCGCGAGGAGGAAGACAGGTTTTTTCCCTCCACGCCGTAGGTTGATCTCACAGTCGAGCTTTCAATTGGGACCCATATCGGTCCATCGTTTGGAAATGGGTAGTAGTGCGCTCGTGCAAATTACATCGCGCAAGGCGCCCGCATCCGCCTCCGCAGTATCCGCATCGTGGAAATACTTTTGGTCGCGGCGCTATTCTCGGCATGCATCTATTGATAGGTGCAGACGTATCTCCGTACGGAAATGTGGCTTTGACCATCTTATAGTACACACGGGACAATCGGTCGTTCTTCATGCATCATTTTTCACGATGCATCGCGCTCCACCATCTATTCAAGGTTCCACGCTCGCTTTAGTACTTATTAGCTTGGCGCTCCGAACTTGCAGATCCGCAGCCGTGCCGCTCAGCAATTGGCCATTATCGTCCGGTCGGCTAGGACTGCGCAGTTGCTTAAGACGCACAATGTTTTTGCTGTGGAGAGAGTTCGATGGCTGAACGTTGAATGGAAGTTGGATCCTACTCTACATCCAGAGAGGTATCGGAAACTCTTATGTGGCGGCAGGCGCTGGGACGAAGGTGAACCCATGCTACATCATTTGGAGTAATGGATAAACTGGCTATATGATTCAGGCTTGAGCTGTATGCATTTTCAAGTCCGTCTCTAGGTCGATGATTCTTCTCTCCCCTTGTAGCCAGAAATAACTGAACGAATAAAAATCGAAAAACCAAAAAATCTCTCGCGAGATAACGGTCCCCCGGAGCGTTGCGAGCGCGCGATGCGCAATAAGTTTTGTTTATTTTTGAAGGTACACACGGTGATGACATAATACGTGTATACAGCTGTCGGCGAGTACAGCGACGACGGCAGAGCAGGAGTAGGTGCGAAGCGGATCTGAGAGCCCAAACACTGGAGCTGGTGACAGTGCTGCTGTAAATCGCAGCATTTCTGGCGTTTACTCAGCCAATCTCGCGCTGTACCACCTGTCCGTGATTTGCGCTCATAGGCTTCGCGTTAGTGTCGTTTTTAGCGTCCGCATTCTACGCATTTGCCTGGGACAACAGGTTACAGACCGACTCGGATGTAACAAAGAGGTTTTCCTCGGTCCTATTACCGCCTCGAACGTCCCGTCAACATGAAATCGCAGCCCTGTGTGTGTGAATCAATGTACGGTAACAGGGCGATCCCAGAAGTGAAACGCCGCATGGTCCTCTTACAGTACATCGCGTCAGCGTCAGCTCAATCTCCGTTCAAGTCATACCGGTGTTACACAGGGGCATTTTTGTATACATGGAAATAAGGCAGACGATGGTTTGCTCGTAAATTACAAATTGAAAATGGGATTGCGCTTTTGGCACGGGAGGTATCGGGAAAACTCTTGTGGTGATGGACAAGAGCATAAGTGCGAACCGCTGCTGTCTCGCTCGGACTCGTAAAGCACTCCATTGCGGCCGGCAAGTTGAAACAGCGAGACCACTGATGTGAACAGCGTCATGGGAAAATCCGTTTTTTATATGAAAGCTGCAAATTTAGTCCAATTCAGGTGTTTCCGCGCCCGTCTCTCGGTGTGACATTCGCGTGTTGCTCAGTCTGGGAAACGTGGCTGAACGAACACGGATGCAAACCTGCACTGTCTTCTCCATCCATTCCATCTTCACTTCGAGCGCGTTCTCAACCCGCAACGCCGTTTGATTCCGCCCCAAATCTCAGTAACTGCAACTAAACTCCATGCCTGCCCGCAGAGTTAATCTGCTCCGTCATCGAGTTAACGACGAACGAGCATCGCGACACTGGTCTTGCATGGACCAGTCAGCTGGCCCTTGTGCACAGATCCTATCTGCACACCGTTCGCGCTGTCATATACGTTGTAGCACGGCGCATGCGCATGCAAGATCTTTCCAATCGGCGTCCCGGCCATCGGGGGTTGGAACGTTGCTCACAAGCACCGGTGAGCGGCAAGAGCGGCTCAAGCACAAAAGCGTTACCAGAAAGGTACCTTTGGCAGTAAGCGCTGAGAGCGCACTAGGGTCGCTAATGGCCGCAGCCAACCTGAAAGAGCCTGCTCACGATGCTCACTAGTGATGAGTGTGCTCTAGATACTCTCGATGCTTGTACTGCTCCTCACAGTTGAGAGCAGGTCAAGTAGAGCAAAGCTAAACCCGGCTATCCCACTGTTTCATCACTTGCAGACGCAAAAGAACTCATTACAGGTTAGATTAAAGGGAAACGTATTCTATTAGGAAAATGAGCACGACAAGGAACAGAACCGAGAAAAGGCGCAAATATACAAACATTGGTGCGCTGCGGCAGGATGTACCAGATGCTGCGTGATACTGATACGTATGCATAACCGGGCTCTGCCTTCTGCGGTGCTACTGTCGAAGCGAGGGAGGCTACGGAAGATGGGGCGGAGGGCTGCGCGGCACTGAAGGTCCAGCTGGCGATGGAATACGAGCTCGCGCTGGAGTGAGTGAACTTGGGAGGTCATTTACCGGGTGCCATGTGAACTGGGATCCTGCGAGTGATGCAGGGGCTGTCCCGTGGGTGGCATAGTTGGGCTGTCTGGAGGCGTCATGTACATACAGCTGTGGGCAAGAACTAGCAACGGATCTTGAGCTTGAATTGTGACAGCTCGGAGGGTTCGAAGTTCAGCTTCCACTCGAGAACACGTCTCGCACTCTTTTTGTTACATCTTCTTGAGCGA
This sequence comes from Auriculariales sp. MPI-PUGE-AT-0066, assembly GCA_020744175.1. NCBI lineage: Eukaryota > Fungi > Basidiomycota > Agaricomycetes > Auriculariales > Auriculariales sp. MPI-PUGE-AT-0066. The sequence goes on from JAGTJP010000114.1 coordinate 55,921, forward strand.
GAACATGCCCTAGCCCACAAATGCCACGGCTTGCTGGAGTAGGTGTCGTAGCAGACAATCTTGGATGTGTTCATGAGCACAGAGGTGAATAGTCGACGACCACTGCTTCCGCGCGCAGCAGGGAACCAGGCCTTGAGACAGGCAACAAGGTACAGAGCGGTGAAGGCGACGCAAGAAGGAGCCATGTCCGATACGCGATGAAGTTGGCCAGTGGCGGTGGTGCGGAAGGTGGCGGCGTAGCGGCGGATGGAGGAACTTGTGGACAAGAAAATGTACTGTACCAGAGACGAAGCGGCACACATCTTCTCAGTGTCTTTGAGACCATAACTGTCAGGTTTGACGGCGTCGCTTATGGGCTCGGGGCAGCACTCGGAAATATTCCCGACTTCTCACGTTTCGTCTCGACATTGACTCTCGCAAAACTGGCATCATTGTCTTTTGCACATCCATCTCGACTGAAAAAAGGGGCCTCATATAACAATTTCCACCAGCAAAGGCAGGCGGCTGTGATCCTGATGATCCTACTCCAAAATAATTATAAATATCTTCTAATATAGAAAAATCTCGTATATGCAAAGCGATCTGAAAATTTAGCTTGTACTCGCCAATTTAATTTACGTTTAATATGACGATCTAATACTATTGTAAAAGTTCCCTCAGCATCTGAAATCCCGTATAATTTATGCTCAAAATAGGTACGCCTCTGTGCGTCCACGCGAGTTGAGATGCAGAAATTGCGCGAAGATCCACAATGTCATGAAGACAAGGTTTTGGACCACGTCCTGCGGCTGCGATCGTCTCGAAGTCTGACTCTCTGCGGACATTCAACCTCATCTGATTGTACGATCATCATATGTTTCCTCGTTTGTAGGCCGACAACAACTGCGATCGTCATACTGACGACAAACAAGGGTCATACGAAGCAGAATGTCTTGCAAAGCCTGCTGCGCCGCACCAATTTCGCCTCAGAAGAGAAACAAAAAGAATCTTCCATATTTTGACCTATAATGAACGATGACTACAGGGCCTCGCGAGAGGCAGCTTCCCGTGCAATTTAAGCAGCAGCGGGAAGATGAGATACAAAGCGCCAGTTCGTGCCTTATCTTTTACCGCGAAACCTTGAATCCATGAATATGATAGATCAAGCGCGTACACTGGTCCCCCCACTGGTCCCACCTCAAAAACCCCGTCTCTCGCGCCAAAAACCCCATCTCTCGCGCCAAGTACGCCACCCTAAATCTAGGCAACTTGGTCAACGTGGACTTTGCATGTAGATGCAGTCTCACTCCCAAAATCTTATCCGCTAGCGACCTTGGCCCTTTGCAAATTTCACCGCCGTGTGGCCGCACGTAAACCATCTGTTCGTGCCCATTTGCGTTCCAGTCCGTCTCTTCAGGCGAGAGCCAGACGTGTTCGTGATACGATTCTGGCCGGGGAAGGTCGACATGAACTTCTTTAAGAGCGATCATCTGTGGCAGGAGCTTCTTCACGAGGTGCCGTGCGAGAGTAGTCGAGGCCGCAGATGCACCACACGCGCGCCGAAGTAACTGGTGTAGTCTTTCACCGGGGGGTTCGACCAGCTACTGTAGTTCAGCGCATTCCAGACATACTCAATGTCGAGGGATTGGTTTCGCGACGAGTCCTGTGACGATACGGTGGCTCTCACGAGCATGCTCGTACGATTGATGACGGACATGCCGTGCGATGCACCACCATCCCCGATTTGGAGCGAGAGTCGAAGTTGCCCCTGCAGCATCCAATCGCATTGGAATGATCCAATGTCTGGTGCGAGCACGATCCACGCGGGCTCTCTCTCGTTAACCTGGGAGATGTGATCAGAGCGAGTCCGCACAGGAAGATTCAGGCTGAGATCCTCAACAGCTCTGGAGTATAGACCTTGGGCATGTATAGTCTGACATCCGTCAGCGATTTTTGTAAGGGTACGCTGAGTCGGATATTAGATCGAGTGCCATGCCGCAGTCGTCATTCCAATCAATCTGCAATGACCGGACGCGGGGAAAATATCGAGATATTGTTGGCAATAACAAAATGCTGCGACCGCCAAGCATGACATCCGTGGTCCTCTCCAATGCTGGAATCACCGAATCTGGCATCGATACTCCATGAAGTAATATCTCTGTGACCCGTGCCACGCCGGCGAACAGATTAGACGGTAGTTGTGGCAGCGTCCAATGACAGTTGACCGTGCAATCCCAGGCGTAGACTTCTCATTCTTGGCGCTGGCCGAGTTAGGAGCAAAAGCAATGCTTCCATATCGGCCGGAGAATGGAATGGCATAGTGAGACCGACCTCGAGCGAGACGACATGACCACGCGACATTGCGTATCCCAATACGTCAACAAGCAACGGCCAAGTCATTGGCACAATCTTGGCATCCACGACATGCATTCGGGAGTTTCCACATGGTTTGGTGCAATGCAAATCGAGAGAGGTAGTCCGGCATGGACAATGTGGCGAATGCGCTGAGCGAAGGCTTTTGCTTTCTCAAGTGGCCGCTGACGCGAGGCATATGGATCTAGCCTGCAACTGACGAAAAACGACTCGTGTTCTCGAGCGGTTGTGCGTAGACGGCGCGCAACGCTTGCGAGAGAGAAAAGACCTCGATTGTCCAACCGATCAAATATGGCGAACAGCAGCTCATCGGGAAGGACGTCAAGACCGAAGGTGAGCTCATCAGAGAAGAGACGCGAGGCGAAGGTCTTTGGGAGGTTGCTTTTCATATATACGCGGTGAGTCAAGGCACAGCCGTGATTGGCGCCCCCCCCCCTGCGTTGCCCTAAGTCAAGGTCGAGTCATGCAGTTGAGCAGTTCCGCTCTCTTTGTAAGCCCACTCAATTTTCGGATATTCATAATTTTTCACACACACCAAAACCTGGTTCCGGAAAGTAGCGCTCGCAGGCCGCACGCCGCCCTGAGCACCATGCGAAAGGATCGACAGAGTAGTACGGTACTCATCGTCCTCGTCCCTCTCGCAAATAAAAATAAAAATAAAAGACACACACATGTCTCCTGTATCTGTATTATAATCACACACGACCCTGTCCCAATTCGTAAGACCAAACTAGCTATCCATGCGAGTCCTTAGAGCGCGGCGCCCCGCAACCAAAAAAAAGGAAGCAGATCAATCACCGGCGTGTCGCAAACCATCAGTATCACAGCGGATGATACAGTGTTTTTTTTTTTTTTTGATGGCGTGTCCACGCGGTGATGACGCAGACCTGCCGTCGGCAGCAAGTTAGCAGCAGCAGCAGCAGCAGCAAGTGATATACCCGCCGCCGGCTCTACATATCCGGCGGTTCGTCAGCATAATCTTTACAGATGTGCGCTCACGCCGATGACGGAAGCCGACGCGACGCGCTATTCACTCACATCCCGGACCCCAGTGCAGATGCTCTTCTTGAGATTCTATCCGATATACTACGAATGGACGTCGAGCCGAGGGTTACAGTCATAGTCTCGCCAGGCGCGAGGGCGCTGGCTGATGCGACTAAAATTGCAGCGTCTCGCGACGAGATGGTGCGAGCGATCCGGACTTTGGATGAGCGAGAGCAGAGATCCGCTGTGGAAAGAGTTCGGTGGTTGAACGTTGAGTGAAAGTGGAATCCTACTCGACATCCAGAGAGATATCGGAAACTCTTGTGTGGAGGCGGGAACTGGGACAAAGGTGAACCCTGCTGCCTCCTCAGGAGTGATGGATCAACTGGCTCATGCCTCAACTGTGCGCTTTGTGCATTGTAAAATACATCTCCATATCGATGATGTTTCTCTGCCGTTTCGTCGCCAGCAGTAATTGGATACCCAGCTTCCTCCCTTCGCAACTCCCTGAGCATTGCTGAACCACATCATGTCCCAGAGATGACTGTGCTCTCGCTTTCTCTACTGCTCTTCTTGCTCATTAATGGGGTAGCCAAAGGGCCGACGGTAACCAAGCAGCTGATGATTGCTTCGTCAAGCAGAAGGCAACGCTATGGGGCGGCGGATGCTGGCGTGAACACCTCGTGGCGTAGGGAAATCGTGCGGGGCAGCCTGGCCATGAACACGCAGCGCCTGGCGGGCGGCTGCTTACAAGAGGATTCAATCATCAAATATCGACTTGAGGTGGGACCCCCGTTTTTCACCCCGAGGGGTATGGAGAATTCCTCTCTGTGGTGGTGAGTAGTGGGGCCGGACTTGAAGGCACCCCGTTGAACCCGGCGAGTTGAAACAGCCAGGACTACTTGTGTTACCAGCAGGATCCAAAGATTCATTGTTGTCGACAGAGCAAAAAATGTACTCCCAATCAGGTATTAGCGGGCCATCTCTATGTGAGATTTGTGTGTTCTTGCTGCCGGAGGAGGTAAATGGAACACGGATGCAAACTTGCACTTGTCTTCTGGATCCCATCACACCTTCTCTTCGTGCAAATTTTCACCTCGAAACGACATTTAATCCCCCCCACCCCCTCATCCCAGTGCCTGCATCTAGCCTGAAGGTCATAAGTCTGCAAATGTCTGCGCGGCACCTGCCACCAGAGTTACTCTGCTTCATCATCGAGTTGGCGGCGAACGATCGTCGCGACATTGACCTTGCATGGACCAGTCAGCTGGCCCTTGTGCACAGAACGTATTTGCGCATGGTTCGCGCGTTCATATACGAGCTGTATGTCGTGGCACGGCGCGTGCGTATGCAAGATCCAGCCGATCAGTGTCCCAGCGCGGACCCATCGATACGCGAGTTCATCGTGATGATGAAGGACGAAACAGACGCACGACGAGCGCACATAAAGTGTCTTGTATTCTCGCTACATCCAAATCAACTCCAGCTGGCAGATCTCGAGGGTTGTCGGTGGAACATCGACACCGTCGTTTGCCCGTCGGAGGGAGAATACGACGACGAAGTGAGATACCCGCCGCTGGCTCTACATATCCGTCGGTTCGTCAGCGTAATCTTTATAGATGATGATGGTGATAAGGGGATCAGCAATGTCGTCGTATCGTACGACGTTGAGCTGGCTGCGCTCACGTCGATGACGGTACCCGATGCGCTGTTCACCCACATCCCGGACCCCAGTGCAGATGGTCTCCTCAAGTCTCTATCACACCTACTGCGAATACAAGTCGAGCCGAGGTTTACGGTCATATTCTCGCCAGGCGCGACGGCGGTGGCTGATGCGACTGCAAATGTAGCGTCTCGCGCCGAGATGGTGCGAGCGATCCGGACCATGGACGAGCAAGACCAGAGCTCCGCTGTGGAGAGAGTTCGATGGCTGAACGTTGAATGGAGGTGGGATCCTACTCTACATCCAGAAAGGTATCGCAAACTCTTGTGTGGAGGTGGACGCTGGGACGAAGGTGAACCGCTGCTACATTAGGGTCTGGGGATGATGTATAAAAGTCGCAATCCGATTTCTCCCCTTGCGCCGTATGCGTTTTTCAACTGGAAGGTATCATTTATCAGTATATGAGTACTCTGCTCTCTTGATTGTCACAGCCCTGCGTCTCGATCTCAGAAGCCGGAACATGACTGAACTCGTGGATTCGCTTGCGACAACCTGACGCCATCGCCCGGTCGGCGGTGGCCGTCACTCCAGCTTTGTCCTCTTGCTTTTTTCGCTCCCAACATCCCAGGCATGCCCTTCCTTACACATCAGCTGTGCTGAAGGTGAAATGCGTTTGTTGAAGAGACGGTTTCCCGACTTTGCGTCAAGACTACTCTCGCTGACCGACATCAAGATCCTCGCACAACTACCTCACCCAAAGCCTCACGTAGCCCGTCTTTAAACGTTCTTTCACCTGCCATATCGCCCGAATGCAACAATACAGCCAGAACCCCTTGACCGTTCCCAATCTTCCCGCGGCGCCGCAACCTCAGAGAGAAAAAGTCTCTCCATCTCGCCTCACGACATCCTTTAGACAAAACACTGCTTCTCCCACACACTTTGACGTGCAGCCTTACTATTGGGGGGAAGGGTGCATGTTGTTGCCCGGCTGCCGCGGAGCCGCAAGACTGCGGTACCGTCGCGGTTGCAGTTGTCCAGTGTGTGTCCAGTGCTTAGCCGGGCGAGGACGGCCCCGGTGTGCGCAGCATGCAACAAGATTATATATAAAGACTGGCTGTTGTCACTCATGCGCGCTGTTTTGCTTCCCATCTGTCTTTTGCCGTCCTCTATCGAGTTTCTCGTCTGTGCTCCTCTTCCGGGTCCCACACTCCCATCCAACACTCAACACTCGGCCCCCTCTCGCATGCTGGTGCCCAACACTACACAACGGCAACAAATTCTCCTTCTGTGTTATCGATCATATCGGAGCTTCGTGTGCTTTTTTCCCCGCCCCAACCCGTAATGTCTACGCGTTGCGTTCGCTCTTCCAGTCCTGAGGGGTCACGACCACCACACGTTTTCACGTTCCAGCCCAGCTAAAAAAATCGTTCGACGTGATTACACAACAATGCAAGACTAAAAACTACACCCGGGGCATGCTTTTAGCCAACTTTTGCTCTTACCCGCCCCGCGTGCGCGCGCGCGTGTGAGCTTTCTTCACACTGCTGCTGCTGTTTATCACACGCTCGGTAGAGCAGTAGTGTCTGTGCGTCGGGGATATACGATGTGCGGGTTTACGGGTGTCGGCGGCGTCGTCGTCGTCATGATCGGGGGTCTTGAACGTCGCCCCTTGTCAGATTTTTCAAGACCCTTGGACCCTGAAACCCCGACCTTGGCATGCCCGCTCATTCGCGTTTTTTTCTTCAAATTTTTTCTCGAACGTGCGCTCGACCTTCAGAACTCAACGGACGACGGTACTCGCTTTCATTTCAATTCTGACTTGGACAGAGGAATGTCAGCTCCTCACTTGAATCTCCAAGGGGGTGTGGTGTGGATCCTTGTGGCGACCGGGTTCTCTTTACTCTGTGTCATTTGCCTTCTCATACCTGTGTCACGTCAGGCCGGGAATGTTACGGGTCAGTCATTTCCGCCCGGCTCTTCACTTGACACAATTCACTTCGGAGGGTTTTTCTTTTGACGGAAAAAACGGCATTTGATCGTCAAGTTTGAAACTTGGTGGTGGAAATTTTTTGATGATGGCGGGGACTAACTAAACATCAATTGAATGCGCGCGTGGGCGAAGGGCACATGATGATCTCATTTTCTTGCCCACCAATGCGAAATTTTTTTGATGCCCGCGTCCCACATTACGCACACACCACCAACCGCGCAGTGCAATGCGCGTAGAAGGGCTTCGCGTCATGAGAAATGGAGTCGAGACGCGAGCGGTTGGTGCGCAATGTGGGGGTGGTGATTAAGTGGAGCGGGGTTTATGTGTTGGTGGTGATGGGATGATCGCCGTGCAACAGCCGGTGTCACACGCGCACGCGCGAGGGAGGATCCGTCGGACACTGGATGGAGAAACACGACGGACGCTGGCGTAGGCCGACCGGGCGCCGACGCTTTTGCCCACCTGTCCAAGAGAGAGAGATGAAGTTGCAAGACTTCTCGTTGCGCGCAGAGGCGACGCACCAGCTCCACGGCGCAACGCACAGGTCGGATGCCGGCACTTGAGATTCTCAGAAGAAACGAGTGATCGACGCGATGGTCTAAATTTTTGGGTCCGGCGTCTGACCGGCGTCCGCCATCTCGAAAATCGTTCGATACCTCGTTTCACCAACAACAATCCCCGGATATAAAAACCTGCGCTTGCGGGGTTTAGGAACAAGTCGTCTCTCTTCGACCCCCCCAAAAAGTCTTACAACTCTCGACTTTACTCCGACCGCACCCCTCATTTCAAAGATGCGCTCGACATTCTTCTCGCTCTTTGCCCTCGCCGCCGTTGTCGTCGCTCAGATCCCTGACGCGGCTGACATCCCCGAGTGCACTGCCAAATGCGCCAACGATGCTGCCACCCCGCCGCTGGCTGCGAGAACTTGTACGCCGCTCTCTCTCTCTTCATTCCAAAATACCGCAGTGCTGACTGTTTTTGCTTCAAACAGCGCTGACATCGCCTGTGTCTGCGCGAGCGACAGCTTCCAGACCGCCGCCGGTGCCTGCATCACCACGACCTGCCCGGACGAGCTCGAGGCCGCCATCGCGCTCTCGGAGCAAGTCTGCGCCGCCGGCACCGACTCGGCGTCTGCGGGCCCGTCCGAGACCGAGTCTGGCTCGGCCACCGCGTCCGGCACCGGCACCGGCACCAAGAGCAGCACCGGCACCAAGAGCAGCACCGCGTCCGGCACTGCGCTCCCCAGCGGCACCGGTTCGTCGTCGGTCCCTAGCGCGTCTTCCACCACCCCGGCCGGCTCGGCTGCAGCCCTCGGTGCTTCCGGCGCCGTCGCTGCCTTTGTCGCTGTCGCCGTTGCCGCTGCCCTTTGAGCGTGCCCTACGACCACTCATCACCCATCCACACACCCCCTCACGCATAGTTCTTTGGTCTTTTAGACAGCTCTTCCGTTCCTAGTCATTCGTTGGACGGGGTCATGCCTTGCCTCACTTTACTACACGTCGCGTAGCGAAATAAAATCTCTACACATGTTATGCGCTTTACCCCAGCCTTCTGGAGAACGTGATTGCCAGCGAAAATATTTGCAAGGATCATTGAGCTCATTAGCCGGGGGAAACACGCGTGGACAGATCGAGGGTGGGTGTGCGCATTTTTAGAGCCCCTACATTCAAACAAAACGCATGCCCCCCGCACGCTTTCCTGTGTCCGGCATTCATGCGCATCCCACTTCCTCTTCTCTCCACTCCACTCTCTAACTCTCTGCCAGCCTGAACGCGTATTCGTCTCGGCTCGTGGCATACGTATGCGTATACCCCTACGTCATCACCACATCGCCTCCCCCCACGCCATCCATCACAACACAAAACACACGCGTGTGTGGACCCCCTCCATCAGATATACGTCTCGCGCAATGGTCCGGGCGTGATCTCGCGAGAGACAGTCACGTCCCCCACCGGTGATTCATTTTGATTCTTTGATTTTGATATCCGTGTTTACGGGGTTTTTTTTTTTTTTTTCGCTGCTGCGGGGTAATATCGTGCATGGGGATGGATGGGTTTGGTTTTTCGTCTTTGCGCGCGCCCGAGCTCCGTGTGATGATGCCATGAGAGAGAGTTCATGTTTAGAGCTGGGGGTACGTACGCGGTACTACGATGCAGCCGCCGACACCCCTCCCTCTATCCCTGCCGCTTCGCCCAGTTCTCGCGCACTACACCCATACAATATCCTCGCAAATTTTTTTTTTGTCTGGATATATACGCGGAGAGAGAGACCGCGTCGGACGTGCCGCGCGAGAGGTAACAAGACAACACGACAACGCGACACAAAACGCCAAAAGCCGAGGCCCCCTCTCCCGGGACCCTTCTCGTGCAAACGCGGCTTTATTGTCTGACGAGGAGGCACACACGTGGATCGGGAACCGGTCAAGAGGGGGGGGTACCTTGCTTTGCTTTGCTTTTGTCGCAATAGAGCGGAATGGTCGAGAGTCAATGTCGAGACGAAACGTGACAAGTCGGGAATATTTCCGAGTGCTTGCTTGCCCCCGAGGCTTTATAAGCGAACGTCGTCAAAAAAAAACCCTGACAGATGTCGAGCAGAGTAATCATCAAACCTCGGATTTGCGTCTGGGGTACGTGAAAGGGTCGAGCAAGGGTACCCCCCCCCATCCCGGTACTCCGGGTCTCCATGGCCGGAATGCGAGACGCGATATGCGATTGTCTCTCTTTGGCGAGAGGGGGACGAGGACGGTGAGGATACCGTACTATTCTGTCGATCCTTTCGCCATGGTGCCTCAGGGCGGTGTGCGGCCTGCTGAGCGGCTACTTTCCGGAACCAGGTTTTGGTGTGTGTGAACGATTTTTAAATATTTCGAAAAATCAAAGTGGGCTTACGAAGAGAGCGAAGCTGCTCAACCGCATGACTCAACCTTGACTTTGGCAACGCAGACGGCTGTGCCTTGACTCACCGCGTATATATGAAAAGCACCTCCCAAAGACCTTCGCCCTCGCGTCTCTTCTCTTATGAGCTCACATTCGGTCTTTGACGTCCTTCCCGATGAGCTGCTGTTCGCCATATTTGATTGGTTGGACAATCGAGGTCTGGTCTCTCTCGCAGGCCTTGCGCGCCGTCTACGCACAACCGCTCGAAAACACCAGTCGTTTTTCTTCAGTTGCAGGCTAGATCCATATGCCTCGCGTCAGCGGCCACTTGAGAAAGCAAAAGCGTTCGCTCAGCGCATTCGCAATATTATCGATGCAGGTCTACCTCTCTCGATTTGCATTGCACCAAACCATGTGGAAACCCACGAATGGCCCGTTGCGGATCCGAAGATTATTTCAACAGCGTGGCCATTGCTTGTCGACGTATTGGGATACGCAATGTCGCGTGGTCATGTCGTCTCGCTCGAGGTCGGTCTCACCATGCCACTCCATTCTCCGGCCGATATGAGAGCCTTGCTTGTGCAACTGGTTCGAACAGCGCCAAGAATGAGAAGTCTACGCCTGGGATTGCACGGTCAAGTTCATCGGACGCTGCCACGACTACCGTCTAATCTGTTCGCCGGCGTGGCACGGGTCACGGCGATATTACTTCATGGAGTATCGATGCCAGATTCGGTGATTCCAGCATTAGAGAAAACCACGGATGTCATGCTTGGCGGTCGCAGCATTTCGTTATTGCCAACAATATCTCGATATTTTCCCCGCGTCCGGTCATTGCAGATTGATTGGAATGACGACTGCGGCATGGCACTCGATCTAATATCCGACTCAGCGTCACTTACAAAATCGCTGACGGATGTCAGACTATACATGCCCAAGGTCTATACTCCAGAGCTGTTGGAGGGATCTCAGCCTGACATCTTCCTGTGCGGACACGCTCTGCATCACATCTCCCAGGTTAACGAGAAAGAGGGCGCGTGGATCGTGCTCGCACCAGACATTGGGGCATTCCAAAGCGACTGGATGCTGCAGGGACAACTTCGACTCTCGCTCCAAATCGGGGATGGTGGTGCATCGCACGGCATGTCCGTCATCAATCGTACGAGCATGCTCGTGAGAGCCACCGTATCGTCACAGGACTCGTCGCGAAACCAATCCCTCGACATTGAGTATGTCTGGAATGCGCTGAACTACAGTAGCTGGTCGAACCCCCCGGTGAAAGACTACACCGGTTACTTCGGCGCGCGAGTGGTGCATCTGCGCCTCGACTACTCCGCACGGCACCTCGTGAAGAAGCTCCTGCCACAGATGATCGCTCTTAAAGAAGTTCATGTCGACCTTCCCCGGCCAGAATCGTATCACGAACACGTCTGGCTCTCGCCTGAAGAGACGGACTGGAACGCAAATGGGCACGAACAGATGGTTTACGTGCGGCCACACGGCGGCGAAATTTGCAACGGGCCAAGGTGGCTAGCGGATAGGATTTTGGCAGTGAAACTGCATCTACACGCAAAGTCCACGCTGACCAAGTTGCCTAGATTTAGGGTGGCGTACTTGGCGCGAGAGATGGGGCTTTTGAAGGGGGACCAGTGTACGCGCTTGATCTATCATGTTCATGGATTCAAGGTTTCGCGGTAAAAGATAAGGCACGAACTGGCGCTTTGTATCTCATCTTCCCGCTGCTGCTTAAATTGCAATGGGAAACCGCCTCTCGCGAGGCCCTCATCGTTAATTATAGAGTCAAAATATGGAAGATTATTTTTGTTTCTCTTCTGAGGCGAAATTGATGCGGCGCAGCAGGCTGTGCAAGACATTCTGCTTCGTATGACCTTTGTTTGTCGTCAAGTATGACGATCGCAGTTATTGTCGGCCTACAAACGGAGGAAAAATATGATGGGCGTACAACCAGATAAGTTCGAAGATCCGCAGAGGAGTCAGACTTCGAGACGGTCGCAGCCGCAGGACGTGGTCTAAAACCTTGTCTTCATGACATAGTGGATCTTCGCGCAATCTCTCACGCTGCATAGCCACCCGCGTGGCGCACAGAGGCGTACCTATCTTTGAGCATAAATCAGGATCACAGCCGCCTGCCTTTGCTGGTGGAAATGGTTATATGAGGCCCCTTCTTTCAGTCGAGATGGATGTGCAAAAAGACAATGATGCCAGTTTTGCGAGAGTCAATGTCGAGACGAAACGTGAGAAGTCGGGAATATTTCCGACTGCTGCCCCCTAGCCAATAAGCGACGTCGTCAAAAACCTGACAGATGTCGAGCGGGGTCATCATCAAACTCAGATTGAGTCTCGGTACGTTAACGGGTCGAGCAAGGCACCCATGTGCAGTTGATAGATTCGGCTCTCGGGAGCTTCGAGCCGCAGTGAGCGCAGAGCGCAGAGCACAGATGGCGGACATTGGAGGCGAAGGACCGTCTCGTTACGAACGCGTTTCTTCTATGTCGGAAAGGGTCACTGGGTACGGAAGGACCTGTCTGGGGCGTTTTGGGAGCGAAAAAACGGGAGGACAAAGCCGGAGTGCGGGCCCACCGCCGACCGGGGCTGGCGTCGTGTCGCAAGCGACATCACTCGTCAAGGTCACGTTCCGGCTTCTTTATTCGAGAAAGGTACTCTTGTGAGTTGAAGAGCAGCAGAGAGATCGTAAGCAGAGTCATCGCCGGGAGATATGGTTCAGCAATGCTCAGGGAGTTGCGAAGAGGCGAACACCACATTCAGTTATTGCTGGCGACAAGGGGGAGAAGAGAAACATCGACCTGCAGACGGAATTTAAAGTTCGTGGGGCGGAAGGTTGAGTAATAAAGCCAGTTCATTCATGACTCCTGATGAGGCAGCAGGGGTTCACCTTCGTCCCAGCGTCCGCCTCCACATAAGAGTTTCCGATACCTTTCTGGATGTAGAGTAGGATCCCAACTCCATTCAACGTACAACCATCGAACTCTCTCCACAGCGGAGCTCTGGTCCTGCTCGTCCATAGTCTGGATCGCTCGCACCATTTCGGCGCGAGACGCTGCACTTGCAGTAGCATCAGCCAGTGCCCTCGCGCCTGGCGAGATTATGACCATAGCCCCTGGGTCGACGTCCATCCGTAGTATATCGGACAAAATCTCAAGAAGAGCATCTGCACTGGGGTCCGGGATGTGAGTGAATAGCGCGTCGGCTTCCGTCATCGGCGTGAGCGCAGCCAGCTCAACGTCGTACAATACTATGGCATTTGTGATCCCCATATCACCATCATCTATAAAGATTACGCTGACGAACCGCCGGATATGCAGAGCCAGCGGCGGGTATATCACTTCGTGGTTGTCTTCCCCTGCCGGGCAAACGACGGTGTCGATATACCACGGACGGCCCTTGAGATCTGCCAACTCGAGTAGATTCGGATCTAACGAGAATACAAGGCACTTGATGAACGCCCGTCGTGGTTCCGTATCGTCTTTCAGCATCATGATGAACTCGCGTATCGATGGGTCTACACTTGGCCGCTGATCGGCAGGATCTTGCATACGCACGCGGCGTCCGACGACATACAGCTCGTATATGACCGCGCGAACTGTGTGCAGACAGGAACTGTGTACAAGAGCCAGTTGGCTTGTCCAAGCGAGAGCAATGTCCCGATGCTCGTTGGCCGAAAGCTCGATGATCAAGCAGATTAACTCTGTTGGCAGACAACACAGCGCAGACATTTGCAGGCCTGCAACCTCCGGCTAGATGCAATTACGGAGATTACGGACGTATTCAAATGCCGTTGCGAAGTATTGCACGAAGTGAAGATGTAATGGGATCCAGAAGACAGTGCATGTTTGCATCCGCGATCGGTTCCCGCAGTAAGAGCACGCATATCTCACAGAAATACGGTGCACCAATACCTGATATGGAGCACATTTGCACCTCTAATAGTTAAAAGGATCTACGGATGAAGCTGCTAACATAAGTCCCCTGACTGTTTCAACTCGCTGCTGTTCTGCATTTCCGAACTCATCCCATTGCCCACCACGGAAAAGTTCCCGATACCTCTCGGGGTGACGAACGGTATCCGACTTCCAGTCAATACTCGACCAGCTAACTCTTTGGTGAATGGTCTCCTGGTGCTGCATGTTCATGGCCTGTACGACTCGCACGATTTCAACCAATGAGGCGTTTGTTGAATATGGAAAGGGATCTGAGGAATTTTCTGGAATCTTCTCGCTTTTACTCTCTCGTTCCGGCAATCTCCATTCCATAGATAAACTGCGTCGGGAGGCACCGGAGCTTTTCTCTGGTTGCCCTTCTCCCGTCGCAGGTATGTAGTCACGCTCTCAGTAGATCGAATCTCATAACTGGTTGCCCTTCTCCCGTCGCAGACAATTAAGTTCAACAGGTTATGAGCCCCGCGCTCTAGGTGTACAAATCCCGAATTACCATCGGCCACACACCCGCGCACATCACTCACCTACACGGCCATTTGCACCCCGATCCTCGCGCAATCTCACTCACGCGATCATCGACTTTACCTGCGATCACCAGAAGATATCGGATCGACAAATCGAGCTCTTGATCTCCCGTTGTCCGTTCTCAAAGCAGTGAGCAGACCAACTCCGAGCAGTTGGACTTTATCGCACCTGTATCCTCGACCCGCTTTCCTTGCATACGAGCTCTCGCCCCAAGTATAGCGATTGCCAGGTGTACCTGACGGGAAGTCGGCACTCGATACTCTGAAGCTACTCCTTGCGAGTAGTGCGAGCCTCTCGAGCAGCAGCCCGTGCGATTCATAGGGCTTGTGTAGTGCGCATCCCGCACCTCGTCCTTCCCCTTCACCCGCTACACCGCTGGGGAAGTAACTCCCACCCTTCTGCTGTCGGACGAGTCTCCACAGAGAAGTAAATTGCCCCTCGCCTGCCCTGCTGAGACAAAATGGACACGGCGGATCTATCTCGGATTGCCCCTCTTACGATCGGCACCTACCCTACATGGGAACTTGAAGTCTCGTCATTCCTCCGCACCAAAGGCCTCTGGCGCATCGTCATCGAACTAAAGAAGAAACCAGTGTACGCTCCACCGTCCCCACCAAATGTCCTCGACCAAAGCAAACTCGACGCCATTGAAAAATGGGAAGAGGACAATTCGCGCGCCGCAGGTTACATCGCAAGGACTCTCTCCCTCGAAGAAAAGACAGCCATGCGCAACAAAATCGACGATGGAATTGAGCTCTGGAAAGCAATCAAAGCACGCCATCTCACTACCCAAGCCACGTCGCGCTATAACGCGTACAACGAATTTTTCAATATGCGCCTTGGAGTCGGAGAGAAGCTAGACGTTTTCGCCGCGCGTGTCGCAGATGCCATGGCTCGCATCAAGGAGCGACGTGAATCCGGCTTTACTATCGACAAGCTGGACACTGAGCTCACAACCATGGCCATCATCCGCGCACTGTCAGATGACCACAGCTGCAAGATGCTCGTCACCAACCTGATCGGCGACGACAGCAAGCTTGGAGACGTGCAAGCCCTTCGCCAGCGCCTCATCGTCGAGGACATCAACCGAGAGACAGCGCCTAAACTCTACGGTTTGAAGAAGACCGAACACGGCGTTCTGGTCGCAGAGTCCACAGCAGGCATAGTCGCCGCAGCCACCACGACAAGCACTACCGCAAAACCTAAGTGTACCAATTGCAACAAGGTTGGACACACGGCAGAGAAGTGCTATAGTGGAAATGGAGGCGGAGAAAGGCCTAAATGTACCTTCTGTAACAAACTCGGCCACCTCGAAGACAAATGCTTCAAGAAGAAGGACAAGGCTAAGGATGACGAGATAGCAGAACTCAAACGCGCGCAATCCAACGCCGCCAACACTGCCCTCGTCGTTCACTCAGCCGGACCCAACGCTACTGCAAACGTCGCCCAATCGGCAAGTGTCGCTCTATCCTCGTCCACCGAACACACAACTAATCAATCATGGCTGGCAGACTCAGGCGCCTCTACTCATATGACGCCCTCAAGAGAATTCTTTGCCAAATACGAAAAGTGTAAAGCTCCAGTACGCGTAGCAGATGGAAACATCATACACGCTGAAGGAGTGGGCACGATCGTATTCAGACCATGTGTGAACGGTGTAGATAAGAGACCCATTGCCCTGACGAATGTACTTCATGTTCCCCCACTCAATTGTCACCTCATTTCAACGAATTACCTCGTGAAGAATAAGGGACTCACCATGGTCGCAAAGGCTAATCAAATGACCTTCACCCTTGACGACGAAATCACATTCACAGCGACTATTGGTGACAACTGCCTCGGGTACGCAGACATGAAGCCCATAAGTCAAAATTCGACCAACGCTGTCGCTCTTCAAGCCTCTCTTCCCCTTGATATCACGTTGTGGCATAGACGCGCAATGCACCATCATATCGGAGGATTAGAGCGAGCAATAAGAGAAGACATGGTCACAGGTATGCGCCTAGACACCAAGCGCAAACCTGACCCTATCTGCGAACCCTGTCTCGCCGGCAAAATGCACGCAAACCCATTCAAATCAACTGGAACGAAAACGAAGAAAATCCTAGAACTAGTACACGGCGACATAGTCGAGATGCCCGTGCTCACAGTATCAGGTTACAAGTACTTCGCTGCGTTCCACGACGACAAATCATCAAAACACGCCGCTTACCCACTGCGAAAGAAGTCAGATACATTTGAAGCATTCAAAGTGTATAAAGCATGGGCAGAGAACGTGACAGGGGAAAAGATCAAAGCAGTGCAATTTGACGAAGGAGGGGAATTCACTGGGGAAAAGTGGGACGTATTTCTAAAGAACACGGCATCGAGAGAAGAGACTCTACGCGCAACAGACCTCAACAGAACGGAGTAGCAGAAAGAGCAAACAGGACGCTAGTCGAAGCAATCACCACCGCCCTAGCCGAATCTGGACTTCCGCAAAGTTTCTGGGCTGAAGCGCTGAGCTCTTTCATACACGTCTGGGACCGCCTTCCATCTCAATCTCTCACTGGCAAAGACGAAGGAAAGACGGCACACGAGCACTGGTACAAAGTCAAACCAGACGTCTCCCACCTGAGAGTATGGGGATGCAGAGCATACGCACATATCCAGAGAGACAAACGCAACAAACTCGACTGGCACATGATTCCTTGCGTCTTCATTGGCTACCCACCGGGCTTCAAAGGCTGGAAAATGTGGGACCCCGCAACTAAAAAGGTCATCATTTCAGAGCGAGTAGACTTCGATGAACGATACTTCCCAATGTCCAAACTCAATAAAGGACAGGAAACCATCGAACGTCCACAAGCTTTGGATTTAGGGGGAGAAGACGATTCTGAAGACGAAGACGAACGAGTAAACCCAAAGCCTGTTCCCGCTGCGCCTGTTCCCGCTGCACCAACACCAACTGGCTACGTACCGCCGTCAACTCCACCTCGTCCACCAACTCCTGCAATTCCTCCTGAGGCACCACGCCGAACAAGCCGTCTCCCACAACCAATCAGAGACTGGCGCTCACCACTAGCCGACCGCCAATCCACTTCAACACCCATTCTTGCCGACCCCGAACACGTCCAACCTTCTGAACCAGAAAACATCGACGATAACAGACATAGTTCCGAAGATGAAATCGACCAAGCCCTTTCAATCGACCACTTACTCGCCGAAGACACGACCTATGACGACACACACATTGTCGCAAACGTTGACATCAACGTCGGAGAACCTCGCTCGTTCAAAGACGCTGCAACGAGATCCGACTCAGTCAAATGGTCAGAAGCTTTTGCAGAGGAAATGGCTGCCCACGAACGAAACGGAACATGGGAGCTAGTCGAGAAACCTCACGGAGTTAAGGTTGTTGGATGCAGATGGGTCTGCAAAATCAAGCGTAGAGCAGATGGTTCGATCGAGCGATATAAAGCCAGACTAGTCGCGCAAGGCTTCACGCAACAACACGGAGTCAACTACTTCGAAACGTTCGCACCAACTGCCAAAATGGCTTCAATCAGAACAGTACTTGCCTAGCAGCAGGCCTAAACCTCTCACTGCGCTCGATCGACATCAGTAATGCATTCCTTAACGGAGACATTGACGCTGACCTGTATATGGCGCAACCTGAAGGCTTCAACATGGGAGGAAGGAACGTCGTGTGCAAGCTACGAAAAGCACTATATGGCACAAAGCAAGGGGCACGAGCATGGCAAACGAAACTACACCACACGCTCACAACCCACCTTGGCTTCAAGGCCATATACTGCGACGGGTCATTCTTCGTCTACAGGAAAGGAAACGAATTCGCAATGTTACCATTTCACGTAGACGACGGAACCTTCGCAGCAAGCAGTGACAGGCTCATAGACGACATCATCTCGCGCCTCAGCAGTCACTTCAAGTTACGCGATCTTGGGCCAACCAAATTCTTACTCGGCATCGCAATCAACCAAGACAAGCAAAAGGGAATTGTCGAGCTCTCGCAATTGCAGTATATCAACGATCTCCTCGAACGCTTCAGTATGACCAATTGCAATGGTGTCTCTACCCCAATGACACCTGGCCTAAGGTTGTCACGTAACGACTGCCCATCAACAGCAGAAGAGAAAGAGGAGATGTTGAAGTACCCATACGGAAACGCAGTTGGCGCACTGCTATACGTGGCTACCTCCACAAGACCCGATATCTCTTTCACTGTATCAACTCTCTGCAAGTTCCTATCCAACCCCGGAATAGCCCATTGGAACGCCGTTAAGCACCTCATGCGATATCTGCAGAATACGAAGGACGCAAAGCTCACGTACAGACGAGACCTATTTAACGAGGATCGAATGTTTGAGACTTTCGTTGACGCAGATCATGCTGGGAACTCGGACAATGGCAGATCAACCGGAGGATATGCACTCATGATTGGAGGTGGAGCTGTCTCTTGGTCATCGAAACTACAACCAGTAGTGGCACTGTCAACAACCGAAGCAGAGTACATTGCTGCAGTCGAAGCTGGAAAGGATACAGTCTGGATGCGTAACTTGATGACAGAAATTGGTCTCACGCCACAACATCCCACCAAACTCCACATCGACAATCAAAGCGCTATCAGTGTATCCAAGAATCCGGAGCACCACGGCAGGATGAAACATCTGGACTTACGTTTCTACTGGTTACGCGACACAGTTGACGCTAAACGACTCGAACCAACTTTCGTGCCAACTATAGAGCAACTCGCCGACGTGTTTACCAAACCACTTGCCCGACCAGATGTCCTGCGCTGCAGAGAAATGCTAGGAGTTTTGATATAGGAACCGCAAGACGCTCAAGATTCAGGGGGAGTGTTGAATATGGAAAGGGATCTGAGGAATTTTCTGGAATCTTCTCGCTTTTACTCTCTCGTTCCGGCAATCTCCATTCCATAGATAAACTGCGTCGGGAGGCACCGGAGCTTTTCTCTGGTTGCCCTTCTCCCGTCGCAGGTATGTAGTCACGCTCTCAGTAGATCGAATCTCATATCTGGTTGCCCTTCTCCCGTCGCAGACAATTAGTTCAACCACGAAGGTCCATGCTGAGCGTGAGGCCTGGAAGTTCTGGAACGAGACCAAGGTATGTCCCCTGTGCTCAGTTCTTTAATGGTGTGTATTTCTGACTTCCTTTAATAGCCTGGCTACGCATTCAACACCGTCCTCCGGTCACCATTTTCGGCCCTGTGGCGAACCCTACCAAAGGCGCCATCTACAGCACTCACACGTGGCTCAATGAGGTTTTCCTCGGAGACCGCGACGGCATAATCATGAAGTTCATGAATCCCGCAACGGCCATGGTCGACAGTCGCGACTGTGCTGCCATTCACGTTGCGGCATTGCTCTCCACAGAGGTCGACGGATAACGTCTCTGGGCGTCAGCGCACTTCTTCACGGCCAATCAAATCCTTGCCGTGTGGAGGAAGGCGTTCCCGGACCGCGCAATCGGACCCGACTTTGACTTTCCAGCTCTCCCAAGACCGATATCACTGACCTGGACAAGAGCACAAGCTTCTCGAGGAGTTCACTGGCAAGGGCTGGTATTCTCTCGAGGAGAGTGTCCTCGCCAATGTCGCAAGCGTTCTCTGAACTCTCACCCGTTCTAACTCAAGATTGTTGCCGTTCTTAACACTCCGTACTAGAGTCCATAACGGCTCGCAGTCTAGACAATATGTCATCACGATGGAAGCCGATTTTCAAGAATTCTTGTCGCAGCTCTTTTCCCCACGCACGAGGCAACGCGAGAGCTCGATACGTTAAGTTCTTTGCAAGCATTTCAGAAATACCGCCTGTCTAAACAACCTAGTAATCCCCGTCCCTGCAGCTAGAATACTAGACCCACCCGCTTCAATTTTAAGCAGCTGGTGGTGCTGGGATACCAAAGCCTAGTATGTCACGTGATCGAGTGAGCTACGGTCAGCTGTGTGTCGGATATTCGCTGCGGCGACATACGTTCTGGCTCGCGAGCTTGAGTTTCTACCTCTGGGAGCTCCACAACTCGCATACGCGGTGCCGCAGGGCATGTATAAGACGGGCCTGGTGGTGTCTGACATCGGGCCGCCTACAAGTGGCAAAGAAGGGAGTAGTTGCAGAGCGGACGTTTGCAGATACTTTGACATTTCGGCAGTTCGGGGCGAGGTTACGTAGAAGCTGTCCTGTTATGCGTAGCTACCACGTGTTGAACGCGACTGAGGACGGCGTGGACAACCACATCAACAGCGGGTAAATGACAGCCACTGACGCGAACGAGTGCGGTAGACATATGCTGAGCGCAAACAGGGCGAGTTGGAGGGATGATCAGAGCACGAGAGGAGGGCTGAGGTACGAGTGTCTTGTAGCAATACGCAGATTGAGTGACGAATATGAAAGGCCAAGGTTCCACAGCGCCCCGCAGCATGCCTGGAGAGAGAGGTAAGATGAAAAGCTTGCGATGAGCGCGCGATGGCCCGATGGGAGCACGTTTACAGCGGGTGACGCTTCAGGGAGAATGACGAGGTGGCAAACAATGGGAACCCCCCCCCCACCCCGCCTGTGACGCGGAGGGAAGCCGATTTTTTTTGCAAACAAACTCA
>JAGTJP010000115.1:0-75250 GCA_020744175.1 Auriculariales sp. MPI-PUGE-AT-0066
CGCTCATCCTAAGCAGGATCCCGACGTAAAATGAGGCAAAGACAGCTGGTTTTCGAACAAGAGAACCGGGAACTCTTTTTGTGGCTGCATACAACCCAGGATGTCGGTGCGGACGGACGTTGGAGGCGGTGCGGACGGGGGGCTGTGACTGCGGCGCTTCAAGCCGGTTGCGGCGAAAATTCATGCTGCAACATAAAGCGCCTACGGCATCAGCCAGGCTCAATGTAATAAGCAAAAGTGGACAGCGCTGATGATTAGAAGCCGTTGTATTTTGCCATGTGAACGCCCCGGATACACGCTGATATAGGCCTTTCATATACGTCTTTCCACCGAGTTTCAGCGAGGACATTGCCGCTCCGTATATACTCCATGTCCCAGGCACATAACTAATTTGACCAATATTTCACATTAGCATGAAGATTCCACGTCTAAGAAATACCCGTCGAAGCTCCGGCTCGAGTTCTCACCGTTGCGGTTCTAGCCGTTTGGCGAGTGTCATTATGACAACCTGTAGCGCGTCCGGTGTGGTTGAAGGCGAGGATACTCCCTGAATATTGAGATTCAAAGTCAAGGCAAGTAATTTGTACGTGCAGAGGATCGAAATGCCGGCTCGTTCCATTGCGGCAACGCCGGATCGGCGAGGCCCGCGGGCAACGCTCAACCGGGTTTCTGGATTACCCACCTACATGCGGTTAGTAAATTACAGGTAAATGGAAATATACACATACAAACCGAATGCAGAGCGAATATTGCAAACTTTGGGTGTGGTTGTGATACGGTTATGGTAAGGTTCAACAGAGTAGGCAGATAGCCTCAGTTGCGCAATACTACTCTAACCTTCCCTTCAGGATGGTGGGAGTAACCATTTAAATGGATTTTCTGACCTTGAAGTCTACGGAAGGTATAGAGAATATCTGAAGAGGGCACAACAGCAGGTCAGATTTTACGTGTCTTGAGTGAGTAGAGTTCTCACGCCGCCCGGTTCACCATTGCCTTGACACTGACCTCGTTTAGCTTTGCGAGCAATAATCAACCTCTTCTTGACAGTACCAAAGGTAAGGAGGACGCATCCTTGACTAACACGCAAGTGCGAGGCAGCACTGAACAGAAAGTAATCTTTGTTGCACCTATGCGCACACACCCTAACTATCACGAGCAGCTTCCAAGCTTCATTCTGAAATTACAATCGTCTCTATGGGGAAGCAGCACCCCCGCCGCGACGTGGCTTGAAGAGAATGACGTCGTTGACGCGAATCTAGCGAGTGCCGCCCCCGGAGTTCAAGACAGGTAGACCATCCTGTACGCCTACGAGCGCCGAAGATTCCTTATCCTCGCGGCCGTCGAGCCACGAGGAGCAGAACGCACAGCGGCGCGAGTGTAGCACACGTCAGTCATTAACCTTCCAACCACCGGATCAAAGACAAGCACGAAACCTTTTCGCTGATCTGCTTGCGGCAGTACGCGCACTTTATGCTGTGCCGAATGACGCTATGAACGTGTGTGAGAGAGCGTTGGTAAGCGATCTCAACAGCACAGCGGGCAGCGGTAAAGCCGGACGTACTCGGCGTGAAACATCTTCCCATAGCTCAGTACCACAAAATATAGCAAGAACCCCAGCACAAAGAAGTTGGCGATACGGTCGATGAAGTGGCCCCACGCGAGCGTGACGGCGCCGTCGGCCGCAGCCTGCTCGAGCGTGTTGTACGGGGGGTGTGGGCCGGCGCGCAGCACGGTGAACTACACGAGACGAATTGTCAAGCAGG
The DNA here is from genome assembly GCA_020744175.1 of Auriculariales sp. MPI-PUGE-AT-0066. Lineage (NCBI taxonomy): Eukaryota > Fungi > Basidiomycota > Agaricomycetes > Auriculariales > Auriculariales sp. MPI-PUGE-AT-0066. The sequence goes on from JAGTJP010000115.1 coordinate 1,764, forward strand.
CCAAAAGAGAAGGGGAGAGAATTTCACCTTCTCGGACATGTTGCGCCGCATGAATGGGAGCAGTGAGACGAACGGCATGAGCATGTCTGTGACGAGGCTGTTGACGACCCCCGAGAACGCTGATGCGATCCTGTCTTGAATGATCAGCCGGCAATGGTAACACTTGAGCTTCAACGCGAGCGAGTTGGACGTATAGCTATGTATGCTGGGTGAAGAACTAATTGATGACGGGTAGAGACGGCGCACTCATCCGCCAGCACCAAAAGGCATCATAGGAAAAGTGATCATGCGAAATGACGCAGACGAGAATGTGAACGCTCAGGCTCATACTGGATAGTTGAAGAGCATAGGGAAAGAATCAACGAGAAATCAGGGGGGGGGGCACGAGTGACCAACGGCAGGAAGCATGTTATTTTTGAGAAGCGTGCAAGCAAACGTCTCCGGTGAACTCGGTCGTGCAACACCGGCGTGAACATTCGCCGGCAGAGCTGAGATCCCAACGAACGACTGCAGCTCAAGATACCGAGAGAATGCAACCAATCCCGAGTAGAGGTCACAGGCGAGCTCTCGTCACAGCATATCGACCACCCAAAGCGAGTAGTCAAGCAGCCATGGGAACAAGAGTTGAATTATAGGCGCAAGCGGAGGGGTTCAAATCACGAATGAGCGAGACCAGGAACGCACATAAGACCCACAGCAACTTCGAGAATGTTGTCACGCCCCAGGAAGTCCTGGAACTTGGACCAGAACCCCTTCGCCGAGCGGATGATTGCGCTCGGCGCATGGTGCTGCAGGAATAGTCGGTCGAAATAAGTTCTTGACGACAAAAAAGGTGTGACTGTTTACCAGTCGTTCTTCAATCGAGGATGCGTCGGTCCAATGGTGCGTCCGCGTCGGCGACTGCGCGCCGTGTTCTGTCGTGGCCGCCATCCTGTGCTCATGTTCAGTACAGATTGTTTGTCGTTGTAACGAGCGCACCAGGGAGTTCGATACGGCGCAGCACCGATGGACGGAGGACAAGACTGGTAAGCGCCGAACGCGCGGCACCGCTTTCTCGCGCTTTCCGGAAATGCCACCGCGTCATCGCTTGAGCGAATTAAGATTCAAAATCTCATCTAGGTTTTTCCCGGCGCGGCTCCGAGCTTCGGGTGGCACACAACAAGAGGGGCCCGGACAGCAGGAAAAAGACGGTCAAGCGCAGAGAAAGGAGTGGGGCGATAAGGGAAGAGAGGTCTGCCACCCGCTAGCCAGCCGACGAAAGGCCAGCAGCGCGATCGGCTGCGGTGGCGAACCCTCGAGTGTGGGCGGATCGGGAGCCAGACCCCCCCCCCCCCCTCGAACCGCTGACACTGGACCCAACAACAAGGGTAGGTGGATGGGACGAGAACGGCAGCGAGCCTTGCTACGCAATGTTCGCGCCCGGCGGGAGGACAGAGACGGTTTGCTCCCGCCGCCCGGCACCTAGACCTACCTCGGGGTCGCTGCGCTCCCCCGAGGGCACTTCCCCATTGCGCATATCAATACCCCATCCGGCTTAGCGCATGCGTTGACCCTGAAGTGGGTGTAAGCGCGGCGAAATTGCGGCATTTGAACGTGTTCCACCGCCTGCGGCAGGGCCAAGGAACACGAGGCAAGGGTGCGAAGTCCGCCTCCAGCTTCTACCTCCTACGTTTGCCGACTCGAGGTCGCGATGGAGCACGGCGATTACAACGCTGTTCTTGCCGTCATACGACCGATTATGAAGACTTTACCTGTGCTCAGCAATGTTCTTGAAGGGAGCGTGGAAGTTGTGCGGGCGATCAGCGCCCAGGTCGAGGTGAGGAAGTTCTGAGCGGAGTTTGCTGCGCATCTCACCATGTGAGCTCCTTCGAGAGGGCCAGAAAGAACAGGAAGATTTGGAAGATCTTTACAAGCACGCGGCAACCGTTCAAACACAAGTCATCATTTCTTTGCGATATCGAGGAGGAGAGGATCAAGAAGCGCTACTGAAAAGCGTCCATCAATTCCTCGCGTGAGCTGCCACGTTCATGGAAGTTCACCGTCTCATTCCTGCTGTAGCGTGTTAATCGAAGCAAAGATCTTCGTTGTCAAGGTCACCGGTGTCAAGGATCGCAGCATTCTGAAGAAGTCGAGCCGTGCCATCGCCATTACTTCACTGCAACGTCGACGGCGAGTAGAATCGCAGGTATGAAGCAGCGTATCTCTGACTCGGCCGTCGTATTTGGGGTAAGAACTAAACATCGCCGTTGTACAACCGTGCTGAAGTTTCATAGATAGCGGCGGGTATCCGCACCGAGCAACGCGTTATGGCCGTTGACCAGGCATGCCGCGAGATTGGGGCATATCTCGAGCGCCAAGCTCAGGAGCGCTCTAACGCGGACGACCGCATACAACAAGCACTTGCGCGAGCGCAGCAGGATCGAGAAAGGCATGCTCTTGAGCGGCGCAAGACCGCTGAAAGAGTGGAGGCATCCCAGAGAGAGGCAGCCGAGCAGCAGAGGGAGACAGCCGAAGAACATATTGTCGCAGCACAGCGCAGTACATTAATTCAACATTTCATGTCGCGTTCGCTAACTGCGTGCCTAGAATATGTAGACGATATTCTAAAACCTGCTCATACCGCGGCGCACTATGCCAGCAATGCTGCGGAGCCCTGCGTCGATGGTACAAGGGTGCAGATTTTATCCACGCTTCAGGAATGGTCGGCGAGCGACCACGGACCCCGAATTTACTGGCTCGCCGGTCTAGCCGGCACAGGTATATCATTCAGATAGAGGTTATATGTATACTCACCACTGACTCAGGCAAGACAACGATTGCGAGCTCTTTTTGCCGTGAATGCCAGGCTGCAGGCGTTATGGTTCTCAGTTTCTTCATCTCTAGAAATACCCCAGACCGCAATACTATCGCCGCCGTGGTCTCAACTCTCTCTCACCAGCTCACTCAGGTCAACCTAGCGGTGTTGGAAAAAGTTTACACAGCGCTCACAAATCAACCTCCGATATTGTACAGGAAAATCGCAGCCCAGGCGAAGGAGCTGCTCGTTGATCCGCTCGCTGTTCTTCTGCCGACATCCACGGCCACGGCCAGGCGCATTGTGATAGTCATAGACGCCATGGATGAGTGCGATGACTTTGCCGCCTCCGACGGTCGCGATCTACTCCGAACACTCGTACCCGCGCTCTGTCACCGAGGGCACGACGTGAAACTCTTTCTTACCAGCCGCTACGAGCCGGAGCTTCGAGTAATGCTTGATCGAGTGTTTGCAGGTGCTCAAGACGAGCGCGAGACGTTTCTACTCCATGAGGTCCAGGAGAGCTATGTCTCAGCCGACATTCGCACTTTTGTCACAAAGGGCTTCGCCGACCTTCGCGAACGGTTTCCCAGTAGTCCGTCCGCATGGCCACCGCTGTATCAGGTCAACGAGCTTGTTGAGTTTTCAGGGAACTTTTTGTGTTTGCTTCCACGGTTCTATTGTGGATCGGCGAAAAGGGGGCGTCACCCGTTTCGCGCCTCACCGAGATTCTGGCCGCTACACGGCATTCGCGTCTAGTCGAACCGCACGAGCGGTCTCCTTACGGGTACCTCGACGCACTATACCTCACGGTTCTCAGAAACGCAACTTCTGATGTCGACCCCGAGTCGGCCACTAACTCACGATTGCGGCAGGTATTGTTCATGGTGATATGTGGCAGATATCCCGTCACTTTGGATGTTATCTCCGGCGTCTTGAAGTTGGAGGATCACGAGCTGAATCCGTTACTAGGGTCACTCTCTGCGGTAGTCATCCCGAGCAGATTGCCGCCCCCCCAAGCCCAACGCACAACGGAGGTACTTCAAACTCTCGATATTCCGAGGTAAAAGCGGTTTCACAAGTCCTTCCCGACTTCCTTGTCGATCCCAAACGTGCAGCGATGAACGTTTCCGTATTCCTGCAAGATCGAGAGGAGCCCGCCTTGCCCTTGCAACGTACAGCCGCCCAAATCCTGCCTTCATGTAAGGGAGAGGTCGGGTATCTTACACACATGGAAAGTTGGTGGGAACATCTGTTACCCACCATTCTAAATCCCAATCTGGACAGCATGCGAGTGTCTCGGCGATTAGACATGGATGGAAGCTGGATCAATGCAGAAATTATCGGCGCTCCCGAAATGACGGCCGAAAAATCTAACCGACATCCGATCCTTGCTCGCCGCGCTTGTGAACAAATTGCCCGAACCGGTTCGTACAAGTTTCAGCAGGACCTCATTTCTCTCGCCTGCCGGCGGTGGGAGCTCGACGGGCCTCACATCGGGGGACGATAATCTTGCATGCGACAACAGCAATCGTTTTTCACGCTCGTATCTTTCCGGCACAGGAAATCTCTTCCGAAAACACAGTTGAGACCGAGTGTGAATCGGGAACATCATTTTTCACGAGCAAGTACTTTGTGTGTGGTGGTGGCAGCTTATATTGACTGTCAGCAGCTTGCTGCGGCTTCTTTCTTTGACAACATACCCTATTAGTTATCCCTTGATTCAATCTTTGTGGGATACAGCACAGAAGTGTATCAGTGATGTGAGTGTGCCTTCACAACAAAACCTGATATTCATTTCCTACAGCCACCAGCCGAACAGAACATCGGAATAGCATTTATCAAGTTGATGGAGATTTGCATGGTTTCGCGCTTACGATATACAGTATAACCCGTCTCCTTGGTTTCAGGATAGTGCCGATGGACGATCTCAGCGTGGAACATCTGTCACTGTCTGCACTGATGTTCCATGAATTGTCTGTGACCGCCCGAACAGTCCAAATGAAGCTTTCCTTTTGATGCAAATACAACTGTACATTGAAAGCTGGGGTGCCGTGGAGGTGCAATGCGAAGATGATTCATCCGCAACCAGCACAAGGAATGACGATGCGATTCGTTTACAATAGCTCCCCGGGAAGCCGCGGCAAATATCTAGGCAAATGTGTGCTGCGCTGTTGTTGAAGGGCACGGCAACGATCCGTCTACCTCGCCGCTGTGCATGTCCGAATCCACGATCTCGGTCTAACAGGAACGTCGTGTCTCCGTTCGTTTGACCAATTAGTGGCAATACCATTTCTTTATGTCAATTCGCCTGGGAAGCATTGAGGTAGAATTATTACTCGCTGTATGTTGATGCTATCCCGAGGGCGAGATTTCATACATGTTCTTACCCCATCACACGCAGATGGCATGGAGAGCTCAAAAATGGATTGTAATACTGAGGACGCACAAGCATAGACAGGCTTCATCTTTGAGCATATTATTCACTGCCTGAAAATTGAATCAGAGGTAATGAGTGAGGTCACGACGGTCGGCGCGGAGCTACAATGCAAGCGTCATCGAGGTCACGCCCTGAAAGGAGATAAAGAGCCTTATGCTAGAGCTAATCAGCGCATTAGATATCATCGGGCCGATGCTCTCCCCAGCGTGCCAACTCCGCACTGCCCCCTCACCTCTCGAAGTTGCCACCGCGTCATCGAATTGGAAGCTCTCGCCCCGTCCAGACAACATGACGTAATCCTCTTACACGCCCCCAGAGAAACTGTGTGGATATTTTCTTTTTGCGCGGTTGGCACGGAGATCTGGAAACGCGGCGGTGTTCATCCCTTGCGTTCCGCTTATAACACCATGTACTGTACATCGCCAGCCACGCCCTTTTCCCTCTCCTTCTTCTCTTAGTAGAGTTGGAGGTTTCCCTATCGCCCTTATTTACACGACGAGAACGACGACGACATTGTGTATCGAACAATAATCCGCGCCTCGTGTTGACCGGCCGTCCCACCGTCCTGCTGTCCCGTTCCGCGCCCGCACCTTCAATAGATTCCTTCTATATCCACCACCCGGTCCACACACAATCTAAACTCTTACATATTACAATCGCGTCGTCTTCTGGCCAACTCTAATCGCCCTGCTCTCCGTATATAAAATCCCCACTGCATTCGCCTCCCCGTCGCCTCCCACCACCCAACTAGGACTCACACCGGCCCGCATCTCCTCAGGTAATCAAACCCCCGATCAGGAGCAATCGCTACCAGACCGAGGTTTGCCCTGCGCCACATCCCTCGTCGTCTTCTTTCGGCTGCCTCGCGCCGAGCGGGCGCGAGCACAAAGCAAAAGCGCGGGATATCTACGGTCGCTGACGCATCGCGCCTCCCGCACCTCCCCCGTTTGCAGATATTGCAGATCACTACACATATAACAGTTTGGCGGTGGAGCGCGTTTCAGAGGAGAAGACAGCGTAAGAGCGGCAGAGGCAAACCCTGCGCAGTCTCGCATCGTACGGTGATGACCCAGCCTGAGTGACGATCGTACCGGAACGTGATGCGATTGCGGCGGATTAGAAAGTAAAGACGGTATTGACAGCATGTTCTTGATCGGATAACCGGTTGTGCAGTCTGCTCGGTGCCATCAGCCGTGGCGTTCATGGGCATGCTGTACGTCAGCGGCGCATGCGCAATGGCTCGTGCGGGTGGGCGAGGATAAAAAGCATAAACCACTGCGCATGAGCGAGGGTCAGGTTGTGGTAGTTCCTGGAGACAGGGTACGCGCCGTACGCAGAGGATGGACGGCGGCTAGCACGACAAGACGCGACGCGGGACGGGATTCAGGAACAGGTGCATGAAAGATGGCGCGTCGATTGAGCGACATGTCCTCGCACGAGATGAACGCCAACCGTGACGATGTCGGCGCGGCAGATGATGGACCTGAGCCAAAACCAGCTGCGTCTTCAGTGACAGAGATTGTGTGGCTCTACCGGCGGAGAGCGTCACCGTGAGTGCTCGCGGCGTACTGGCCATTATTTCAATAGAGGACGCATCATAGCAACTGCGCGCTTTGCATCGGCAAGTGAAAAGTCCGTCGTGGGTCATAGGCGCCGTGCGAAAAAGTCGACATGGCGGGCAGAATATGCGAGTCGGTGGGAGTGAGCCGTTCAGAAGTGGAGAGGGAGGGTCGAAGAGCCATCAGGCAAATTCCGCCATCCCGACGTCTCGCACCCCTGACCAATGCTAGTAATACCTACCGCATCAATTGATCAACTAATTTAGGTCGACAATCCTGCGAAATCAACAAAGTCTGTTGAACGCGATGGGACAGCGATGCGGATTCTCACGGTGATTTTCCTACACGGAAGGAATACAGAAGGTCAGTACTCACGGCGATTTCTGCACCGGGTATCACGTTCGTCGCTGCTTGCACCACCTCATGTCACTGTTCGTCATAAATAGTAAACCTGACACTCGACGCTATATGCTCGCTCAGAATCTTCACTGGTCCCTTTGATGCGGCACATACTGGTTACAGTAAAAACGGATGTCATTGAAAAACATCGACTATAATGGCAAGAGACAATCCGAGACGGGACCTTGAAAGAGGAGGGAGGGATAAGGGGCGAGAGCGTTTGGCGAGATAGACGAACGAAGAAACTCAGATTGACGGTCAAAAATGAGAGAAGTGGGAACTCGTGAGATGGATATGGTGCAGCGGGTAGCAATGAAGGGTGCGGCGAGAGGATGAGCAGCAGGACATCCGGTGAAAAAGACGATGTCCATTATTCGCCGCCCGGATGACACGACGCCTACCAGCATTGTCAGCGAAAGCGCAAACATGAAAATACAAGGCTGCCGCACCATAAAATCTTCCGTTGTGCGCTTCGCATGGCCTCGGACACGCGGCAGTTTCAGGAAGAGATGCGCTGAGCTAGACGCTGTCGTTGACGCAGGCACAAAGTGGTTTTAGCACGGCGCGGTCGGCATGAGTTTGAACGGCAGTTCAGAGGTGCACGAAAAATAAGTTCATGAACACGGCGTGCCGAGGATCGAGGGTAGGGCTACTCGGCATGCCTGTCAGCTCTTCATGCGCCTTGAGTGCGAGGCACCAACACCAGGGCTGGTATGAGCAACGTGAGGACGAGCGGCGGGCAATTGCGCTTGGCGCATGGTGCTGCAGGAATAGTCGGTCGAAATAAGTTCTGGACGGGGAAAAGGTGTGACCACAATCGAGGATGCGTCGGTCCAATGGTGCGTCCGCGTCGGCGACTACTCGCCCTGTGCTGTTATGGCCGCCATCCTGTGCTCATTTTTCAGCATAAATTATTTGTCGTTGTAACGAGCGCACCCGGGAGCTCGATACGGCGCAGCACCGATGGACGGAGGACAAGACTGGTAAGCGCCGAACGCGCGGCACCGCTTTATCGCGCCTTCCGGAAATGCCACCGCGTCATCGCTCGAGCGAATTTAAAATTTAAAGTCGCTTCACTGGATCTTAACACTTGCCCCAGTGACCGGAGGGAGATATAGGATAGCAGAAATACTGAATGCTTCGTTGGCCACATGTATGAGAACCACAAGTTGCCATCTCCGCCTGACTGCCCTCGCGTTATGGCCACGGACACCTGCCGCCTAGTCTGCAACCGGAACATGTCAGTGTCATTGCACTAGCAGGGAGACTTTATCACATGGCCCTGCAAGTCAGAGGGTTGTTCGTACTTGAAGACCGCGCTGTGTAAGGTGTTCCTACTACTTGCAACGCAGGAGCTCACTCTGAAACAGTCAGTAGCTACTTTTCGCCCTTATCGTAACCACAAGCAGCTTTCATATCGAGCTCCATTGCGCTCTATACATTCTCACACAAGCCGGAAAGCACAAATCCAAGACCCGACTGATCGAACCTTGTCGTCGTGGCGAGGATCCATCCCAACACCGATGCCTCTGTGGCCTGGAGGGGATCCTTAATTTGCTGGATGGCGGCCGACGAGCGAATCGAACCAGTGGTCCTGACCCCTGACCCACACTTGTGACGTCCCCCTTTGCCCAGCAAACTTCATATTCTATTACTAGCTTGGGGACACTTGACATAGATCAGTGCTTGCAGAGAGACGTGTGCATGAAGGCTTCAACATCCGGGGGAATTCCCCGCACCGGGCACGTGACTGGGAGAAATGTCGTAAAAAAAACTCACGATTTGCGAGTGGCATAGGAACGGATGTCACTGCACAACTCGAACTGAGACAAAAGCGAGGGCAAAATACGAGATGAAAACGTCAAGAGAAGAGAGGAGGGAGGCGGAGGGGTACAACAGGTGTGGCGCGAATGGGGACCGTGGAACCGCAGACGTGGCAGGAAATGCGCCACGCCTGCTATGGGCACGGTAGCCAGCACCGCGCATCAGTTGCCGCAGCTGAAATTGGTGCATATGCGGCGCAGCAGCGACTCGCTAACGGTATGCTCTCAGTCGGCGGGCGGGTCAGGGTTGTGACGTCAGCTGCACATTTTCCTGCGGGTCGCTGCGACAAACCGTGAACGCGAGTAAAGACATCGGGGTGAGAGAAGCGAAACGAGCAATATGCGAGGCGACATACATGGACTACTTGTACGATTGACGTGAGTGGACCAAGTTGGTCAGATGGGGCCAATGGTATGGGAGTGAGGAGCAGGGACTGGTACGCGGTGTGGTTTCATAGGGACATCAGTAATTTTGGCTCAGGCCGCGGTCAGAGCTCGCGACCAAGATACCACCAAGCTGACGCGTGGTGGCACGCGATGAAGAATGAGCCTAAAGTCGAAAACGGGATGGACATAGGACTGGCCGAGAGGCTCGAGGATGCGGATGAGAGATAGTGACTGGTTTCCTTGCCTTGTGCTATCAGGCTGTCATCCTGCGTGCCTGATGAGCTTATCATACATGAAGAGGTCATGGCAGCCATCGGCAACGAGCCGCGCCGCTCTGACGTCTCCTAAAACGGGCGTTAGATTCTCATCCTTCCAGAGCGCTCAGAGGCCGCCGGAGGCGCCAGAGCGACAGGAGGGCTTTTTCGTGAGAGGGCTTGGGGGCAATTGAGCTGGCGAAATGTTTTGAAACTGCTATACAACTCATGGTCTGCTCGATATTTGTCTTCCTGCGGCCTTGTACCAAGCTATAAGTGTCGAAATGATGATCAGAGCTGTCAGAATCTAACCCCCACTCTGGGAGCTCCCGGAGGCGCCAGACTAAAAGCTGTCGTTGCCGTTGGCCTGGGGATCCGCGCAGGCGCGACTTCTGCGGGGCGCACGAAATGCGATCGCGACGGAGTACAAGCGCCATCAAGCGTGCAAACTGCGCGCCGTTGTTCGCCTCACGAAGGCGAGGGGATATGACCGGCGAAATGCAAATTAACATACGACTCCAGCCCGAACCTCAACCCAGCAATCGATGCACATGTCTACTCACGCCTGTACAATCTGCGCAGCATTTAGTGACAAGGTCACAATTGATGCGGACAGCGGTGGCAGCCTGGCGGGCATGCTCAGACAGATAGTAGGAATTGGCTGATACGGAGTTCCGCCGGGAACGCTAATGCGGTGCATACCTGCATGATTTGCGACTAGAACGTTTGCGCGGTAACAACACCCCACTCGCTAACAATAAACTCCGAATCTTGCAGCTTGCCCTTAGCCTCCCATCTCTCGTCATGGAGCACGAGGATTACAACGCTCTACTTGCCATCATACGGCCCGCCACGAAGACCATACCGGTTTTGAACAATATTATCGAGGGTAGCGTCGAAACGGTGCTCGCAATCAGCGCGCAGATTGCGGTAAGGACTCTCGCTTAACTAGCTCTCTCTTTCTAATCTCGCGACAGGCTGCGAGGAGGAACAAAGAACTTTTGAAAGACCTTTACGACCACGCTTCGGCCGTTCAAGCACAAGTTATGCTAGCATTGCGGGAGCGATCAGCTTTGGACCAGGAAGCTCTCCTGCCCAGAGTGCGCGACTTTGTCGAGTGCGTTATTGATTGCTCCGCATTGCTCTGTCTCACAAGCTTCCAGGGTTTTGCGAGCGGCGGTTGATTTCGCTGCGGCGACCGGCGACGCTACGCGCACTGGCGCCGCAGGGAAAGTAAAGCGGGGCATAGTGGTCTTCTTCAAAGCGACCTCGACTGCCGGCAAAGTTCTCGAGATGAAGCAAAAGATCACAGATGCTGCACTGGTATTTGGTGTGAGTCGAGCCGATCGTTGACTGAAATCTTGCTAATATCTTTCAGATTGCGACGGATACTCGCATTGAGCAACGCATACTGGACGTCAAGTCCGTCTGCGAGCAGATCAAGGCTGAGCAAGAGCGGCAGGATCAAGAGCAGCGCGAGTCCAATGCGAGCGCCCGACAGGAGTTTCTGTGGGCTGAGCAAGATCGTGGGCGGCACGCTGAAGAGCAGCGTGTGGCAGTACGGAATGCTGCTCAGGAGCAGCGAGACGAGCACTGGCGCATTGAGCAAAGCCTCAAACGAGTTCAAAAGACTCAGGAGCATCATGATCGCCGACAGCGCCGTGTGGAAAGCATTGCAGCACAGGAGCAGCGAGAGGTAACGGCAGGACGGGAGAGGCAGCGCGAAAAGGAGGAGAGCGGTCGGTACTCTTCTTCCAACTGCTTCCTCTGTCTCACTCTGCACTCAGCGCTACTAGAAGACAAACTAAAGCCTGTCCACTCCGCCGCTCACTACTCGTCTAATGCTCCAACAGCCTGCACCGAAGGCACGCGTACGGGCATTCTCTCCGACATGCAAACGTGGGCACTCGCAGAGTACGGACCGATCGTCTATTGGCTGGCGGGACTCGCTGGAACAGGTGAGCCATACGTATGGACATCTCACGGGAACCTGATACATTCAAGGGAAAACAACAATTGCCAGTTCGCTCTGCCGCCAACTGATGGCTGCGGGCATCACTGTTGTGAGCTTCTTCATCTCCCGTCACTCATCGGAGCGCAACACCATCTATTCTGTAATAACAACTCTGGCGCACCAGCTTGCACTGTCCAGCTCTGTGTCTCGTGGCATCATCTCTACGGTCCTTGGTAAACAACCACCGATTACGGTTCGCCCAATTGCAGAGCAGACACAGGAACTGCTCGTCGGTCCACTCAATGCCATTCGGGCAGCCTCTGCAACGGCACATCAGCAACTGGTCATTGTGATCGACGCCATGGACGAGTGCGATGACTTTGCCGCCTCCGAAGGCCGCGATCTACTCAGAACACTCGTGCCTGCGCTCTGTCACCGCGGACACAACGTGAAACTCTTTCTTACCAGCCGCTACGAGCCCGAGCTCAGGGCTATGCTTGATCGAGTGTTTGATGGTGCACAAGACGAGCGCGAGACGTTCCTACTCCACGAGGTCCGGGAGAGCTATGTCTCAGCCGACATTCGCACATTCCTGACGAAGGGCTTCGTCGACATTCGCGAACGGTTTCCAAGAGTTCGGTCCACATGGCCACCCTTGTATCAGGTCAACGAACTTGTTGAGATGTCAGGGAAGCTATTTGTGTTTGCCTCCACGGTTTTACTGTGGATCGGAGAAACGAAGGCTTCACCCATTTCGCGCCTCACCGAGGTTCTAGCCACTATACGGGATTCGCGTCCAGTCGGTCTACATGAGCGGTCTCCGTACGGGTATCTTGATGCACTGTACCTGACAATTCTCAGAAACGCGACTTCTGATGTCGACCCCAACTCGGTCACCAACTCACGATTGCGGCAGGTATTGTTCATGGTGATATGTGGCAACTATCCTGTCAGTTTAGGCGTTGTTTCCGACGTCCTGACTTTAAAGCATCACGAGTCATGTGCGCTACTTGATTCGCTATCTGCGGTGGTGCACATTCCGTCCACCGTCGAAAGGTACGATTACATCGGCATTCCTGAAAACATGAAGATCAAGGCGTTCCACAAGTCTTTCCCCGACTTCCTCATTGATCCCAAACGGTGCAACGATCCGCGGTTCTGTATTCTGCACGATCGAGAAGAGCCCCGCCTCGCCCTTGCAACAGTACAGGCAACTCAAAATTTGCGTCATGTCAAGAACGAGTCGGTGATTGTAACACACATGCAACAATATTGGTGCCATAATCTTCTGAACACCCTCCGCAATCCCAATCTGGACAGCGCACGAGTGCTCTCGGCGATTCAAACAATGCTGCAAGCCGGGCCAATTGTGAACAGACTGCGGCGCCGCCCAGATCTGACAGCTAATAATCTGACCGACATACTGTTCTTGCTTGCAGTGCTTGTGGACAAATTGCCTCAACCGATGCTCGCAGAGTTCCAGCATGATGTCATTGCTCTCGCCAGGATGAGGTCGAAGGACAACACACGTGTTGATAGGGACCATATGGCCGCGCACGCAATAACCGCAATCATTCTATACGCTCGTATCTCTCAGGAGCTAGAGGCCTGTTCAGCGCCGCAGTCAAAGCCGAGTGACTTTGCGCATCAGGACCAGCTTTTTCACCTGTAAGTGTTCTATTAATGGTGTTAGCTGCTTATATTGACCGTCCGAAGCTCTCTTCGGAAGATTTCTACAGAGATGTCTGGTGGCGCATGGACTGATGCTCTTATCCCTTTGTGGCAGATTGCACAAAAGTGCAGCAGTGAGGTAAGTGTGCCTGCACCATAGAACACCCGGTAGTCATTTCCTATAGGTGCCAGGCCTCCAGGACTACCATATCGCATTGATCAAATTGCTGGAGATTTGCATGATTTCGCGCTTACAGTATACGGTCGAACCCGTCATTCCCTGGCTTCATGATGGTGCCGATGGACGATCTCAACCGGGAACGTCGATCCCTGTCCCTCGTCAATGGTTCATGTTCTGGCAGTGACCGCCTGAGTGATGCAAATTGAAATCTTGTGTTGCCATGCATCCGACTACATTTTGAAAGGTGTGGCGCCGGGAGCAGTGATGCAAGGCCATGACAAGACATCCGCAAACAGCACGAGAACTGCGGACAGTTTGTTCATAATAAATGCATGGGAAGCCAGGCATATATTCGGATCGATCTGTGCTGCGCCACTGTTGAGACCGAAACAGCAGCTCCGGCACGAGGGCAGGCCGACAAGCGAATTGAGCCAGTGGACACATGCCTCTGACTCACAGTTGGAAGATTCACGACTGATCGTGTTTGTTTTACTGACTTGAATATCCCAAATACGTATTATTGCGCGTGCCGTGACGTGTGCATGAGGCTTCATCGTCCGCAATTCACTTGCATTAGGCGCGTGACATTGAGAAACGCCGTCTTCATTGACCACCCAAACTATAAGATGCGAGTTGAGCAAGCTGAGTAAAGTACTATCGGTGGGTTGTTTTCTGGAGTGGATCTGCTCACCACATCAGCTCTCTGTGCTCTTCGGGTGCTTGCCACCTAAATAAGAACGCGCGCGAGCATCGTCGATACTCAATATGAGCGACGCAAAACGCGCGCCAAGCGAGCAGCGCCATAAATATCAATAGTGGTACTGTGCGTGTCCCTTCGTCCGACGGGTGTCGGTTTAGTCGCGGGCAGAAAAAGACAATGGCAGAAGGCATATCAACTGTTCTTGAGTCGAGAATGCGTCATAGCGGCTACGTGAGTTGTGTCTTCAAAGGCTGAATCCTGCACTGATACAACGAGCCAGTTGGTGGATACCGTGGTTCAGAAGCGGAGACACGTGGGGAAGAGGGGCTGGGCAGATCCCGCGCAGTCACGCACCATCCAGTGATGCCCCAACCTCAGTGACGATCCTGTCGGCTTGGACAGGACGGACTCCGATGGCGGCACTTCGGAAGGTAATGAGGGCATATTAGCTCGCTTGTGTCCCTCTTGCGTGGACAAAGGGAAATCAGGACACAAGAGAGCAACGACTTGAAGCGGCAGTGTTGATGGAGGTTATGTGTGGCAGTGGCAGGTGAAGAATGGCAAGCGCGGGCGGATGAAAGTGAGCGGCGGCGTCAGCGGCGCCAGAGTCAGGGGTAAGGTCAGGGTGTAGTGGTTCCTAGAGCCGCGGTCCGCTATTATCGCTCCAGAGCACAGGCTCCTGCTGGATAAAGGAACAAATTAGCAAAAGTTTGCGCGCCGAGCAAGGAAGCGGTACGCACAAAGACCGACATCCACCGCGACGACGTCTGCGCGGCGGAGGAAATATGAGAGCCGAAACCAGCTACACATTTAGTACCGCAAAGTGCGTGATTGTACGCACGGAGTGCGTCAGTGTGACTGATAAATAACAATAAGGACAAGCGCAGTGATCGCTATTCAGTAAAGAACGCGTCATGGCGACTACGCACCCTGTATTAACAGTGCTGTGGTTCGCTGTCGGTCGTAGGTCCAGTGTAGAAAAGTCGTCATGGCGGGTGGAAGATGCGAGTCGGGGGAGGACGCGATTCAAAAGCGGAAAGGGAGAATTGAAGTATAATCAGGGCAAATCCCGTACCGACGTCTCGCACCTGACCAAGCCAACAGCGCCTGAAATAACCCGGTTGCATTACCGCATCAGTGAATGAATAGATTCATACACGACAACGACATCACTGCACCATAAGTGTTGACAATTCTGCAAAACCTACAAAGTTTGAATTATCCACCACCCCATAACTTTCGTTTTGGACCCCATAGGCTATCTGCCAAAAAAGCCTTGAGGTAGGCCTCCGGAGGTCCCGAATTTCAAAAACTTCTGAAGGTCTGAGGCCGCCTCATAGAAAAAACCTGAGGTTACCTCAGGCAAGCACAGGTGTGTGTCGAGTGCACATGGTGCTCCTGAGGTACTCTCATGAAATGCACTGATTATTCCTATGCTTGCTTCATGTGCTACGCGTGAGGCTGCCTCACAGGAAGAAGCCTGAGGTTACCTCAGGCAAGCACGGGCATTGTTACGCCTGTGCCTCCACCGCTCATATCTCAAGTCCTTTTCCGAATACTCCCGTACGTTCTCCGATATACTCCGATATACTCCGATATGTATCAGACTCCTGCCCTGGCCTCTGCGCCCCTCCAATGTCTCGGACTTTGACTTGGTACATGGCTAGGCCTTCGGGCTGAGCACCTGCCATCATTGCCTGGACTCCGGTTGATCCTGTGGGCCCGATGATGGATGATACATCATCTGAGGGTCCGCCCCGATATCATTCGGATCTGTTCTCCTGATTCATCTCGTATATCATATCACGGACTTTGTCTCATCCTGTGTTCCCATCTCACCATACATGTGCTCCATGGACACTCTCCGAGCACTGCCCGATACCTCCAAAATTATATATATATGCCTCCGATTGTACTTACGAGTTTCCAAAGTTCGTAATCGACAATAGGCTTGTCTCTGTCTTCTACTTGCACTTGTCCGACTACGACACTAGTACCTTGGCCTCTCTGATATAGTAGCTCTGACTCTGTGTCATCTCATATCGTGAGTAGAAGTCTTGGGAACCCTTTGGAAGTCACCTGTGTCTCGTATTTGACTTCGGACCTCACTCCGCCTACTTACATCTTCACTCTTCATCTTCACACCCGACTCCGGACTCCTCCGGCCCCTGGCCCGGTGTGCCTCAATAGCGCACCGTACACTCCGACCTTTCGGGAGTAGTCCGACTATCTCCGGATTGCCTCCGAAACCCCGGAATACCTCCGTTACCCAAGGCACGTCCTTGACAGGCATGCATCGAGCACACATGAGGTGCTCCTGAGGTACTCTCATGAAGTGCACTGATTATTCCCTGCTTGCTTCAGAATCTATGAGGTGACCTCGTGAGCCATTATGTACGAGATCACCTCGTGAGACCAATCAAACTCACGTCGGTGTTTTAATACACCGGCATTTGGCGATTTTTCGCATCAAACCTCAGTAGATGATTTTGTTTCTGCAAAAGTATGATGTTCTGATTGAGAATACTGGTTTTTTTGTGTGCTTGCTTGAGCTAATCCAGATTATTCATTATACACTGTGGAATTGCTGAATTTGTGAAAAATCAGGGAAGGGTTTACTAGCACTACTTGAATGCAGAAACACACGCTCCGGTGTTAGCCGACACACCTACAGCTCAACAATGATCACCTGCTGCAGGGCACCAGAATGGAGCTAAACCCAAAGCGCACAATCTTTGCAGCTGTTTCATGTATTTTAAGCTTTTAATATAATTTTTGTGCCGAAATAAGCACCTTCGGATAGCCCCGAGCTGGAAAATCGAATCGATTCCTAGTGGAATATCAAAATAGAGTACCTTCTATTGAATTATGGCCACACATTTTATCATTAGCTTACTGTGTAAGAGTTTTTCTCAGACAGAATGGGAGATGTACTACTGTGATTTGATCACTTATTCATCTCATAACAGTGTCTCGTTATCCCGGTATTCAGGTAAAACCCATTCTCTGACCAAAATTGGACCCAGATATTTTGATGTCACACTAAAACTATGTTGAATAGCCTCAAACCCTTGAGAATTTGGGAGAGATCATTTGATACCATCCTCTCAAAAAATATAAATTCTTGAAGGCCATCTCTGATCAAATCCCTGATTTTTCACAAATTCAGCAATTCCACAGTGTATAATGAATAATCTGGATTAGCTCAAGCAAGCACACAAAAAAACCAGTATTCTCATTCAGAACATCATACTTTTGCAGAAACAAAATCATCTACTGAGGTTTGATGCGAAGGATCGCCAAATGCCGGTGTATTCAAACACCGACGTGAGTTTGATTGGTCTCACGAGGTGATCTCGTACATAATCATGCCTCACGAGGTCACCTCATAGATTCTGAAGCAAGCAGGGAATAATCAGTGCACTTCATGAGAGTACCTCAGGAGCACCTCATGTGCGCTTGATGCATGCCGGTGCTTGCCTGAGGTAACCTCAGGCTTCTTCCTGTGAGACAACCTCAAGTGTAGCACATGAAGCAAGCAGGGGAATAATCAGTGCATTTCATGAGAGTACCTCAGGAGCACCTCATGTTTCTGTTTGAGCTGGTCTCATTCCATTGTCAAATTATCTCTGTGAGGCAGCCTCATATGTCAGATAGCAGGGAGGGTAAATATCCCGGTTAAGGGTCCGGACTTTTTGATAGTAAGTTGCAAAGTTTTTAACTAATGAGTGTAGAATATTTCCTATACTCTGAAATGTGTTCAAGCATACTAAATGCAATACAAATACAACATCACTGTCAAATCAAGCCTGAGACAAGTCCTGGAAGCAATGAGAACCAAGTCTCAGCCCTGAAGGCCTTTTATTGCATTTACCGGTTATTACAGAACACCATGGGTATGTGTGAGACCTATGTTCAGATCTGAGATATATCAGATAAGAAATTGGGGTAAATTGACTTACTAATCCCTGTTACAAGAATCTATCCACCACCTGCATTATCAGTGGCAGATTCACTTCCCTGTTTAAAGAGCAGAATGTATTGATGTTGTATTTGTCCTGCATATCATACACTTGAATATAGTTCAGATTATAGGAAATACTTTACACTCATTAGTCAAAACCTTTGCAATTTACTATCAAAAATTCCGGACCCTTAACCGGAATATTGACCCCCCAGGCTGCCCCCCTCATATGTCGACAAAGCCTGCTGGCAAGCCACTCATGAGGTCTTCTCACACATTCCCTGAGGCATATAAATTAGCCGAGTGGCTATTTCACATGAGACTACCTCATAAACACTTCCTGAGCCTGTCTCACACAATTGTCAGACAAATTTTCCCCAACATGTTTTATAGTAATCATGTGAATAGCTGCACCTCGACGCGAGGTAATTTTCACGACCAGAACAATACTATGCGGCTACTAAATTCGTACTAACATGTTCACAGGGTCGTCGGCGTGCTTAACCCGAGTTTCAAATGTATTTATTGCTCCTCCACTCCCCAGGGGCTGCGAGCTTCATGATTGATGGGGCGGGAAAGGTTTTTGGGTCCACGGGCCATAAGAGGTGAGGCCGCCTCACGCGCGAAATTTTCCGCGACCCCGGAGGCCTACCTCAAGGTTTTTTCACAGATAGCCTATGGGGTCTGGAAAAGAATGTTATCAAGTGTTATCCGCGCGCGACGGGACAGCGATGCGGATCCTCACCGTGAATTTCATAAACAAACTACATGTCAGGGCGACGCCAGGAGCGCGGCGATGAGAGTAGATCTGACTAGATCGTACTCGAGGCAAGAGAAGGAAGCGACTACGGATGTAGAGGCAACCACAACCACCAGGAGTCTTGATGCGAGCGATGGACTTAGGGATCGCGCTAGAAGCGGTATATCCGAGTTATTATTGGAGTATGTAACGTGAGGGGACATGCGCTAACCTAGAAGCGGTATATCCGAGAGAACAAGACTGGGGCGGGAAGTTCCGACGGACCGACACGAATATGAAGCTAGCGCGACTATCAAACAAGACCAAACAAAGATGCAGACATACGTAATTGGATACTGGGAACACACGCGCGAGGTTATTTGGTAGCATATAGGGGGTCAGGGCAGGAGAAATGGAAAAGGAATGGAAAATAGACAGAAATATTCGTGGGACCATGACAGTACCCCCTCTTTTAGACGCGGTGCCTCGACGCAACATGGTTTGACTTGCGCATCTCAGCGCGGGCCAGGCGCGCGCAAGTGCGCTCGTCCGGAAGTGTGTCGTCAACGCCGGTGGTGAGAACCAGCGCGTCCATGGCCTGTTTGTGCCGCTCCGCTGCGCGCTCAAAGAAGTCGGGTGGCATGATGGACCTATCGATGAGTCCGCGCGCGCGTGCGGGGCGTTGCTGTGTGGGGAGTGCGCGCTGCGCGTCCGGGTGTTCGCGGTAGAAAGCCGCCACAATGCGCGGCGCGTGCTTGAGATTCTCCGCTGGACCCAAAGATTGTTCTCCCGTGTGTAACCCTTCCACTTGACCAAGAACTGCAACTGGCGATAGTGAAGCCTAGAATTCTCAATGCGCTCCACCTCGTACTCCTCTTCTTCCTGTCCGCGCAGACGGATCGGAGGCGGAGGAGGTGCGACGCGGTTAGGGATGGTATCAGGGTTGAACCGGCGCAGCAACGAAATGTGAAAGACAGGATGAATCTTCATCTGCGCAGGGAGTCGCAGTTTGTACGCATTCTTGGACAGCTTCTGCACGATCGCATAAGGACCAAGCCACTTGTCATCGAGCTTGCGACTGGGGCGCGTGGTGGTGATGTTCTTCGAACTGAGCCACACCTTGTCGCCAACTGCAAACTCAGTGCCTTCGTCTCGACCACGGTTGTAGTAACGCGCCATGTCTTCCTGTGCCTTCTGCATCGCTGACTGGGCCTCCTGCAGGGCCTCCTTCATGCGATCTGTGAATGTGTTCGCAGCTTCCACGTTGCTCTCGCGCACAGGTTCAAAGCCCATGCGCGGGTGCTCTCCATGCGCGTTGAAGAAAGGTGTCTGCTGAATGGATGCATTCACGCGATTGTTGATCGCGAACTCCACCATGGGGAGAAGCTCGGACCAATCATCCTGACGCTCGTTGCAGAAGAGGCGAAGGTACTGTTCGATCTCTTGGTTGAGGCGCTCTGTCTGGCCGTCCGTCTGTGGGTGATACGCTGTACTGGGCATCGCTTTAATCCCAAGCTTCTTGAAGACTGCATTCATGAAGGCCAAGACGAACTGAGGACCTCGATCTGAGATTACCCCATCTGACAAGCCATGTTGAGACCAGACTTTCTCTAGCCACAGGTCGGCTATGCCTTCAGAGTTAACTTGCTCAGTCGTCTTCGCCATGTGCACGCGCTTGCTCAAGCGATCAACTGCGACCCAGATCGAATCGTAGCCCTTGCTCTCAGGTAGCCCACGATAAGATCGCAGGTCGCATATTGCCAGCGACGCGTAGGTACGGCGTTAGGCATTAGCGGTCCGAGTGGCACGTGAGGGAAGATCTTTGTCCTATTGCAAGCGTCGCAGCCTTTGACATAAGCCGCTATGTAGCGAGTCATATTAGGCCACCAGTAATTGCGCGACACCAACTCGTACGTCCGCCAACGTCCGGGGTGTCCTGCAATCAGGCTATCATGGTGCGCGGCTACCACGCGCCGGCGCAAGTCTCCGTCTTTAGGGACGTAGACCTTGCCGCGGTAAAGGGTGAGACCATTCTCCTGCGACCACTCGCTGTTGCGCAGACCTCGACGCTCAAGATTTGCTAGTGTGGCAAGACCCAGAGTGACGACTTCGTCGAGTTCTACGGCGTTTTTGATGTCGCGCATGAGCGCCTGCTCGCCCTGGTTCGCTGGAACCTGGCCGCGGCGATCCCCCAAGACCTTGATCCACTCAGGTTTGAGCAGAATGATGTTTTCATTGTCATGCTCCACCCCCTCTTTATGATCTGGTCACCTCGACAGAGCATCAGCCTTGGCCATAGACTTGCCCGGCTTGTGTTCCATGGCAAAGTCGAACCTAGATAAGTACAAAGACCAGCGCGCCTGCCGACGATTGAGCTTTTGCGCCGTACAGAAGTACTGGAGGTTGCGATGGTCTGACCACACCTCAAACTTGTGCTCCGCGCCTTCTAAGAAGTGCCGCCATTCCTCCAGAGAGCGAACGATAGCGAGCATCTCCTTATCATGAATCTCATAATTGCGCTCAGGAGCTGTGAGAGACTTCGACATATAGGCGACTGGGTGCCACTTGTCATCGTCTGAGAGCTGCGAAAGGACTGCGCCGAGGCAAAGTCTGAGCTGTCTGACTCTACGTGGAAGGGGCGCGTTGCGCTTGGCAAGACCAGTACCGGTTCTGAGGTGATGGCTTGCTGTAACGCCTTGAATGCGGCCTCTTGCGCGACCGACCACTCCCATTCACGATCCTTTTGGGTGAGATCGTGCATGGGACGAGCGATGCGCGAGTAGTCTTTGACGAAGCGCCGGTAGAAGTTGGCGAAGCCTAGGAACTGCTGAACCTCCAGGACGTTGCGTGGCGTAGGCCATTCAGCAACTCCGCGTATCTTCGCCGGATCCATGTGCACGACTCCATGACCAATGATCAGCCCTAGGTAGTCGATGAGTTCCGACTCGAAGGTGCACTTCTCCGGACGAAGGAAGAGCTTGTTGTCTTTGAGTATGCGCAAAACCGCTTGTGTGATTTCGCGCAGCTCCTCCTTCGTCTCAGCGTAGATCAGGATGTCGTCCATATAGATGATGACTTTCCCGCGCGACAACAGATCGTGGAAGAGGTCGTTCATCATCGTTTGGAAGGTACTCGGCGAGTTGCTCATCCCAAAGAACATGACCAGAGGCTCATAGAGTCCGCGATTTGTGGCAAACGCGGCCTTCCATTCGTCTCCCTCTTTGACGCGCACGTTGTTGTACCCCCAGCGAACGTCGAACTTGGTGAAGTACTTCGCCTTCTGGAGTTTATTGACTAACTCCTCGATCAAGGGCAGCGGATAGCTATTCTTAATCATGATGGCGTTCAACTTGCGGTAGTCCTGGACGAGGCGCAGGGAGCCGTCCTTCTTCTTGATGAAGAAGACAGGCGCAGCCAAAGGCGACTTTGAAGGGCGAATGCGGCCAGAGTTCAGGTTCTCTTCGAGAAATGCGTCGAGTTCCTTCTGCTCTTTGGGTGAGAGGTTGTAGACCTTGGTTCGCGCGGGCATTTCTGCGTCGGGTTTGAGTTCGATCGCATGATCCCAGGGTCGTCGCGGAGGTAATTCGTCAAATTTCTCCTTGTCGAAGACCTCTCGGTACTCATGGTACTCAGATGGTACGAGTTCCTCGAAGGTTTTCACGACGACGTCGGGTTGTCCCTGTTGCGCGAGTTCTTGGGACTTGGTGGCATGCGCGCGCACGTGCTCCTCCCAGATCTGGGGATGCACTATGGTTGCGAAAACGCGGTCCTCCTTGTCCCAGTCCTCCTCCCATACATCCTCATCGTCCAAATCGTGGTCCACGCTTGGGAGCGCGAACTCCTCTTGTCCGGTTGAAGTAACGCGCACGTGCAGCGCACGCGCTATCTTCTTCAGTCACAATAACGATTCGCGAGGTGCCTGAGCTGCCACGCCTGCTGGTTGAGCGTTTGTGGCACGTCTGACCAGGCTGCGCGGTGGGCGCTTAATAGACACTTGCGCTGGCGCTTGTTCGCGAATCGTCGTCGACTTAACCGAAACTGCTTCCACCTGGCGGGGTGCTTCCGCTCTTCGTAGAGATCATTTGACCGGAGGCCAACCCGCGTGGTATATCCAAATCCGCGTGCGAGTTGCAGCCCGCGGGGCAACGGGTCATTTCTACCGTGCCCTGTCTCCAACTGATATCGGGAGGCTCGCCACGGATCCACGATCGTCCAAGCCTTCTAGCAGCAAGGGGATCGTGATCTCACGCGCGATGTTGGCTGACCTGATGTAATAGCGGTAGTCGGGGTCAGCGGCTAAGGCTTCTGAAAGGAGAGACACGAAAATGGGTTCCCTCGAAGATGATGTTGCAAGAGCTATATTGTCGTGATCTATACATTCTTCGATCTCAAGGGAACTGAATCGGTTGGCACCGCGAGCCGTGTCTTTACTCGCGGGCCTCTTCAAAAACCTGGGTGGCGGCCGTGGTGCTGGCCGCAACCACTTCTCCACGTGCAGCCGCTAGGGCCGCAGCGACAGCCATAGCAATCCGCTCTTCGATGGAGCGGACCGACATGGGGCAGGAGGCGTCGCCTCGGTAGTGGCCGAGATTGCCACACGCAAAGCACTTGACGGTCGCGCGATCTACGCGACCGCGTCCTCTAGTTGCGTCGACGTCCATAGGGCGAACGTCGGGCTCTCTAGCCGGTGCACGCGGGGTAGGAATGGTGACGGCGGCGGGGAGTGTCACAGCTTTGGCCGGCGTAGGGGTCGGCTTGGTCGCAGCAACGCGCGAAGAACGGGTAAACGTCTGCATCTTGCGCCACTGCATCTCCTGGTCGCGCGCGGCCTGTTGCAAGTCCTCCAGCGTGGTGGGGACCGGGGTCTTGCGGTACACCACGTTAAGAGCCGCGGTGTTGAGGCCTTGCTTGAAGCGGAAGGCAAGATCGACTGGGCCGAAGCCTGCCTTGTCGCTGTACGACTCAAACTCCGTGATGTATTCCTCGATGGAGCGGGAGCCTTGAGACACAGACGCAAGCGCAGCTTGCGCGCGTGCGCATTCGTCTGGGTTGGTGAAGCGACGATCGAAATCCGCCTCAAAGGCATGGAAGTCCGCATAGGGCGAGCGACCCTCCATCAGTGCCTCTGTGACGTTGCTGGCCCAAGTGGCCGCGGTGCCCTTCTTCATGTAGGACAGCATGAAGCGCAGCTTGGCTGCATCGTCGGGGAACTCGCGCGTGTTGCCTTGGAAGTAAAGCCAACACTCTTGCTTGAACTTGCGACCTTTGTCGCGCGTGCCGTCGAACTCTGTAGGCACGGAAACCTTGGTGCGAGAGACCGGGGCGACGATAGGAGCCCCTGGAGCGGTGGCTGGTGCAGCCTGCGCATTCTGAACGGCCGCCAGGGCGAGTCTGGCTGCGAGAGCGCATTCGAAGCGCACCTCCTCCTGGAGGTCTGCGATTTGCTCCTCAAGGGTGCGCTGAGGAGGCGTGTGCATGCCCTCCTGGCCTGCGTCGTCTTGGGGCACGCCAAAGGTGCCTGGGAGTCCACGTCGTTCGGGCATCGTTGCGCGCGAAGATAAAGTATGTCTCTACTGAGACGATACAACTTGCGATGGCGATGAGAAGAGATCCGATTGACGCAGAAAAGTGGTGGTTGTTGGGGAGTCTTGTTCTACTGTCAGGGCGACGCCAGGAGCGCGGCAATGAGAGTAGATCTGACTAGATCGTACTCGAGGCAAGAGAAGGAAGCGACTACGGATGTAGAGGCAACCACAACCACCAGGAGTCTTGATGCGAGCGATGGACTTAGGGATCGCGCTAGAAGCGGTATATCCGAGTTATTATTGGAGTATGTAAACGTGAGGGGACATGCGCTAACCTAGAAGCGGTATATCCGAGAGAACAAGACTGGGGCGGGAAGTTCCGACGGACCGACACGAATATGAAGCTAGCGCGACTATCAAACAAGACCAAACAAAGATGCAGACATACGTAATTGGATACTGGGAACACACGCGCGAGGTTATTTGGTAGCATATAGGGGGTCAGGGCAGGAGAAATGGAAAAGGAATGGAAAATAGACAGAAATATTCGTGGGACCATGACACTACATAGGTGTCAGTACACGGGGCGCTGCGTGTATTGGGTATCACGTTCAACGTGGCATGCATCGCCTCATCTCATTGTTCGTCGTGAGTAGTAAGCCCGACACTCGACTCTACAGGCTCTCTCAGAATTTTCAATTTCGTTGCTCACTTTGACGGCGGGAAGCAATGAAGGGTGCGGCGGGAGGATGTTCAGCAAGACATCTGGTGAAAAAAGGCGATATTGGGTAAGGGATGGGTTCATTAGTCGCTGCCTGCATGACACCATGCCCGCCCGCAGCGTCGGTGGAAGTGCACACGTGATGGATGGAAGGCTGTCGTACCACAAGGTCTTCCGTTCTGCGCTCGCCATTCCGCTTCGCATGGCCTCAGACACGCGGCAGCGATGCGCTGAGCTAGAGCCTGCTGCTGATGCAGCCATTGAGTGATGTTGGTATGGCGCGGTTGACATGAGTTTGGAAGGCAATTCAGAGATACGCGAGGATATAATCATGTAGACGGCGTGCCGAGAATTGACGATTGGCTGAAGTACGGCTACTCGGCATGCTGTCAGCCCCTCATGCGCCCTGAGTGCGAGGCACCAAAACTAGGATTGGTAAGAGCATCGTGAGGACGACCGACGGGAAACGGGAGTGGGCACGAGCTGTCGGAGCAGTCACAGAACGAGGGGAGTAGCCGCCCTTTAGGTGAGTGAGAATTAACGCCCTGACAGCGGCGGGGTATCGCGAACCGGTAGTCATGGGATGAGACGAAGCGGGTAGCGGCGTGTTATATGATAACGAGGATAACAGCTGGGCGGACGACGACGGCGTGCTTTCGGTCGATTGACCTGGTTCAGGCCGTCAGCGCTCCAGGCTCACGGCGTGGCCCCGAGTCCAGGACGTAACACGAGCATTGTGGGGAGGAGCAGAGGAAGAACAGTGTCGTGAACGAGCGATTCACACGGCAGAATCGCGTGAGACGAAGTCCGCCATCACCGTGCCTAAAGCACCTGCTACCACTGGTCTGACAAGAAGAATCACGAACTTGTATTCAGGAACAGCTGAGCTCAAGGTAGCGCGCCAATTGAGAGTCTGGTACGCAGACGCTAACATCGTCAACCGCGATGATGTCGGTCCTGAATCTAGACCAGCTGCACCACGAGTCACACTGGCATGTGGCTATATGTGCAAAGAGCTTCAGCATAAGTGCTGACTGAGAGCATGGTGGATGGCGTACTGGTCGCCATCTGATCGAAGATGCGTCACGGCGAGTTATTAAAGCTCAATCCATCGCCGGTCGTAGCATCTTGCGCTCATTGTTCGGCGCATATTGTTTGTCGCTGTATTGAGTACACGCGGGAGTTCGATATGCAGCACAGGGAGGACAAGATTGGCAAGCGCCGAACACGGCACCGCTTTCCCGCGCCCACGGAAATGTCACCGCGTCATCGCTTGAGCGATCGAGTTGAAAATCGCCTCCCTGAGTCTGAACCCTTACGGCAATCGAGATGGATGGTTTTGTACTGGACAGGGACACAATCGTCAGGAAGAATGGAATGGCAGAAATGATGCATGCTTTCTTGACCACATGAGGACCACAAGTTGCCCTTTCCGCCACCTTGTGGGCCATTGGCGCAATGTGCAGAAGCTAATGTCGTGCGGAATGTGCAAAAGCCGACGAAGGAGGTCCCTAAAGTAGCCCCGCGTCACCAGCGCATCCGTAAATCGACCTGTCCATTGAAGCTGTGCACCCATTCGCGGAACTACATGCCTTCCCATTGAGGTTTAGTCGCACTGGCACCCTATCCGTGGCGATCAATACCTCATCCGACGAAGCGCTCATCCCCACAACTTATCATCTCCATTGCTTCGGGTGCTAGCGCGGCAACACTGCGGGAGTTGAGCGTGTTCCACCGCCTGCGGCACGGTCTCTGCCTCCAGCTTCTTCTACCTCCTACGTTTGCCAACCCAAGGCCGCGATGGAGCATGGCGATTACAATGCGGTCCTTGCTGTCATCAGACCCATCATGAAGACTTTACCGGTGCTCAGCAATGTTCTTGAAGGGAGCGTGGAAGTTGTGCAAGCAATCAGTGCCCAGGCTGAGATGAGCAGCTCGCGAACGGGGTCTACTGCGCATCTCACCGCTCGAAGGCGGCCAGAAAAAACAGAGAAGACCTGGAAGATCTTTACAAGCACGCGGCGACCGTTCAAGCGCAGGTCATCATTTCCTTGCGGTATCGAGGAGGAGAGGATGAGCACGCGCTACTTCAAAGCGTCATTCAATTTCTTGAGTCAGCTGTCACATTCATGAGCATTCTTCATCTCATCTCTTCCGCAGCGTGTTGATAGAAGTAAAGGGTTTCGTTGTCAAAACCACTGCTACCAAGGATCACAGCGTTCTGAAGAAGTTCGGTCATGTAACTGCTCAGTTCTTCACCGCGAGGTCAACGGCGGGCAGAATTGCCGGTATGAAGCAGCGCATCTCCAACTCAGCGGTCGTGTTTGGAGTAAGAAGAGTGCATCACCGTCGATGATGGTACTGAAGTCTCATAGATAGCGGCGGGTATCCGCACCGAGCAACGCATGATAGCCGTTGACCAGGCATGCCGTGAGATTGTGGCTGATCTCGAGCGCCAGGCTCAGGAGCGCCATGATGCTGAAGAGCGCCTACAACAAGAACTTGTGAGAGCGCAGCAGGATCGGGAGAAGCACGCTCTTGAGCAGCGTGAGGCCGCTGTAAGGATGGAGGTAGCGCAAAGAGAGGCAGCAGAGCGGCAGATAAAGGCAGCAGAGAAACAGAGGGAGGCAGCGGAGCGGCAGCTTGACGCGAAACAGCGCGGTACATTGCTTATAGTTTATGTCGCGCTCGCTAACTGCCTATTCAGACGATTTGGACAAAATTCTGAAGCCTGCTCATACCGCGGCGCACTATGCCAGCAATGCTGCTGAGCCCTGTGCCGACGGCACACGGGTGCAGATTCTATCCACTCTTCGGCAATGGGCGGCGAGTAATCAGGGACCTCGGATTTTTTGGCTCGCCGGCCTGGCCGGCACAGGTTCGTCATTCGGATACACCTTGATATGCTAATCAACATGAGTTCAGGTAAGACAACAATTGCGAGCTCTTTTTGCCGCCAATGTCAGGCTGCAGGCGTTATGGTTCTCAGTTTCTTCATCTCCAGAAACACGCCAGACCGTAACACCATCACCGCCGTGGTCTCAACACTTTCTCACCAGCTCTCTCATGTCAATTCCGCTGTACTTGACACAATTCACGCAGCACTCAAAAAACAACCTCCGATCTTGTACAGCAAAATAGCAGTCCAGGCGAAGGAGCTGCTTGTTGATCCGCTCACTACTCTCCTGACAACATCCACGACCACGAAAAAGCGCATTATCATCGTAATAGACGCCATGGACGAGTGCGATGACTTTGCCGCCTCGGACGGTCGTGATCTACTCCGAACACTCGTACCCGCGCTCTGTCATCAGGGCCACGACGTGAAACTCTTTCTCACCAGCCGCTACGAGCCCGAGCTCCGGGTCATGCTTGATCGGGTGTTTGAAGGTGCTCAAGACGAGCGCGAGACGTTCCTACTCCACGAGGTCGAGGAGAGCTACGTCTCGGCCGACATCCGCACATTCGTCACAAAGGCTTCGCCGACATTCGCGAACGGTATCCCAAAATTCCATCAGCATGGCCACCATTGTATCAGGCCAACGAGCTTGTTGAGATGTCAGGGAAACTGTTCGTGTTTGCTTCCACGGTTCTACTGTGGATCGGTGAACCGAAGGCCTCGCCCGTTTCGCGCCTCACCGAGGTTCTGGCTGCTATACGGGATTCACGTCCAGTTGGTCAGCACGAGCGGTCTCCGTATGAGTACCTCGATGCACTGTACCTCACGGTTCTTAGAAACGCAACTCCTGATGCCGACCCCGAGTCGGTCACCAACTCACGATTGCGTCAGGTATTGTTCATGGTGATGTATGACGGCTACTCAGTCAGTTTCGACATTATCGCCGCCGTCTTGTGGTTGGCGGATCACGAGTTGGATCCGCTACTAGGGTCTCTCCGCGGCGGTGGTGCAAATCCCGAACAGAACGTCCACCGCGCACGTCCGTGACGAACTTAACTCCGGGGACGTTCCTGAGCGTATGAAGGTCAAGACATTTCACAAGTCCTTCGCCGACTTCCTCATCGATCCCAGACGGTGCAGCGATGAACGTTTCCGTATTCTGCGCGATCGAGAAGAGCCCCGTCTTGCCCTTGCAACAGTACAGGCCACCCGAATTCTGCCTCACGTCGAAGATGAGTCGGAGATTGCTACACACATGGGAAAGTATTGGTGCAGTCATCTTTTAAACACCCTTCGCAATCCCAATCTGGACAGCACCCGAGTGCTCTCAGCAATCCGAACATTCTTACCAGCCGAACAAGTCTATAGGCTGCTCTGTCCGATGCTGACAGTGGAAAATCTGACCAACATCCAGTTCCTGCTCGCTGTGCTTGTGAACAAATGCCCAAACCTATGTTCACAGAGTTTCAGCAGGATTTCATTGCTCTCGCCAGGACGCGGTGGGAGGAAAGCGCGCATGGTAATAGGAGGAAGATAGCCATGCATGCAGCCATGGCAATGGCTCTTCGCGCTCGTATCTTTCAGTCGCCGGACACTTGTTCCGCAACACAACTGAAGCAGGATCAACGCTTTCACCGGTCAGTGTTTTGTGACTTGTGGTTGCCCACTGATTTGACTGTCAGCAGCTCTCTGCGCAAGGTTTCAGGGGGAAATTTCCGCCGTATTGAAAGGACCAAAGTTTTTCATTCTCTGTGGCTGACTGCACAGGAGTGCAGCAGTGAGGTGCGTGAGGCTGCACAGCAAAATACCCTCCACTTAGTTACTACAGATGCCAGGCTACGAGAACTACCGTATGGCGTTGATCAAAGTGCTGGAGATTTGCATGGTTTCGCGCTTACAGTATACAGTGGAACCCGTCATTCCCTGGCTTCAGGATGGTGCCGATGGATGATCATAGACGGAATGTCTGCCACTAGCCTGCTTTGATGCTCCATGTCTTCGCCGTGAGCGCCCGAACGATTCGAATAAGCTCTGATTTGCTCTCAACACTGCTTCCTTGCGCGCAGCCAAACCGCAGCGGCAGTGGACTGTCCGACTCCGAGACTCTGGCGCGACACGACATATCCACGCGTACAAGTTCACCAGTCAAACGGCATCGCACCCGACCCTTTGGCGGCGCGAGCATGGCATGTGATGCATCGAATCATTTGTCATTGTTACGTCAGTGATACCCGAGCAATGAGTAGATTGCCGTGGCGGCGGCCGGCGAGCCCATTGTGCGGGATGTGAATTCATCAATTGCTGATCATCCGCCCGCGACGCACTGGTGAGACCGTTTTCATCTGCCAGGGAAAGTGAGCTGCGGCTTCGGAGATTCCTCGCACCATGTAGCTCTACGAAGGACTTGAGCATCGCCGGATGAATCTGCGACATCCTTCCTGCTGTGCTCCATCAAACTAGCATAGTTCCATACTGAAGCCAATTTTGTCAGAAGGCCATGCGAGTTCCTGCTAGTGCAGAAAGCGTCAGTACCGACGGATGGAATGAACGTTCTAAACCAGGATTACGAGGCAGCTACGTGGCAAGCCGGGGTACCTTGCGTCAGAGCGCTTGTGGGCGCGGCCAAAGCGGTCAAAAAGCGAGTAGAGCGGTGCCTCGAGGGTTCTGCTTTGACCGCTATCACCGCTCCTTAACCGAATAAGCAATGACACGTTTTCCTGATGCTTTGCGTTGAACTGGACTTGAATTTGGCATGATCCAGGACCTACAGTGTCACGGACACAGCCGGGTCGCCGCTTGAAATCACTTGGTCTCCTGCGTTGACCAGGCCACATCGCACCGCTGCCGCACCGCCCTAGACACAGCTTTCTTGCCGCTCCCGACTTCAATTCCATTTGCGCATATACAATGTTGGCGCGCGCGTAGACGTATGCCTGGTACCAGCCAGAATACCTCTCAACACAAAACCCAACTACGCGACTATTCTGGCCATCGTCGCGTGCAAATTCGACTCCTTCATTTGGCTCGATGAGACGCCTAGCGTTGCCGGAGATGTCATCGGAGTGCGCTGGCGTATTTTGAGCCTCTCTATCTATTAACACGTTCGACCAGAGATGTTGTTCCTCGGCTGCTGAGCGTGACACCCTCCAACCAGGGCGTTCACGTGTTTCAACATCCTTACATTGCTGGCTATTTGCGCTGCCAACCTCTGATCGCTGTTTTGATGTCGCACAGGCTGGTACCCAGCGGATTTCCCCCGATCATCTCGATTAGACTCGCCACCCACACTCGGCAACGGCGCCCCGATTGTGTTTCCTTGACTTCACCAGACTTCACCCTACCCATGTCATTTTTACCCTGCTTCTAGAAATAATCCATCTCATACACACCGTCCGTGGTCACGATGGTCATCGCGCTTACCGCGTCCAGGATAGCGTCGCTGTCCCGGGCACGAAGGAGCAAGCGTGATGTTTGCCAATGGTTTGATCCACTCTTTTTTCTTTTATTTTTGGGTTTTTTCGCTTCCAATGATCCACATGCGTAGCAGCAACGCCTCTATGGTGCTCTTTCTCCTCGTCATTGATATTGCGCTGTTGGAGGGTGTGTTTTATTCACGCGTGGATTGAATCTCACAAATTTCTCACTTGCCCACCCTCGAATTGCCTGTTCTCACCATCCATTAAGTTCATCGAACCTTGGCCGTCTACGTCAACTATTTATGTTGTCCGTTCAAGGTGCCCATCGTTTGCATCCCTTCGCGCCCGCGGCCCCTTGCTCAAAGATCGTCCACGTCTCATCCGCATTACTTTAAACGCTTACCATGTCGTTACAATAATCGAAGACACCGGTCGATTTATGCTATGCTGGTGTTGCGAAGCGCAATTACATCCTCTTCTTGTCACTAGCGTCTCCCTGTGAAATATGCGTAAATGCTCTCATTCTCCTGTGCACCACGTTGATCTCAGATTGGCCGGCATGGTCCGCGAACGCAGTAGCGCAGTACGCGGCTTGTGGTTGTGGCACGGCACAAGCTGCCTCATCCGGAGCCACATGCCACAAGTCCATGCATTCTTAATCATCTTTTTCTTTAATTGTGACTCTCACCATGACAACAGGGTGCATGTATGCTCGTTGTACCTGAGCGATTGCAGGCAATCCAATTCGGGGAATGCGATTGCGAAGCCACGCATGGCTATCCCGAGAGATTTGGTCCCAACACACGTGCTTCACCCCATATAAAAGCGAAGAAGCTACCGTGCCGATGCCCCACTCACTCTAGCACATTCATTATCAAGATGCAAGCAGCAAGACAATCCGGTGGTCATCCCCCACCGCTCCTCGCACACCCCCGTCCCGAGTTGAAAACTGGAACCGCATCCCAGTCGTCAACTAAGCAGGTGAGTAAATTATCTACCAGCTACCAGGTTTGACTAGAGCTTGACTTTCATCTTTTTCCGTATCAGCCGCGCGATCCGTTCTATGGGCACGAAGATGATGCCAAGATGTGCGCGGCCTATCTCGTGGACTTCTTTGGTTGCACAGGCCCAACCTCCGCTGCGATTAGCTCCAACCAAGCAAAAATTCCGCCGCCGCCGCCCTTGGCAAACTTCATCGCATACATACTGCACCGGACGGAACCTTGTGTCATGACCACGGCGCTGTTGTTCCTAGACCGGCTCAAGTCACAGTATCCGAACGCGCGTGGATCGTGTGGTCACCGACTCTTCCTCACTGCGTATATGATCGCATCAAAGGTCCTCTACGATGATACGTATGACAACATATCGTGGTCCATCCTGGGGCAGGGCATGTTTGCGCTGCACCAAGTCAACCAGATGGAGCGCGAGCTATGTCTCCACCTAAACTGGGATTTTCGCTGCAATACCGACGATGTCGCGGACTTTGAGGGCTACCTGCGTGACCGATTTTTGCCTCCCACCCACCCGCCGCGCTCAGGCATTCCACGCACGAGCCGCGCACCAGCGCCGGCATGAGCTATGACCATCAGCACGGATGAATATTGTCCCCTTGCCAGCATCTCTCATCTCTTTGACTACTCGCTCCCATAGTCAATAGCTCACCCGGTTCATTAACCTCCGCACAAAATCACAGATTTTCATTCCCGCTTTTGGTCTCTCAATCTCTGTCCTATCTGATTCGACTTGTACATTATCTCCCGTCTGCATTTAATCACTCTTCATGTACATATCCTAGTTGTACTACATCAATCCTTTGTCTCACTTTCCCTCTGTATCTCTCTCCATATGAAATCTCACAGCTTCCCACTGGCAGGCTCCTGCGGGTTACTGTAAAGCTGTCTTACCAGACTGTACCCTGCTCCCATGGACTTGGTCTGAGTAGGCTGATTTTAGAACGGCACGCCATCAGCTGGGACCTCTCTGCAATGAAGATTAATTTTCAAAATAAATCTAGCCCGCGTGCATTGATCTGTATATGAAAATAGCGAAAATTGTCATTTTGAATGATCATCGAATGCATCTGGGGAGCTCACTGAAGTGCGCCATTCAATTGATATCTGGACTGGGCATTTTAGCCTCAACATTGGACTACAGAATTTACATTTAGGCTTCACCCTCGCTAGGATGAGCAAACCCCCGTGCGGCGACCGGCCAGCCAGGGTTTGGCAATTGATCGGAGCGCATAGGACGAACAATCAACTCTCAGCGATGATTGTGGCTGTATCTCCATGTGTGCTTGATGAGAATTGGATGGTGGGCGATTAGTGTAAAAATGGAGCTAGCGCCAGGAAACACCGGCCCTAACTACTAATATTGCCATGTAAAGTTCGTAATACCTAAATGGGCACATTGTCTATACAGGTTGTTTTCCGTGCGATGGAGTACAACTGAATTATACGCCTCGAATGGAGTAGTTTTTGGAGTCGATCGCCTCATGTGATGCTCCCACATCTCCAAGCCGAAGAGAATGCATGTTGGCGGTTTGAGGGTCGCTACGGTTATTGTGTCGATCAGAGAGAACTGTTTCGTCCACCTCAACCACCACTTCCAGCTGAGCGCGCGCTCGTCGGCGATGGTTCAGGTTGTAGAGCACGGTGAGTGTGCCTGCTCGCGTGATGTTGAACGTGAATATCAGGATCGTGTTGGAAATGGGATCAAAGAGAAATGACAGAACTGCTCGTGCGGAACATGGCAGTCGTCAGGTAGGACTCGCACCAGTGGCATAGAAGGTGTACTTACAGCTCGCAATGGCAAGTAAGCTGGGAGCAATGCCCGACAAAATTGTGTTGCGCATCAGGCGACGGATGAGCCTATTTAGCTTGGGTCAGAAGAGAAAGCAGAACTAAAGCGAGGCGAAACTCACCCAGTAGTTCGATCAACGGGGCTCTGTAAGTTCTGAAGCTGATGCGTCATGGCAACAGCGATGACCGTGTCTGCAATGGCGGAAGATACAAAGAAAGCCCTACGATGCAAGTTCACGCTCAGAACTCCGCAGTGAGGGAGTGTTACGCACGTGACCCAAGGCCGTTCGTAAGGTCTGTCGCTCGCCTTGCGGTAGACTACACCCGTAAGGTACGTGACAATCGCGCCATTTATGAAAGCGGAGAGTGCGGGCAAGCAGAGTAGTAGTGAGATGAAACGATTCTTGCTGAGCAGTAGATAGCGCCGAATCAGAAAGACGTGCACGAGGAGGATTCCTACGGCCATTGCGCCCTGTGATATCGTTAACAAATGGAAGATAGTGAAAGTAAGAGGACGTCATCGTACGTCGTAAATTGCGAAGTTGCTGTATTTCATGGTCAGTCAACGCGAGCTGACGGTAGAGGGGTATTACGTACACGCTGAGCGTTTCCATGGCCTCCAGATCGCCCCAACCACTAACTAGGTACTGCACGGAGTCAGTGAATGACGCATCGACTTGTGGCTTCTACGTACCGAGTAGGCAGCGCCGCATGCACCGTACATGCAGATCATGTCCACGCAAAACATACAAACGACATGTGCGCGAGTCCAGAACGAGTCGTCTGGAAACCTCGCAAAGTATCGTGCGAGCTCGCAGATCTCGAGCCCAAGGAGCGCCGTGTTGATCCAAGTCGCAATGAGCATCGTCCCGAACACGTTGTTCAGCATCGTATGCGATAGGACACCCATTGTATCGCTTCGGGGAACCGGGGTAGAGGTTGCAACGAGCTCGAAGGAGAGGCCGCGCTATTTAACATCGAGACGTGGAAGCTTGAATCTGTCATAGAAAACTCGCGCGTGCCGTAATAATCTGCCGAAACCCTTATAATCTGACCTTATCTACTTTGGGACCGGCTAGTCGGCCGCTCTTGGCACGTCGGCGATCAGCCCGACCCATTCAGCCCGCGTAGACGCATGAACGAGTGCACGATCCTGTCCAATGCACCGGTGTATCCATCAAATCCCCACAGCTACTGGAGTTCCGGAGGTCAGGGAGCCTCATGCATGTAGAACCCTCAGTCGTTCAGCGATAGATGCCTCAGATTATGTCAAGCGTTCCTATTTGGAAAGCTATTGCATTTTATCCCCGCTAAAATGTCCTGAGAAACGCTTAGATACACGAAATCGAAAGACGACGTATCGCGAACTCACACTAACACAGAATTAGGAGTAAAGTGATGCGCGATTTATCTACCAAATCTACCGTTCAATAGCAATTTGGCCAGCGCTTTGGCGTCACGGGTGATACACGCGGATAGAGTTGAACCACGATTGCATACTGCAGAAGCACCTACTTAAGCGGCCCGATGAATCTAGGGCTCACTGGCAATTCCTGGGTCACAATGTCTCGGAGTCAATTGGAACAATAGCGCAGTGTTGGCGATTTGGTAGCGTGCTGGCATCTCAGACGATAGCAATCCCTTCCTTCGACGCCGCGTCGATCCGGCGCCAGAGGGGAGAGACTCAGGGTTTTAATGAGTCTTTAACGCGTCAACTGGTCGCTTTCGTTCGAAGCTCTCGCAAGTGCCCTGTATATGCAAGAGAGAAGTAGAATTGACCTTCTGATAATTTACTAGATAGCTGCACGGTCGTTGAACGCTTCCATGTTATTATTAATAGCTGTATTGTCTATGCTCGTGTGACTGCTTGACTTCCGCTGCGGAGAAAGCAACGACGTCAACACCAGGAGGGCGCAGACGCATCAGGAAGACACAGACGGCGCGGTGAACACTAAATTCACTTTTGCGTGTACGTGTACGTGAACGCGCCGCACCATGTGACACGATGAGACTAGCGACGACCGCATGTTATCAATCGCACCACTTTCTCCTAGTTCGTGAACACTACACTTTTATCCCCGCACTTCAGCACGCCTAACGCGTCAACGACAGTGCTTCTTTCGTGGGCGCATCTATCGGGCGATTATGAAAGCCCGCGTATCTTTGTGTCACAAGCTGAGGCTCGAGTTCACACGAGCTCTGTTGTTGCTAATATTGACGACAGGGTTCAAGCCCGCGTTATTAGCCTTTCAGGCGGCCTACCAATCCTCCGCGGCCGGTGGAAATGCGGCTTCGGCGGACACGATGTTGAAGGGTAGTTTGAGTTGGGCTGCAGCGACCGCGTGGCACTGGACAGTCGTACAAACGAACCGTAGGAAACGAAAGCCAAACCATTCGCATTTCAATGTTTAAGGTTGCTGTGTTGTTATTAGTCAGTTCAGCGAACATCCAGGTATGGACTGATTACATATTACATGGAAGTAGCATATTGAAGTACAGTTCCAAGACGAGTGATTGGCACATCTTGAAATCACGGTCGATCCTTCATGCGAGGAGATGTAGCAGATGCAGATGAAACTTTCATACGGCGTGATTTTTGGAGTCCAAGGCGTCGTGCGACTCGTTGGCGTGAGCGAGAATGACTGGCCGCGCGTCGGCCCTGTGGGGCTCATAGTTATCGGGGTCGTCAGGAATGACGGTGTCCTCTGGTGCGTCCAGTTGAGCTCGCGCGCGTTTGCGATCGTTCAGGTTGTAGAGCACGGTCAGGGTGCCGGCCCGCGAGATATTGAACGTGAAGACGAGGACGACGTTCGATAACGGAGCGAATAAGAAGGCGATAACTGATCGTCCGAAAAAGAAGTGTTGAGTGTATACTCGGCACAAGTGCGCAGGAGGCAAACTTACAACTCGCGAGCGCAAGCACACATGGTGCAGCTCCGGAGAGGGCAGTATTGCGCATTAAGCGTAGGACGAGCCTGTTGCGGTTGTGTCAGAACAGCAGCCCACGAGCAAGGCGAATGAGAAACCGCACCCATCGGTCCGGTCGATTGAACTTCGTAGGCGATGAAGCTGGTGCATCATGACCGCAGCAATGACTGTGTCTGCGATGGCGGACATGACGAAAAAGGCCCTGATACCACCGTCAGATCGCAGTTCAGCAGGTCAAGAACTCGACGCACGTAACCCACGGCCGTTCGTGAGGCCGTTCACTCGACTTCCTGTATTTCACTGCCGTAAGATAGGTGACGATCATGCCGAGAATGAACGCGGTGAGCGCAGGCACACAAAGGAGCAGTGATACGATGCGGTTCCTACTCAGCGCCAGGTAGCGCCGAATGAGGAACGCGTGTACCATGATGATACCAACGGCCATTGCTCCCTGCAGGTCTGCTGATTAGGTTTGCACGATGAATTGAAGAGGGTGGCTCGTACGTCGTAGACCGCCAGGTGGCTTCGATTCGATCGTACAGGGTTAACGTGACGTGATGGAAGAAATCAAGCTTGACGTACATGCTTAGGACCTCCATGATTTCCAGATCACCCCACCCAATAACGAGATACTGGAGCGAATTAGCGACCTATGCACAGACATGGAACACTCCAACGTACCGTGTATGCGGCGCCGCATGAGCCGTACATGCACACCATATCCACGCAGACCATAGTAACAACGTATGCGCGAATCCAATTTGAGTCCTTTGGAAATTCGCGAAAGTATCGCACAAGCTGAGTGAGCTCGAGCCCCAACAACATCGAGTTGAACCAGGTAGCGATGAGCATTGTCCCGAACACAGCGTTGAGCGTTTTGTGTGGTAGAAGAGCCATCGTCGCGTCGTCGTCCCGTCGACGGACAGGGGTGGAAAGGTTGCACTGACGCCGCGCGAGCCGCCGTCGCTATATAGTGCGGCGTGGGTTGGAGTTACCCGGGCAGGTGCCGTAACAAGCTGCAGAAGTTATCCTGGCTTAATCCATTCCGGGCTCGGCTAGTGGGATGCCCGAACAGCCACCCTGATACTTATTGGGCACGTCGCCCATGAGAATCCACGCGTGTAGTACGTCCAAGGTAATGAGCATCCGAATAGTTGTGAACCGCCGACCTCCAGAAGCCTCATGAAAATTTGGATCCGTTTCGTGCACGCATCGGCAACGAGGCCGCCCGCTCTGGCGCTTCGACGACGGCGGCCCGAGGGACCAGAGTGAGGATCATTGTCCCACTCCGGATCTTGTAACCTTGTGGAAGATGGATCACTAACACCGTTCCTTGTCCTGGTGGAACCCTACTACTAGTCAAGGTCTCCCAAGAGTCAGTTGCTCCAACGGTGCTTCGAAGATGACGGATGTATCGGGAATCCTGATGGTTTCATTTGCGTAACATTACCGTGGAGGAGAGAAGAATCACTGATATGCATAGAGTGCTGGCCGTTGAATTGATATTACGGTGCGGCCGGTTGGCCGCGGAGACGGAGGACGGATATGGTTTTTTGCGGCAGTTGCCATGCATACTGGGTGGAGTTGTTTGCAGAACGAGAACTTTATGGATTCAACGGCATACAGAAGCCTTTGTGGGCTTCGAAGGTAAACGGTGATACAAAGGTGGTGTGCAGCCCTTCCACTTGGTTGGGAGCGTGCGGCCCGGGTGGGAAAACCGTGGCAAGCCATATGATCTCTCGCTTGCAACTCGGTGCCTGCTCAAACATGATTGATCCCGAAGCGCAGGAGCTCTTGTCAAGAGCAGTCCCCTCGATGGACGTTCTTGTGCAATGCAATGCAAGGGACGGCAGACATAGCCACCCTCTTGGCCATTTGATGGTTTTGCAACCTCGACGACTCGTTCATTGTGAGTGGAACGCCGCACCCCGCGATAGCATCCGTTATTTACCAAACTGGTCAGGGCGTTGGATCAATCCACCCGCTCATACTTCTAGACAGGGGTCGGAACCTATAGAGTGTATGACTCGCGCATGAACCGCAGCGCCGCCGAACATATAAATTATACACAGAGCCCGCAATCGGAGGCACGGATCAAATACAGCAGTTAGCCACCGAGATATCAGGTTCACGCCTCTAGGGCACCGTTGCGGCGCTGGCGAGACCTGCACTAGGACTGGCTATTACAGTATGCGCTGCCCATTACGCT
Organism: Auriculariales sp. MPI-PUGE-AT-0066; assembly: GCA_020744175.1. NCBI lineage: Eukaryota > Fungi > Basidiomycota > Agaricomycetes > Auriculariales > Auriculariales sp. MPI-PUGE-AT-0066. The sequence continues at coordinate 41,131 of JAGTJP010000115.1, forward strand.
CAGTCAGCTGTACATCCCGTACCATATACCGATAATGGCACGAGGGAGCCTCTGAGCGAGAATCTACCATTCACTGTGCACTGCATTCACAAGCTGGGGCATGCACGGTGGAGATTCTAACGAAAAGAGACTATATATCAAGTATATTCGGCTGCGAACGTTTTTGCACGCTTCAATTGTGGTGGAAAAAAAAGAAGCTCCGAGGCGTCAGAAATCGTCGCGATTCCCGAGGATGCCAGAATTTCCGAGGATTCGGCCAATGCCTGCTTTATTCATCTTCACGAGGATTGTTCTTTTTACCTGTCTCTGTGCTGTCCGCTGCACGATCACGTGAAAATTAGAATTTTTTATAATCCATCTGCATTCGTTCATATTAACGTCGGTCTCAATGTTTCCTGCAGCAGTTAGAACTAATACAGTATTAACTTACGGACTCTATTAGTCTAGGCGCACGGAGCAGGCAGTTTGAGAGGTTGGCAATGCTCAACTGAACCGGTCTGTTCTCGACCGGAACGACACTCGACCTACCTCGGCTCAGTTCTGCATCGATTTCCCATGCTTCAGACCGACCCTTCAATACCCACCTCCGTCTATGTCGTCTTCCGAGCTTCAACTGCATTCAACTTCCTGTGGACGTAAGAAGCAGCATCATCACGAGTCACCGCACGTCCTGGAAGATCACGACTAGATTTCGACACCTCCCATCGTCACGGGACTCTGTGTGGCAATCTTTCTAACTTTAAGCCACTGGACCGAGGTTGTTCCCTTGCACGGCAACACTACAAGTGCGATTCGCTGCTCGTTTTCTTAACGGAAAAGCAAAAGCCACATGCACATTGTGTTAGCCAAACATCGCCAGCCAGTGCACTTCTGCTTCTCTTGTGTGCCTGCCTGACCGCAACAATATAAAAACACATCAGGAAAATGTGGCGGCCGCCATGAGCGCTTGCCAGCGTCCAAAGCGGCGAAAGCGGTGGAAGAACCGATCGCAAGGTACCCCCGATATGAGTGTCACCAGCCGCTTTGAAAGCGGCCAGAAGCTGTCATGAGGTCATTAAAATGCTCTGGACGGACATAAGCACAGTAATCCGCTCTAGAGCCTCAGCGGCCGCTTCAGAGTCTTGTGACACATGAAAGCGGTTAGAGCGATCATAGTAAAGTCTAATACACCCTTCGTTATATGTATCTCACTATTTTCAAGCAGTACAGATAAATCGAATGAAAATATATTTAATACTAAAAGGTACCATTCAAATACAGTGGACTAGACTATAATATTGGTGAAGTAGATCAAAGAACTATCGTGGCGCTGACACTGGAAGCGTTGTCAGTGTGACAGTGGAGCAGAGAAGTGACCAGAACATACTAAGTGAGCTCGTGGTCTGCAAAGCCTTGACGGGAGTAACAGAGACGACCTGACACAGCGAAGCATCTGGCACAACAGAGCACCTGAGAACAACAGCACCACCAAAGCTCAACCAAAGCACACAACACAGAAGAAGGGAGTAGAACACGCCAGCTGGATGAGAGCTCCTACAGAGTCCAGATAATCGTGGGTGAGGCAAGTCATAAGGGACGTGAGAAGTGGAACACAAGAGCTCAAGGCCAATTGGATCCCCGACGCGGGTCCTCAACTTGTCGAACAAGTTGAAGGACCCTGATCTCGGGCTAGACGACCATACCAATCGAAGCTCGGCCGGCAGATGCTCAACCTCGTTTTAATCCAGGGTAACTTATGTATTTCATTTCCGAGTATGCTAACTTTGACTGCTCAGCACAGGCAGCAAATCAGCCTCTCATCTTAAGTTTAAGCCACCATGTAAAGCAATACAAACTCAATAGATTGAATATAGTATGCTGCATTATGAGCAATCAGCACTCGTGAGTATTAGCCATGTTTAAGCACTAACCTTCATAAGAGCTATAGAGAGTGCGGAAAGCGCAGGAAAGCGGCAAGCCCCATTCTAGAGCGAAGAAAAGCACAGATAGGAGGCTTCTGCGCAGAGAGGGCTCGCTCCGGGGCATGAAATGAGCAAATGAGCGCCCACTTGCCCCTTCGCAAGCGGGTGGTGACCGCTCTGATGTGCTACCAACTCTTTCAATCGTCACGATCCCGATCGCGTGCCGAGAAGCCTTAAAAGCGGTGTATGAGTTTCAGGAGCAGAACACGTTTTCGTGATGCAGAAGCTTCCCAAGCTCGGACAAGTCGAACGCCCCGCCGCAAAATCACTACCTTGCAGTAGCAATCCCGCTCATCGCAATGTACATCTGTCATAGCTTTATCGCTGTCGTTGCTTTTTCTTCATTCGTACTCGGCACTGTTTTCGAGCGTCGCACTGCAGCACAGGTTCTCACAGGAATTGCAGATGTCCAGAGTCAGACTCGGACGCTTGACAACCTCATCGTGGCCTTCCCGAACACGGGTGGCACTCTTGTTGGTGCTCTCGTGCGCCAACCATTGTTCAAGCAAAATGAATATGCGCTGATTTCTACGTCTTTTAAGGAATCCACTCAGCCGTGACCCCTCTCGACTCGAGTGTTCAATCGCTCATAACCGTGATCTCAAGCACGCCAGCACTTACTGAAGCGGAACCTCAAGAAGTACTGAATGCGCTCGAAGCTCTCGAGCCAATCGTGTATGTTCATGAACCTGCGATCTTCTGCCTTTTGAATTACTATTGCAGCGTGAAAATGCTCGCCGACTTTGTCGCCAAGAAGTCTGCCTTCGACAAAGTCGGTACTACTGTATCGAGTCTTTTTGAGTATGACATCGCGACACTGTACAAGGACTTCCAAGGAGTGGTCTGTGGAAGTGTGCACCGCTGGAGTTGCCATTAAAATGCTTCACAGGAAATGCCAATGCTCAGGATGTACTCTCAAACATATACGCCGCATTTGACGCGGCCACCACAGCGTACGCTTGAGATTGTTGGTTACGAGTGTCTGCGAGTGTCCTGCGAAGTGACTGTGGCAGGCCACGCGGGTAGAATGTACCGTACTCGGAATAAATAATAAGATTTATTGGCGGTTTATAACAATGCGCTTGGTGTTGCGAACTGATCCTCACGAGACCACGTTGCTCGAGCATCGGCTCGCTTAGTACTACACTCATAAAAACGCCGATTCTTACAGAGGCGGACTCTCTGACAATTCTTATCCAACTCACCGCTCTCAGAGCACTGATGTACACGGAGAGATTGTGCTTGTCGTGTGTGTGGCTGGTCCAGAAATTTGTTTTGAATATTGCAGGGGACCATGGATCTAGGGGTGGGGTGGTTAGATAGGAAGATTAGTTACAACTTGATGCGTTGATGGACGGGTCGGGCCAGTAGGGGGTTGCGAGCAGGAGAACCACAGGCAACACTGGTCAGGGCATCGGATCAATCCACCCGCTCCTACGGTTAGACAAGAATCGGAACCTGTAGAGTGTATAGCACGCGCACGAAGCGCAGCGCTGGCGAACATATAAATGTCACACAGAGCCGGCAATCAGAGGCACGGATCAAATGCAGCAGTGATCCACCGAGATATTAGGCTCATACCTCTAGGCAACCGGTGCGAGGCCTGGGAGACCTTCATTGAGACTGGCTCGTACAGCATGCGCTGCCCATTACGCTCAGTAACCAGTTGCATATCCCCTACATATACCGATAATGGCACGAGGGAGCACCTGAGCGAGAACACACCATTCAATGGGATTCACCGGGCACTGCGGCAACAGGCTAGGGCATGCACGGTGAACATCCTAACGCACAGAGACTATATGCCAAGTATTCATTGGCCGACGGGGAAAGAGACGTCAGCTACGAAAGTTTGTGCACACTTCAATCGAGGTGTTAATAGTATTCAAGACCTCACATAAAGCCCCGACTAGCGTTGCTAAGCTTGGTGCACTCACAATACGTAAGATACTTGTGTGAACTTTGATCGCATCTTGTGCCAACTAGAACTCGGAGCAGAGCGGCAGGTGCGATATTTGGCTTTCAAACGAGAGCTAGCCTGTATTTAACTTGGACCAAAGTCATGTGACAGTATTAGAATGATACTGCCCGCGCCGCATACATCGCGCCCATCCATCTGTGTAGAACCCGAACCTCTAAACATGCGCTTTGGCCGCAACAGAGACCTGGCAATACCTCAAGGCTACGTTGTGACTTGTAGCACTACTTACGACAGCGCCTAGTAGAGAATCTAGAACTTGCAGACTTTCTCCCCTCCGACTCCTTTCTATGACATCTCCTTTCCACAACGATGCATCTCGTCGAATTTTTGCGGCCAAGAAAGTCCGAGCTATTCAATCAAAGATCCTAGCTAAACGTATATACGGCGCTCAGTATCTGCTTCTGCAAGATGACAAAGGTCGTCGGTGGCCAGTCACCAGCTTTCCTAAAACCAGCGAGCTGATTAGTTGAGACAGCTGCCCGAAGGTGCGCGTTGAAGATAGCGCAGCCGGGATTTTGTGCGCGCTGTACCGAGGAGAACGTAGTCCGGGATTGACCAGACGAAACACTGGCGATGACTGAAATGGACATGAATTGCGAGCCATGTCTACGCGCGGGTTTGCCGTGGCGCGGTATCAAAGCGGGACTCATTTCATTACCATGCGACAGGAGAGCGCCCAACAACACGCGGTGGAAGCGAGGACCCTGCTGCGAACCTCTGCCTCTTGACGCGCCATTCTGCACTTGCAATGGAGCACGGCGACTATAATGCCGTGCTGGCAGTCATCAGACCCATCATGAAGACCTTGCCGGTGCTGAGCAACGTTCTGGAAGGCAGTGTAGAGGTGGTGCAGGCGATCAGTGCTCAAGTTGAGGTGAGAGCAGCACGTAGTCCGAAGTTGTGCACGATGCGACTTAGGCGACAGGCGACCAGAAAGAACAAAGAAGATCTCGAGGAGTTGTACAGGCATGCGGCCACAGTCCAGGTACAGGTCGTGCTTTCCCTGCGCGATCAGCCAGGAGATGGTCAAGCTGCGCTGCTCGACAGCGTGAAAGTGTTTGTCGAGTGCGTTCTTGACATCTTCACTTATACAGCAACCAATAATATTTGCCCGCAGCACATTGAAGCAGGCGAAGGTCTTCGCCGTGAAGACTGCGAGGATCAAGAAACACAGCTTTCCGAAGCGATTCGGCCATGCTGCCGCTCAGTATTTCACCGCGACCTCGACCGCTGGCAAGATTGCCGCCATGAAGCAGCAAATCTGTGATGCAGCTGTTGCGTTTGGGGTAAGATGTTTCAGCGCATTTCTATAACTATACTGAGCTCTCGCTCTCTTCTTCAGATCGCGGCAGATATTCGTATCGAGCAGCGCGTGATAGCAGTTAATGAAGCATTTCAACGGCTGTCTGAAGAGCAACGGGAAGCGCACAACCGCACGCAGCGCACCATCCAACTAGCCGAGGAGCATCGGGAGCGTGACGCTCGCCAGCAGCACGAGGCCACTACAAGAGTGGAGGGCGCGCAACGCGAGGCGATTGACATGACCAAAATGGTGCAACGGGAGGCGGCTGAAAGAGCGGAAGAACAGCTTATAGTGGAACAGCGTAGTACGTTTTTTATTTTTTCGGTCTTGCAGTCCCTCACTACATGGATAGAGTATTTAGACGAAGTTCTTAGGCCTGCTCACGCCGCGGCACATTATGCTCGCAACGCTGCAGATCCCTGCACCGCCGGCACGCGAGTAGATATTCTTTCTGCGCTTCAAGAATGGGCAGCGAGTGACAAGGGACCTCGAATTTACTGGCTCGCCGGCCTGGCTGGCACAGGTTTGTCATTTAGATACACCTTGAAATGTCTTTTCACCATGAGTTCAGGCAAAACAACAATTGCGAGTTCCTTCTGCCGTGAATGTCAGGCTGCAGGGGTGATGGTTTTGAGTTTCTTCATCTCCCGAAACACCCCCGACCGCAACACTATCACCGCCGTAGTCTCAACAATATCTCACCAGCTCGCGCAGGTCGACTCAGCAGCGTTGAAAACAGTTCACGCAGCACTCCAAAAACAACCTCCGATCTTGTTCAGCAAAATAGCAGTCCAGACGAAGGAGCTACTCGTTGATCCGCTCACTGCTCTCCTGTCGACATCCACGGCCGCGGCCGAGCGCATTGTCATCGTCATAGACGCCATGGATGAGTGCGATGACTTTGCCGCCTCCGACGGTCGCGATCTACTCGGAACACTCGTTCCCGCGCTCTGTCATCAGGGCCACGACGTGAAACTGTTTCTCACCAGCCGCTACGAGCCCGAGCTCCGGGTCATGCTTGATCGAATTTTTGATGGTTCTCAGGACGAGCGTAAGACGGTTCTACTTCACGAAGTCCAAGAGAGCTACGTCTCAGCCGATATTCGCACTTTCGTCACGAAGGGCTTTGCCGACATTCGCGAACGGTTTCCAAAAATTCCGTTGGCATGGCCACCATTGTATCAGGTCAACGAGCTTGTTGAGCTGTCAGGAAAATTATTTGTGTTTGCTTCCACGGTTCTACTGTGGATTGGCGAAAAGAGGGCTTCACCCGTTTCGCGCCTCACCGAGGTCCTGGCCGCTACACGGGACTCGCGTCCAGTTGGTCAACACGAGAGGTCTCCGTACGGGTATCTCGATGCACTGTACCTCGCAGTTCTCAGAAACGCGACTCCTGATGTTGACCCCAACTCAGTCACCAACTCACGATTGCGGCAGGTATTGTTCATGGTGATATGTGGCGACTATCCTGTCACTTTGGAAGTTATCTCAGGCGTCTTGATGCTGGAGGATCACGAGTTGGATCCGTTACTAGGGTCACTCTCCGCGGTACTGCAAATCCCGGGCGGCACGTCAATCGTACACATTGGTGTCATGTATAAAGACTCCGGCCCGCTCTCTACGGTATCGCAAATTCCGAGCATAACGTCCATCGTGCCCTTCATTGGCGGCAATGGAGACGTCGCCATTCGCGAAGATACGAAAGTCAAGGCGTTTCACAAGTCTTTCCCCGACTTTCTCGTCGATCCCAAACGGTGCAGCGATGAGCGTTTCCTTATTCTGCGCGATCGAGAAGAGCCTCGCCTTGCCCTTGCAGCAGTAAAGGCCACCCACTTTGCCCTCTCAGCGGTACATACCCGCGGACGTGTTCCTCGTGGTCAGCAACAGTCTGTGATTCTAGCACACTTGGAACAATATTGGTGCTATCATCTTCTGAACACCCTTCGTAATCCCAATCTGGACAGCACCCAAGTACTCTCGGAGATTCGAACATGGCTGCAAGCTGAACCAATCAACCAATCACTGCTGTGCCCGCAGCTGACGGCCCAAAATCTGACCAACATCCGGTTCTTGCTCGCCGCGCTGGTGAAAAAATTACCCGCACCAATTTCTACAGAGTTTCAGCAGGATCTCATTGCACTCGCTAGGACGCGTTGGGAGAATGGCATGGCTAGTAATATGCGGAAGATAGTCCTGCATGTAACGGTGGCAATCGTTCTTCATGCTCGTATCTCTCAGGCGCCGGAGACTCAGTTGGAGCCGAGTGACTTTGTGAAACAGGATCGGCATTTTCACCGGCAAGTGTCTTGTGACTATCGCTGGCGGTCTATATTGATTGTCAGCAGCTCGCTGCGGGAGTTCTTGAAGGATATGGCCAGTGATGGATCGCTTCTTCTGGCTGGTATTCAACCGTTGCGGTGGATTGCGCAGGAGTGTAGCAGTGATGTGAGTGTAGCTGCACATCAAAACACCCGATATTAATCTCCTACAGTTGCTGGCCGCCGAGAACAGCCATATCGCATTGATCAAGTTGCTGGAGATTTGCATGATTTCGCGCTTACAATATACGGTAGAGCCCGTCATTCCCTGGCTTTAGGATATTGCCGATGGATGATCTTAAGCGGAATGACTGTCACTGTGCTTCATTGGTGTTCCATGTATTAGCTGTGAGCAAAATAAAGGTCCAAATAAATATATTTATTTGCCGCACATCTAACTGTACATTGAAAGCTGGGGTGCCGTGGGTGGTGCAACGCAATGATGACACATCCGCAACCAGCACGAGGACTGATGATGCGGCATGTTCACAATAACTCTCTGGGAATAGATACGCAGATTTGTGCTTCGCTACTATTTAACGGCGCGAAACATCAGTAACTCGTAAGTAATATGGGCACGTCAATGGACCGTCTACCTCCCCACTGTGTATGTCCGAATCCGTGATCTCGGTCTGACACGAATGCGCAGGACAGAGCCTTGAGAAAATGCAGGATGAACTGCTCTTGCAATCCCACCACACAGTCATTCGTTATTTCCTTCCATTCCCAGTGAGAAGCAGGTGTACGAATGAGCACTCGATTTTACGTAATAAATCTGTGCTCCGTTATTACAGCTGAGGACTTCACATGTTCCGACGCAAGCCGGAAAGCACTAATCCCATCACGAAATTGGAACGTTGCTCACAAGCACCGCAAGAGCGGCCCAAGCACAAAAGCGGTACGAGAAAGGTACCTTTGGCAGTAAGCGCTGAGAGCGCACTAGGTTCGCTTATGGCCGCAGCGAACCTTAAAGAGCCTGCTTTTGCCGCTCTATAACAGTGAGTCTGTGCTCACGATTCTCACTAGTAATAATTGTGCTTTAGATGCTTTCGATGCCTGTACTGCTCCTCACAGTTGAGAGCAGGTCGAGTAGAGCAAAGCTAAACCCGGCTATCCCGCTGTTTCACCACTTGCAGACGCAAAAGAAATCATTGCAGGTGAGATTAAAGGGAAATGTAGTCTATTAGGAAAATGACCACGACAAGGAACAGAACCGAGAAAAGGCGCAAATATACAAACATTGGTGTGCTGCCGTAGGATGTAGAGAGCACCTACCAGATCTGCGTGATACGTATGTGCAACCGGGCACTGCCTTCAGCAGTGCTACTGTCGAAGCGAGGGAGGTTACGGACGATGAGGCGAAGGGCTGCGCGGCGCTGAAGGTGCAGCTGGCGATGGAATTCGCGCTGGAGTGAGCGAACTTGGAGGTCATTACCGGGTGGAGTGCGCACTGTGAGCCTGCAAGTGATGCGGAGGCTGTCCCGTGGGCGGCGTAGTCGGGCTGTCTGGAGGCGTCATGCACGTACAGCTGCGGGCGAGAACTAGCAACGGACCTTAAGCTTGAATCGTGACAGCTCGGAGGGTTCGAAGATCAACTTCCACTCGAGAACACATCTCGCACTACATTTGTTAGATTTCCTTGAGCGAGGACATGCCCTGGCCCACGAGACGCCACGGCTTGTGGGAGCAGATGTTGTCGCAGACAATCTTGGATGCATTAATGAGCACAGAGATGAATAGCCGACGACCACTGCTTCCGCGCGCCGCAGGGAACCAGGCCTTGAGACGGGCGAGAAGGTACAGAGCAATGAACATGACGCAATGATGGAGCCATGTCCGATCCAGCGCATATGCGATGAAGTTTGCCGGCGGCGGTGGTGGTGCGGGAGGTGGCGGCTGGGCAGCGGGTGTAGCGGCGGACGGAGGAACTTACGAAAGGACTTCTGGCCAAGAAAAGGTACCAGAGACGAAGGCAGTGCACATCATTGCGGTGTCTTTGCGACCATAGACGGATCTGGAGCCTGCGAAGCCGAGATGAATCAGAACCCAGCTCCGGCTGAACAGGAGGTCGGTGCGAGGCGCTCGCCTGAGTGACCAGCTGCTGAGCGCTCGCGGTGTTTGTTGAGTTCGAGGGTCGAAGTGCCCCTCTGGGAATATTTGACCGGTTCGCCTGCTTTTTTCATGGATTCTGGGGGGATTGACTGAGTCTGAAAGGTCATAAAATCGTAAGTGAACCGTTTAAGTAGCGTGGAGGTGGTGAAGCGAGATATAGTAGGTCCGGCTACGGCGCGCGAGAACGAGCCATCGCATCGCACGCCGTGGTCGACACCGAGTGGAACAAGATGCGGGGTGCAGAAGAGCATGTGCGGAAAGGAGCCGCTAGCCGCAGAGCAAATGCGCCTGGGGAGAAACTGACCTCCGCAGGATTGGAGACTGTCCGAATTCGAAACCGGGTTGAGAGGGCTCGGATTCGTTGCCTTCTTCACGTACACTTTGCGCGCACTGCGCCGGGGTCTGTTGCTCCATGTTTGCGCAATGATTTCGAGGTCGCGGAGGCGAGAACGCGCTGGTGGGCAGGACGAAGCCCCGTGTGTCGCCGATTGAAAAATCGGGGGCAGCCGTTGGCTCCGAGAACTGCGTCCGCGACAACTTCGGCGTCATTTACACTCCTCCTCCCTGGCGCACTGGCATCAGCGCAGATGTGCTCATTTTCAAATTCCGCAATTCTATGATTACATGCCAAGGAAAGAGATACATCACGAAAACGTGTTCTGCTCCTGAAACTCATACACCGCTTTTAAGGCTTCTCGGCACGCGATCGGGATCGTGACGATTGAAAGAGTTGGTAGCACATCAGAGCGGTCACCACCCGCTTGCGAAGGGGCAAGTGGGCGCTCATTTGCTCATTTCATGCCCCGGAGCGAGCCCTCTCTGCGCAGAAGCCTCCTATCTGTGCTTTTCTTCGCTCTAGAATGGGGCTTGCCGCTTTCCTGCGCTTTCCGCACTCTCTATAGCTCTTATGAAGGTTAGTGCTTAAACATGGCTAATACTCACGAGTGCTGATTGCTCATAATGCAGCATACTATATTCAATCTATTGAGTTTGTATTGCTTTACATGGTGGCTTAAACTTAAGATGAGAGGCTGATTTGCTGCCTGTGCTGAGCAGTCAAAGTTAGCATACTCGGAAATGAAATACATAAGTTACCCTGGATTAAAACGAGGTTGAGCATCTGCCGGCCGAGCTTCGATTGGTATGGTCGTCTAGCCCGAGATCAGGGTCCTTCAACTTGTTCGACAAGTTGAGGACCCGCGTCGGGGATCCAATTGGCCTTGAGCTCTTGTGTTCCACTTCTCACGTCCCTTATGACTTGCCTCACCCACGATTATCTGGACTCTGTAGGAGCTCTCATCCAGCTGGCGTGTTCTACTCCCTTCTTCTGTGTTGTGTGCTTTGGTTGAGCTTTGGTGGTGCTGTTGTTCTCAGGTGCTCTGTTGTGCCAGATGCTTCGCTGTGTCAGGTCGTCTCTGTTACTCCCGTCAAGGCTTTGCAGACCACGAGCTCACTTAGTATGTTCTGGTCACTTCTCTGCTCCACTGTCACACTGACAACGCTTCCAGTGTCAGCGCCACGATAGTTCTTTGATCTACTTCACCAATATTATAGTCTAGTCCACTGTATTTGAATGGTACCTTTTAGTATTAAATATATTTTCATTCGATTTATCTGTACTGCTTGAAAATAGTGAGATACATATAACGAAGGGTGTATTAGACTTTACTATGATCGCTCTAACCGCTTTCATGTGTCACAAGACTCTGAAGCGGCCGCTGAGGCTCTAGAGCGGATTACTGTGCTTATGTCCGTCCAGAGCATTTTAATGACCTCATGACAGCTTCTGGCCGCTTTCAAAGCGGCTGGTGACACTCATATCGGGGGTACCTTGCGATCGGTTCTTCCACCGCTTTCGCCGCTTTGGACGCTGGCAAGCGCTCATGGCGGCCGCCACATTTTCCTGATGCTAGATTAGCAAACAGAGAGAAATGAACATCCCAAGTCACCTATGACAAAGCCAGCACACATTCTGGCGGTGTTTATTTGTCTCTAGAGCAAGTTCAGGGGCGAGGAGGAGGGAACCAGTGCTCAAGCGGAGAGAGCGGTCAAAGCGAGTAGTTCCATCCAACAAGCAGTGACAGCAGCCTATGCTCACTCCCTTGCCTGTCAATCTCGGCCTATAAGCTTTCCGGCATCTCGAACTCACCTGTTGTGCACATTAGCCGCTTTCAACCCGACACCATGTGCTTGCCGTTGCTTGGGAATTGAGTTGGGCCGCTCATGGCCCTCACCAGCATTTGACAGCGGCGACAGCGGGCTGTGCCGCCTTGCAGCATCAAGAGTTTCAGGGCTCAGCTCTCACGCAGATCCCGTTTTCGTGATGATGGATGTTCCCAACAATCCTAATTGCTTCGTGGTAGGCGCTGAAGTGGAAGCCACGAGCAATGCATCTGAGAATTCCAGTCACGTAAAAATATATCCAAACGTTGGAGATCGTCAAAAATCTGCGCAGCAAAATCCGCATGCCAGCGCACGGTTATTTGGTAGCAAATTTCACAAGTTTGAAACTATTGTGTCGAGATACGTTTAAAGTGGCAAAGATGTTCCCCAGTCCTTCTTCCGCTTGAATCGTACTCGTCAGCCTAAATAGGCACTTTTATCTTACATTTAACTCTCCTGGTCTTTTGATAGTTTATATGTACTGTGTCGAGCTACCTGTTAGGTCTCTGACACGAGTTTAATGATTGCGTCTACTTGCTCCTGCAAGGCGTCAAGGGATTCGCCCTCGTCATCGGCGGGGACTTTGAAGTACTCTAGCGCAGCCAAGCCACCACCATATAAGATATCCCTCCCACCGCTAGCGCCCGTCCGCGCACGAACAAAGTTCAAAATCACTTGAGCGCATGCGCCAGCATCCTGAGCGAAACTCGAGCTCATGTCAATACGAGCGAGATTGGGATTCGGCCAAACTCCGCGCGGCGTTGTCGGAGAAATGGCAGACAACAGAGCCGCAATTCCCGGAGGGTAGAGCTTGCATTTACCGACAACGAGGGTCCTCAGTCGCGTCATTGTTGACATACACCGACCGTACCCATCCATGTCTAGGGGCCTTACTCGCCCGATGTGGAGGTGCGAAATTTCTAGAGGCAGAAGCTTCTGCAGTAGCGCCAGACGAGTGTCGCTTGCGGATTCCTCACCGCGCAGCTCGAGGTGACTCAAGTGCGGAGCGTTGACAAAACAGTGCAGCCAATCGATGGTGCTGGAGTCACTGCTCGCGTATGTGAGCTTGGTCAATTTTGAATGGACAATGTCCACTGGCTCCATATTCCGATTGGCGAAAAACGGTTGGAAAACGCACAAATGTTCAAGCATCGGCGCGGCTGCCAGCAATACACGCATTGGGTCGTTTGCAAGCCTGAAATGGCCAAATGTAATATCCAGGTACTTCAGAGAGGGGAAGAGCTGAAACTCTGCTGGAAGTGCGGCTGCGGCGCAGAGCTGAAGTCTGCAGATATTTGGAGCACGAAGGTTAAAAACCGGGGAGTTTTGTTGCCTGCTTAGAAGGGCTGAAAAAGAGCACAAAGCTGGGTATTCATGTTGGAAGAGTCGCAATACCGGCTCGAATGAGTCCAAGTACTTCACCAGGAGATTGAATGTGACGATTCTCCGCACCAAAAAACAAAGCGTATGTGTTAGATCCTGGGAATGGGAGCTCCAGAGCTCGCCCACATATAGGTCCAGGTGAAGCGGTATCTGCCCGGAGCGGGAAACGACCAGTTGGACCAGCTCGTGCATGTGACCAAAGGGCGGGTACTTGGTGCGCGCCGTCGAGTAAAGACATATGTAGATCCAAACGCGAGGATTGAACAACGCTGCGGTTCGCCACCGCTGACAGACTGCGGAGAGCACAAAGGGCATCTTTTTACGCACGGCCATGACTGTCTCGGAAAGATGATCGTAGTACTCCGAAGTACCAAACGTAAAAGCACTGATATCGTTAGCATCTCGAACTGCTATCTCGAAGATGCGGCCGAGAACTTCGACGGGCGTGTTTCGAATCGGGTGAAGATGGGCGCGTTCTAGCACGACTGCCAGCTGTTGCTCGTCCAACATCCTGTCGAGCTCTCGCGCCCGGGCGCGATGTACGTTACGGCGCTTCTCCAAGTCGCATAGTGTGCTTAGCACCTCTTGGATCTCCGAATGGACTTGCGCCAGCTCGACGTAGACGTCGTCGCGGAGCGTGCAGGTCTCGAACACGGTTTGTTTCTTTGCTGCAACGCGCGCCATGACAACGGCGATATCAGCGCCGGACACAAAGCGATTGGGATCGTTTTCGGGGGCGTCCATGATGGACAATGTGCAAGTGCGAAAGTGAAGCTGTCAAGCGGCATGATCCGAAGGTCATTCTCGATGGCAATCTAAGCTCACGTCATACGTGTACTAGAACCGTTCGGTGGCCTTGGCCGTCAGAATCACGGTAGATGATGGGTTAGAACACATTCCGATGACAGAGGAAATGCTGGATGCGCGTAGGCGCGAAGGATTACTGCAGATTCCTGTCTCCGAAATGGGATTGTGGCGGTCAGCAGCATTGCTTAATCATCGCGTCTGGGTCTGCATATTACTTTACGTGATGGCCCGCACTAAGTACTTGCCCTTCGGCCATATGCACGAGTTGGTTTCCAACTGGTCGTTTCTCGCTCAGAGCAGATACTGATTCACCTGGACCTGCTTATGCGCGACAGCTGGAGATTCCGTTCTCGGATCCAACGCACACGCTCTGTTTGTGCTCAGAAACCTAGCAGGTGTTGCTAAACTGTACGCCGCGCGACACCACGCCTGGCCTCCAGCACCTCCGCATCGCCGTTCGACGCGCCGTGCGTGTTTCGCGTCAACCGCGTCAACCGCGTCTCATCCACGTATTATAGTGTCACAGCAGTGCGACTTACCCACATATGTATGCATGTTTCTAGCACCCCCCCTCACCCATTTAATACGATTTGATTACGAGATTTGCTTCAGATACTATCGGTCAATATGCACATTCACTTGCACACTTGATGACCGGCTCGATAGCATTGAGAAAGAAATGAAGAGGCGGTCAGGGACAGGAAACGAGCACGCCGCAACAAACCTGAGTTTGCATCGGACAGTCGACGAAGCGAAGCGACAACTGACTGGTGTCGCCGGCACAGCCTTTTCAAACATGATGCACCGCGCGCGCCCACGACGAATGCCCAAACATTCGACATTACGTCGCCGGGGACCTTTTGCTCAACGCCTTACCACTGAAAGAATCGATTAAACCGAGGACAAGTTTATAGCGTGAATCCTGGCTGACGCTTGGGAGCAATCGGCAGCATTTAGCTGGACTTGAGGCATCAAGGCACCACGTGTGAATTCAAGAACTGTCTGGCAGCTCGCGAACCGGACCTATAATGGATAGAGTCAGGGTATTACAGCTTCTGAAGATCGTTACGGCATGAGTGATGCCTCGCTTGTCAAACGCTAAGCCTACCTAAGGCCATTCAGACAGTGCCTCTGCCTCCTACTATCGTAGTCCAGCTCTGTTCAGTGCAATCCTTCGACAAGATGCGTGCCCTACCGACCTCAGTTCTACTCCACACGTTCGGGGGGCTTCTTGTGGCCACTTGGTTCAACATGCTGCTCCTTTCGCTGGAGATCCGCGAACTCAAGCGATATTTTACAACGTTCCCAGACGACGCCTTCTGGATCCGGGCGTACATTTTGCTCATGGTTTGTTCCGGTGGAGACATGCCTTGGACCCACAAGAAGCACAGATTGTCATAAGGAAAACGCACAAGAGGCGGACATCAGCTTTGAGCATACTATCTATTGCTTGAAAATTGAATCAGAGGCGTATTGAGTTGGTCCCCACGTTTGGCGCGAGCTACAATGCAAGCATCATCGAGGTCGCCTGAACGAAGGGCTGTAATTGCGGTGTTCATCCTTGTGTTTTGGTTATAACACTATGCGCTGCACACCGTCAGCCACGGCCTCTTTCTCTCTCGTTATTCCCTTCGTAGAGCTGCAAGTTTCCCCGTCGCCCTTGTGTATCGACGATAATCCATGCCTCATGTTGTCCAGCCGTCCCGCTATCGCTCCGGGCCCGCACCTACTAGTATAGATCCCTTTTATTCCACCACCTAGTTTACACAATCTAAAATCGTACATTCTACAATCGCGTCGTCTGGCCAACTCTAAACCGGCCTGCTCTCTGATAAGAGCCCCACCGCATTCGCCTCACCGTCGGCCTCCCCACCACTCAACTGGGACTCACACTGGCCCGCCTCCACAGGTAAGCAAACTCCGGATCAGGGCGATCGCTTCCCGACCGAGCACGCCCTGGCCGCCTTCTTTCGGCTGCCGCACCGAGCGCGCGAGCACAAGCGCCGGATATGTACGGTCGCTGACACATCGCACTTTTGCGCTTTTGCAGATCTCTACACATATTAGAGCTGGTGGGGAGCGCGTTTCAGAAGAGGAGACAGCGCGTGGAAGAGCCGCAGAGGCAAATCCCACACCATCCGGTGATGCCCCAACCTGAGTGTCGTCTAGAAAGAGACGGAATGCGATGGCGGCGCATTTGAAGGTAGTGGGGGGTAATGGTTGGCAGACGGCGATAGCTTGTTCCTTGATCAGAAAATTGGGCGTGCAGTCTGCTTGGCGGCATCAGCCGCACCGTTTATATATATATATATATTCTCAGCGGGAGTGGTGCGTGCGGAGTGGCTTGCGTGGGTGGGCGAGGATGAAAAGCGGAAACCGCAGGTGTAGCAGAGCCCTCGATGCTCGATGAGGATCCTACATGCCGCAAAGAACCTCGAAGCTTGTCCTCGAAGCCCGCTTGCTGCCGAATATAGCAGCCTGAACCCGTGCGTCATACCGAGCTGTAGGTTTTGAAGGAAGACGGAGAAGAGATTTTGCGTATGGTTGTATGGGTCGGGACGGATGCGGGAGACGGAGAGATTGTGTTTGCCGTGTGCGCGTGTGGTCTTGAAACGTATTTTGAATATTGCAGGGGACCATGGATCTGGGAGTATAGGGGAGGTGAGATAGGAGGATGGGTTACAACTTGATGCGTTGATGGGACGGGTCGGGGCAGTAGGGGGTCGTGGATAGGAGAACCACAGGCAAATCGGCCTTTGTATCTATATTTACATTTAGAGAGGAGACAAAGAAGGTTGCAGGGATGATTCCACAGAGAGAGAGAGAGAGAGAGAGCCATGACCGGTCGAGGCCGAGCTCGGAGGAAAGGGCATCACGGATCGTCGGTTCCCGTTTCGCTCGCGCGACATATTCGAGTGGTGTGTAGCAGCAGCGCGGACTCGCGGGGGGCACTTGCGACGTCGTCCTCGTGTCGCGGCACCCAAAAAAAAACCCGATTCTGTCTTTCCCCGCTGGTGACATTATGACGAGCAGCGCGCAACCAGAGCCAGAGCCGGAGGTGGCAGCAGCAGACGCGTACATCGATGAACCGCCGTTGGCACCGGTCGAGGAACGGCCCTCCACTACACATGCACCGCCGCCGCCACCGCTGCCGCCTACGATGCCGTCTAGTCAGCCTGAGCCTGGCGCCAGCACGTCGGGCGATTGGAAGAGCACGTTGACGCGTGCGCAAGAGGTACACGCGTCGAGTGGCGCGACGGACGAAGAGCACGACCTGCTCGGCAAGATGATCCTACTCGTCCAGTCTCTCGTACGTCCCCTCGTACGTACTTTGCCATTTAACGCCGGTATTTAACGGCGCGCGCGCGCTCAGGGCTCGACGCTGCACCACACCCTGCGCGACAAATCCGACTTGGAGACGCAACTGCAGCTCGCAAAGTCCAACCTCCAGCTCGCGCAGGCTAATACGGAGATGCTCGAAGATGCGCTGAGGGATCGTGGTGCCAATTCGCGCGATGTAGGCTGGCGGCGTAGTAAACCGCCTGGCGAGGTCGAGGGTCAGCCAGCGATAGGTCCGCGCACACCGTCAACACCAGTGCGTATCGTTTCAAAGTTTGGCGATGTGCTTATATTCAAAGTAGAATACGGCGCCGGTCACTACGACACAGCAACAGCAACAGCAACAGCAACAGCCGCTCAAGGATACACGGTTCCTCGCGCGATTCAGGTTCGGCGCGACATCAGGCTCGACGCCCGTCCCACAGCAGCAGGAACCATCGCCCGACTCGCCCCAGCCGACTGACCCGCGCAGCCATTTGACCAGTGCCAGTTTACCCAGCTTACCATTATCCAATGCCAACGGCGAGCCGTACACCCAACAGCAGCAGCAGCAACAGACACAATCGCCAGACAGCGCAGGCAGCGGTTCCCGACCTACTTTACCCCAGCTTAACGTCGGCCCGGCCAGCGGTACGGCACCGCATTATCCGGGCGCACCACCCAACACGGCCTACCCAGGCTACACGGGCCCACAAGCACCACCACCACCACTTAGCGCTGCATCACCCATCCCGCGTCCGGCAACAGCCCACCCTTCCATGCCCGTCCACCCTCACCCTCACGCTCGCACAACCAGCATGGCCTCAGCACCCTACTCTACACAGACACATATGACCTTCCCAGGTCCAGGAGGAACGTTCTACGTCACGCCCTTACCAGCACCCACGCGGGAACAACATGCTCAAGTTATAGCGAGGGTGCAGAGGTTGGAGGAGGCGTGTAAGAGCGAGAGGGCGGCGAGGTTGCAGTTGGAGCAAGAGTTGGAGAGTTTGACGCAGTCGTTGTTTGAAGGTGAGTGAGTGCAGAGTTCGACCTTTTCTGTCTTTCCTTCGTTCGTTCTTTTCTTTCGTTCCTTATTTTCTTTTCTTCTGTCTTTCTTTCTTTCTTTCTTTCTGTCCTTTCTTCCTTCCTTCTTCCTTCCTCCTCTTCCTTTCTTTTTTTCTGCGAGCGTTTCAGTTGAACCTCCGACCGTGTGCTCATAACAATGGACGGGTGCAGAGGCAAACAAGATGGTCGCTACGGAACGGAAAGCGAGAGCCGCGGCCGACGACGAGTTGAACAGTATTCGCGATCAAAGGGATGCGTTGCATGCCGCGCTCAAGGTCGTAGAGAGGTGCGTGGGCTGTTTCTCCCTATGTATTTGTGTCCCTCTGTCTGCCTTGCTCGACCTGTTCATGGCACTGCGAGCATCCCATACCGTGTCCCTGTATTGTCGCCTCGTTCCGTTCATTCTTCTCCCACTCCCCCGCTTCCATCGTGCACACTGTTGTTCCACATCGCTCGACTGCTGCCGTTGTCTCATTTCCGTTGCTGCTGCTGGTCACTCCCCCTCTTTGCGAGTTCTAGTTCCAGATCTAGTTCCAGCGCCAGCTTGACCGCTTCCCCCCCCCCGCTCGCCGCGTCAATCGTTCTTCTCGTTGCTACGTGTCCCCTCATGACCCATGCCACGGTCATACATTCTGGTCTTGAGGAGGATAGGCCAGATGGCGGGCAAAATAAGTACACTTCGTGGTGTCACCCGTCCCCCTTCCTAATGCTTTTCTTCGCACGCTGTGACACATTTCTCGTCGTCTTGCACTCAGTCTAGCGCATCTCTCCCGTCTCCATGATCTCGCCCTTGAACCTTTTGCGCCCGTATCTTACCCACTGTCGGAGTTGGTACCGATCTTGAGTTTCGCGGTTACATATCTCTCTTGTTGCTGAGGTTTGATCGACCGATTGGCCCGTCCGTATAGTGTCTGCCGCTCGGCCAATTGCGCCGAATCGTCGTCGTCGCCTGTTTTCCTCCCGGCTCTCTGGTTTCTTCAGCTCTCCGTAGGACTACTCCGTCCCAAACCCTTCCTGCTGCTCTGTCCATGCTTTCGTCCTTTCGTTCGCAGTGGGAGCCGACGGTTCAGTATGGGCCTTGCATCAACACTCGCCGCAGCATGGGGGCGTAGTGGACAAACGATTTCGACATCATCTGCTCGTTTCTGCTCTTCCCGGCTTCGTTCTTTTTTTTTCCGCTCATGGCTCTGCTCCGCGTGGTCCTCAACTTGTGTATCCATGCGGTAGGCGCATACGGTTTTTGCCCTTGTCCAGTGAAGCTCCTCTCGTCGCGGGCGATCACGCTCGGCCGGTTCGCCGTTTGCTGCGTGGCCGACCATTTGGCGTAGTTGGCGTATGATCACCTGCCACGGCATGAAGTGCAGCGAGATACTCAACGTGTTGGTGCCTGTAGGACGTATCTCGTGGTGGCGAGCGGGGCTTGCACCGCGCAGTTATACACACAAAGACCATGTCGTATATCTTTCGTGGTTTCTTTCTTTGTGACCCCAGAAGTGTGTGCAGTCCGACCGCACGCTTCGCATCTGTCTCAATCTTAGCCTCGGCGCGCTCGCTCAGTCTTCCTTTTACGCACTTTCTCCGTCCTACTTCTGCCTTCCCGATCTCCTACTCGATCACTGACTACCATCTCCTCCTTCTGATCGAATAGGGAAAACGGCGTCCTCCGAGGTGGCGGCTGGACACCCGCGTCCGACGGCGGGCGCAGTCGGGCCGACAGCGGTGCGAGCGTGAACAGCGTCGTCGGCGTGCGTGCGGGGATCAATGGCGAAACCTTCCGTCTCACCAGCGTGAACGGCGACGACGCGGCCTCGACGATCAAGAAACGCCCGAGCCCGCTGCACGATCTCGCACATGCGCGTGTAGACGCGGAAGTCGAGGCTGGTGAACCTACACCTGCTCTTGCTCTTCCTCCATCACAACCCGCGGCTGCAGCTGGTCCATCTACTTCGACTTCGACAGACGGGTCGCCGGAGACTAGCGATATCGAGTTTGCGCCGGCGCCGGCGCCGGGTGATTTGCCGGCTGGCACGACGGATTTGAGCGATGCGCGCGCCAGTGGGCGGAGGCGGCTGATGAGCCCTAACGAGGCGGACGAGGAGGCCGCGGTCGAGCAGGAACTCGACGACGGGCAGGGGGCGGATATGTTGAGTCCGGGCTCCGATACGTTCAGCCCTGCCGACAGCGATATGTACACGCCGAGGGTGGACGGGTCGTTTCCACGGCTGGTGGCGGGTGTGTCTCCTACGGAGCAGGCGCAGGCGCCGGCGCCGGTTCAGGTGCCGGCGAGCGGGTCAACGCCGCACGTTCCTGGCGAGTTCCTCGCATGAGGTCAATTCTTTCGTTCCCGTTCGTTTGGTCGTTTTTTTGTTCCACGTTGTTCCTCTTTCCGTCTCCCGATCCGTCTTCTCTCTCGCATCTTTTCATCGGACAGTTCCACTTTCGTCTTTCAGGCATACGCACACATCACTTCCTGCTAGGTCCTTTACAGTACATAAGTTATGCAAACGAGTCAAGCAATGGAGTCCGTCCTCCGCATGTCTTCGATCGAACCCCCCGACAAGATTTAAGTGCTTGTCTCGCACTTTCTAACAATCTCCAGACACAACGGAGCCCAACCTGAGATCCAGTTATACGCCCGGAGCTCATCACTCTGGGCAGCTCTTGGAATGAGCGAGTTCATTCATCTCAAAGGCGTTTGTGGGTCTCTCAGGTTCTAGGTCCCTGTGCTGTGTTCCGCCGAGATTCCATCCGTTATCAGAATCCGGTGTTGCGTCCAGCTCGGCACGCGCTCGCCGACGATCGTTTAGATTGAATAGTACTGTTAGGGCGCCCGCTCGCGAGATGTTGAGGGCGAATATCAGGACTGTATTGGTCAAGGGAAAGAGCAGGAAGAGCAGACCTGAATAATCGTGGTTGTCAGGGTTTTGCCACGATAGATGCACATCAGAGGCCGACATACCGCTCATACATGCAAGCCCGCCGGGTGCTACACCGGAAAGAATCGTGTTGCGTATTAAGCGACCAACGATGCTGTTCGGGCGTTCGGACAGATCAGCAAGCATACCAGTCAAGTAGAAGGAACTGAGATTTTCACCCATCGGTTCTGCTGTGGGGACCGCGTAAGCTGTAGAGCTGGTACATCATGGCGACGGCTATGACCAAGTCTGCGGTGGCGGATGAAATACAGCCGATGCTTATAAACAACCTCAGTGGCGGACGTCTGCGGTTCAATAGCTGACGCACCTGACCCATGTCCGTTGGTGGGGTCTGTCACTGGAATGGGTGTATCTTGTCGCCGTATTCCATGCAACAATGAGCCCACTGGCGAATGCGACGAAAGCGGGCAGACAGAGCAACATAGAAACGGAGCGATTTCCGCTGAGTCGTAGATACCTCACAATTAGAAACGCATGTAGCATGAAAACGCCGACAACTAGTGATGTCTGCAATTTAGTTGGTTTCGAGATAGTAGACCGGACCAAATGGGTTTACATACAATGTAGACCGGATATTGGCTGCCGTGCGGCGCGATCTCATTGAACAGTGGATAGTATATGAAGGTACGATCACTTACACGCTGACAACCAACAAGCTTGAGGGATCTCCCCAACCGACAACCAGATACTGCACGTTGAATGACAACGGAATCATTGAGATAGATAGTCACAAGTTTAGACCAACCTACAGCATATGCAACACCACATCCACCGTACGTGCACAGAAAGTCTGCGCCAACCATAAAACAACGTACGCGCGGATCCACAAAACCTCTTTTGGAAAGCTGCTGAAATATTGTATGAGCTCGTGAATCTCCAGCCCCATCAGCGTCATATTGAGGCAGGTGCCAATCAGCAGTGGTCCGAGCATGTTGTCAAGCTCTTTCGTGGGAAGGGTGGGCATGTCCTTCGGGGACTGCGGAGCTCAAGGCTGAAGCCGGGGTCGTCTCAATCGCTTTGGCTATTTGAGGGACGGAAAGTGGCCTAGAAATCCGCTCAAAGTGCTTATTAGACTTTCGCGACGTATTGTATTCTAGCTTCATCTGTTAGCTGGTCTGGTGCCACGCCGCTGTGCACGCGACGAAGCACGATTGAAGGTTTGTAGTCCCACGAAGCTGATAGCGCTGACTGGATGCTCCTTGCAGGTAGGCTGCTGCTTCTCGTGCACTGGTGGTGCCCCGGTCGCCTAAAAGCAATTTCTTAGACTCCAGAGTGATTCCGCAAGCTGATTCTGGACATATATTACGTTGACCAATATGCTGCGCACGATCGATGGAAGGATAGATTCGGACCGAAACCGGAGAATAACTGCTGTTCATAGGCACCATTCTTTACCCTAATACATTCAGATTGCTCCTAGCGTGGTAATGCGGGCGATGATGGACGCGAATAGCGGCTAGTCACCACCACGGCGGAACACCAAGGCCGTTAGCGCAGGGATGCCGCTCCGCCGTCAGGGTTCGTTCCCGGTTTGCCTTCGCTGTGTAGACTTCGATCGTTTACCAACACCTCCGAGTTTCACGCCGTCAACTCACAACGCCTTGGCAAATCAACAATATTCTGCGAGTCACCGAAATTGACAGCCTTCCGACAGGACTGATAATGTTCAAGCTGTGATATATGTTCTTTACTATGACAGTCGACAACGTCACCCTGCCGAAAATCGTCCCTCTAAGTCGAAAACCTAATCTGGCGGCTAATCCTCGGCCGAAGTGCACGTGGTATCTCAACATCGAAGGGTATTGAACGCACGACAGGGCCCAGACAGACATCAAAACGGAGCGCTGGGGTGGCGCAATGGATGCGAGACGCAGGCACTTGGATCAGTGGTCTGATATGCAAACAGACGGGGCGTGCCCTGGGTGGAATAGATCAAGCGGTCGTCCCGAACACAGTGCAGGCCCAGGCCCAGCAAAAGAATCCACATCCGACTAGCCTGAGGTAGCACGCAGCTCAACTCGCAGTTATGAGTGCCCAATATAAAGAACCGCATTGGGCGGGCCAAATTGTCAGGCTGAGGTAGTCTGATCCCAACCGCATCTTTCCGATTGCCTGCCTTGAGACACTTTCTTCTCTCGCCACATCAAGCGCGCAAAGTCGATGCCGCCACTTACAAAATAGTCATTTTGCTCTGCATTGCGTCCTGTTTTGTCTTAGTAGATCTGCGCTTGCTCATTTTGGCCGCAATTACGCGCCGTTGATTCGTAGCCGAACCTGTAGGCGAGCCCCTCAGCGCGCGCGAATAGAAGAGTTTGAAGTTAAAAAGCACGTATTTATCTCCGATACCACTTTACCATGAGAGCACCAGCACGACAAGCACAACCCGAGATTAAATTGATTAATCGCCGCCAAATCACCTTCTTAAAGCGCCTAAGTGTAGGGTCATGAAGAAGGTCTAACAGTATGTTTTTACTTTGAGGCCCCTGCGCGCTGACGACCCGAATTTTACGTTCACTGCGCGTCAACGACAGGCGATGAGGTTGCGATTCTCACAGGCACACATGTGCGGTTTAATTTCCGTTTAACCTCGCTTTCCATCTGAAGATTACAAACCGTCTCTTCTTCTTGCTATCCCTGAAAGTGATATCGTCTACCCGCTTCGCACCCTGAAAACCTTGCCTATGGTGGAGAGCGTTGAGCGCCAGCGCGCGATCGTGAACTCGCTTAACAATCCTTGACATTGTGTCAGTGCCATTAAGATATGTGCAACTGCAACAGTCTTTGAGCCAGTAGCTTTCTGAATTAGTGGGTATTGGTTCTGAGCGTAATCATGATGTTCTACCGTAAACCCATCAGCCTGTCTCTTTGGACCAGTGAGACAACGTCATGGCATATTGTATGACTCTCCGAGGTTTGAACAGGGAAAGGCGGCCCTTCCTTGGTCCCTGCTCACGAGCGATCTCCTTGAATGCAGCGGGACGTAGTTTAACTTACCATGTTTTTGGAACGTAACCTGTGGCTGCGAGTCTGCCCTGTCGTCTGCCCAAGCAATTGACTGGCGGTGGTTTCTCCAACTCTATGTTGTTGGTACCACGCACGCAATCACATCTCGACCAAATTACCTTGGGTCTGACTTGTCAGGCTCCAGCAAGTCTACGATCAACATAACGGAGCGTCAAACGACTGTTTCTGTAGCCAATGGCACGAAGTGCTTCTGTCACCTAGTAAAATTATACTCAGTCTGAGTACTGTCCTGAGTGACACAGTGCGAGTTCGAGCAGCACAAAATCTTCAGCGCACATGTCAGGTGTAAAAGTTCCAGCTCGTTGCCGTTTATCACGGCCGTCTGTCCGCATATCCAATTGCTCGAGTCGCTTGCTTGTGCACCGCGGCCTGCGCTCGCCTCTCTACCAAACGCAGGCTGATCTCCGTGCTTCGCGCCACGCACGGGCATTCATTTTCCGCTCAAACTTAGCAGTCATATGTGTGACAAATACCCAATCGCTATTACCGTGTCGAGAAAGGTCACGTGCGCCGGTCCGTCTGCGCGAGTTGCAACCTCAGACATGATTTGTCACGCGCATAACCTCAACTGGCCTATGGATAGCATAGAGAAGATCCGAAACTATCCGATTGAGTGACCACATGAATCACTTGATCGCTTTCGCAAAGAATCTGCCCACGCGAGCCGGGATGAACTAGACGCGGATTGCACGTTTCACCACGACGAATGCCCAAACATTTGACATTACGTCACCGGGGACCTTTTGCTCAACGCCTTACCACTGAAAGAATCGACTAGACCGAGGACAAGTTTATGGCGTGAATCCTAGCTGACGCTTGGGAGCAATCGGCAGCATTTAGCTGGTCTTTAGGCATTAAGGCACCGCGTGTGAACTCAAGAACTGTCTGGCAGCTCGCGGGTTTCCGCAACGTTTTACAGCCGGTCCGATAATGGATAGAGTCAGGGTATTGCAGCTTCTGAAGATCGTTACGGCATGAGTGATGCCTCGCTTGTCAAACACTAATCCTACCTACGGCCGTTGAAAAGGTGCCTCTTCCTCCTACTATCGTAGTCCAGCTCTGTTCAGTGCAATTCTTCGACAGGATGCATGCCCTACCGACCTCAGTTCTACACCACACGTTCGGGGGGCTTCTTGTGGCCACTTGGTTCAACATGCTGCTCCTTTCGCTGGAGATCCGCGAACTCAAGCGATATTTTACAACGTTCCCAGACGACGCCCTCTGGATCCGGGCGTACATTTTGCTCATGGTTTGTGCCGATGTGGTCTGCATGTATGGCGGATGCGGAGCTGCTTACACGGTAGGTTGCCGCGCGACCTGCCAATCCCATGTGTATGAATATGTCGCTGACTGTGTTTGTAGTACCTCGTCGTTGGGTGGGGAGATCTGTCAAGTCTCCAGTTCATGACCGTGTAAGTCAGCTCAACTCACGGTCACTCGTCATTGATAGTATATGTTCTAATCATAGCAACTACGATATATATGAGGTTCGTGCAGCACTCCTCACATCCTCAATTTGAGTTGAAGATGGCCGCCGCAGGCTTCAATGTCTGTGGGAATGATCCTGTTGCACTTCTTCCTAATCCGGCGTTTCTTCGTCCTGAGCCATAATCGCTTCGTATCGTTTCTACTTTGTCTACCCGCGGCCACCGCGTGTATCGCTGGATTAGTCCTCACCTATATGAGCGGGGTGAAGTTCAAGAAAACGAGCGACAGACCTCACCTACTCACACCGGTCACGTGCGTGCCGCCTTGAGTGCTCAATGCTGATCTCGAGCTTGATATTCAGGATCTTTTCGCTATCGTCTTTCGTAGCAGATACGATTATCGCTGCTGCCATGATGTACCAACTTCATCGCGTCCAGAGTCCATTCGATCGGACAGATGGGTGAGAGTAGATTCTCACCTAGCCAATAAATTGCCTGCTGACGCAAAATTTATAGGCTGGTCCGTCGTTTGATGCGTAACACAATACTCTCCGGCGCCACCACCGGCGTGTTTGCGTTTGTAGCTTGTGCGCAATGCTTCCACATTCATCCACATAGCAACTAACGACACACATGAGCAGTTCTGTTGTTTCATTTTAACCCTCTATCCAACATAGTCTTGATCTTCAGCTTCAACATCTCACGAGTTGGCACGCTCACTGTCCTATACAACCTGAACGATCGTAGGCAGGCGCGCGACCAGTTGGAAGCAACAGAGGTCACCCCGGTTAATGAACTCTATCACCATGATGAAGCACAGACGAAAAATATCACATCTATACACCTACCCGGTGTCAGCGGGTCACAAGATGTCTTTGGCTCCAAAAGCTACACTGTATGAGTCACGTCCGCGGTTTCGTGATCGATTTATAATACCTTCTTCCTCCAAATAATTAGCTTACCAAAGTCAATAGACCTATCGCATCTGGTTGAAATTAGCCATATCTTCATTCCCATCGTCAACTGCCATTTCCATCCGTCCTGCGTCGTTCTATGACTTGTGGCCGATCACTCACCAAATCAACCGTCCGGCTCGCTAACAGTAAGTTGTATCCGCTCTCAAACGGAATTGTCGGTGCGGGAATCTGTGCACCTTCTGGCGATGGTTGAATAAGCGGCCTGCATCACTGCTCACTCTGCCAGCACTCAATGCCGTCATAGCCGCATTGTTCATGAATTCAATGGCACGCTTGGGTGCCTACATAGTTTAATTTCGAGGTAGACTTTCTATGCCCTACCTGGCCGAAGTTCAGCGACAGTGGTGGTGATCGTAGCTCGTTGGTCGCAGAGCGGCTGATGGAGTCGTCGGCTGAGAGCTGTCATCTGCTGTTACCCCGAACTCGCTTACTACCAATTTTAATTTTCCTACTCTGACGCTATCTGCCACATCAATATGCTGAATGGCCGCGAAGTGTCATTTCTTTAAACTGGCATACCTCATTGTTTGCTTTCCAGGGACTCACCAGTCATGCAAACCCCTCAGCCTAAAGGCGCTGACCGAGATGGATATTTCGTGAGCGACTGCCTCTCGGGTTCTGACGCGTCTGGATCTCCAGACTTGGAACGAAAAGTAGGTAGCACCATGAAAGTCACCTGTTGCATTTCAGATTGACTCGATCGTTGAAGTCGTAGTATCATGTCCCGTTGCGACATCGGTTAAATCAGTCACAGTTGATGGCCCTTCCAGTGATCATGGATCTCCTATTCGCCCTGCAGCTACAGGTAGCCCAGTCCCGTTAACCGTCAAATCCGGACCCCAGCTTGATCTTCGCCCGCGCATTTTGCCCAATATGGATGTTCCCGACAATGATCCTAACTGCTTCGTGGTAGGCGCTGAAGTGGAAGCCACGAGCGATGCATCTGAGAATTCTAGTCACGTAAAAAATATATCCAAACGTTGGAGATCGTCGGAAATCTGCGCAGCGAAGTCCTCATGCCAGCGCACAGTTATTTGGTAGCAAATTTCACAAGTTTGAAACTACACGACAGTGTTGTGTCGAGATACGTTTAAAATGGCAAAGATGTTCCCCGGTTCTTCTTCCGCTTGAATCGTACTCGTCAGCCTAAATAGGCAATTTTATCTTAAATTTAACTCTCCTGGTCGTTGGCTGTCTTTTGATAGTTTATATGTACTGTGTCGAGCTACCTGCTAGGTCGCTGACGCGATTTTAATGATTGCGTCTACTTGCTCCTGCAAGGCGTCAAGGGATTCGCCCTCGTCATCGGCGGGTACGTTGAAGTACTCTAGCGCAGCCAAACCACCACCGTATAGGTTATCCTTCCCACCGCTGGAGCCCGTCCGAGCATGAACAAAGTCCAAAATCACTTGAGAGCACGCAACAACATCGCGAGCAAAACTCGAGCTCATGTCAATACGAGCGAGATCGGGATTCGGCCAGGCTGCACCTGGCGTTGTCGGAGAAATGGCAGAAAACAGAGCCGCAATTCCCGGAGGGTCGAGCTTGCATTTACTGACAACGAGGGTCCGTAACCGCGCCATCTTTGAAGCACATAGGCCGTATCCCTCCATGTCTTCGGGCCTGACTTTCCCGATGTGGAGGTGGGAGATGTCTAGAGGCAGAAGCTTCTGCAGTAGCGCCAGACGAGTGTCGCTTGCGGATTCCTCACCGCGCAGCTCGAGGTGACTCAAGTGCGGAGCGTTGACAAAACAGTGCAGCCACTCGATGGCGCTGGAGTCACTGCTCGCGTATGTGAGCTTGGTCAAGTTTGAATGGACAATGTCCACTGGCTCCATATTCCGGTTGGCGACCAACGGGTGGAAAACGAACAACTTTTCAAGCATCGGCGCGGCTGCCAGCAATCCACGCATTGGGTCTTTTGCAAGGCTGAAATGGCCAAATGTAATATCCAGGTACTTCAGAGAGGGGAAGAGCTGAAACTCTGCTGGAAGTACGGCTGCGGCGGAGAGCTGAAGTCTGCAGAGATTTGGAGCACGAAGGTGAAAGA
Organism: Auriculariales sp. MPI-PUGE-AT-0066; assembly: GCA_020744175.1. Taxonomy (NCBI): domain Eukaryota; kingdom Fungi; phylum Basidiomycota; class Agaricomycetes; order Auriculariales; species Auriculariales sp. MPI-PUGE-AT-0066. The sequence continues at coordinate 69,959 of JAGTJP010000115.1, forward strand.
TTGGGGATCCTTGTCGCACGTTTACAAGGGCTGAAAAAGAGCGCAAAGCTGGGAATTCATGTCGGAAGAGCCGCAATACCGGCGCGAACAAATCTGGTAGCCTCACCAGGAGATTGAATGTGACGATTCTCTGCGCCACCAAACCGAGCGTATGAGTTAAATCTTGAGAGCCCGGGCTCCATTTGTCGCCCACATATAGGTCCAGGTGAAGGGGTATCTGCCCGGAGCGGGAAACGACCAGTTGGACCAGCTCGTGCATGTGACCAAAGGGCGGGTACTTGGTGCGCGCCGTCGAATAAAGACATATGTAGATCCAAACGCGAGGATTGAACAACGCTGCGGCTCGCCACCGCTGACAGACTGCGGAGAGCACAAAGGGCATCTTTTTACGCACGGCCATGACTGTCTCGGAAAGATGATCGCAGTACTCCGAAGTACTAAACGGAAAAGCACTGATATCATTAGCATCTCGAACTGCTATCTCGAAGATGCGGCCGAGAACTTCGACGGGCGTGTTTCGAATCGGGTGAAGATGGGCGCGTTCCAGCACGACTGCCAGCTGTTGCTCGTCCAACATCCTGTTGAGCTCTCGCGCCCGGGCGCGATGTACGTCGCGCCGCTTCTCCAAGTCGCATAGTGCGCTTAGCACCTCTTGGATCTCCGAATGGACTTGCGCCAGCTCGACGTAGACGTCGTCGCGGAGCGTGCAGGTCTCGAACACGGTTTGTTTCTTTGCTGCAACGCGCGCCATGACAACGGCGATATCAGCGCCGGACACAAAGCGATTGAGATCGTTTTCGGGGGCGTCCATGATGGAGGATGTGCAAATGTGTGAAAGTGAAGCTACGAAGCGGCATGATCCGAAGGTCATACTCGATGGCAATCTAAGCTCACGTCATACGTGTACTAGAACCGTTCGGTGGCGTTGGCTGTCAGAATCACGGTAGATGATGGGTTAGAACACATTCCGATGACAGAGGAAATGCTGGATGCGCGTAGGCGCGAAGGATTACTGCAGATTCCTGTCTCCGAAATGGGATTGTGGCGGTCAGCAGCATTGCTTAATCATCGCGTCTGGGTCTGCATATTACTTTACGTGATGGCCCTCACTAAGTACTTGCCCTTCGGCCACATGCACGAGTTGGTTTCCAACTGGTCGTTTCTCGCTCAGAGCAGATACCGATTCACCTGGACCTGCTTATGCGCGACAGCTGGAGATTCCGTTCTCGGATCCAACGCACACGCTCTGTTTGTGCTCAGAAACCTAGCAGGTGTTGCTAAACTGTACGCCGCGCGACACCACGCCTGGCCCCCAGCACCTCCGCATCGCCGTTCGACGCGCCGTGCGTGTTTCGCGTCAACCGCGTCAACCGCGTCTCGTCCACATATTACACCGTCACAGCAGCACCGCTTACACACATATTTATGCATTCACTTGCGCACTTCATGACCGGCTCTATAGCATTGAGAAAGAAATGAAGAGGCGGCCAGGGACAGGAAACGAGCACGCCGCAACAAACTTGAATTTGCGTCAGACAGTCGACGCAGCGAAGCGACAACTGATTGGCGTCGCCGGCACAGCCTTTTCAAACATGACACCGCGTGCATAACCGCGCGCCCACGACAAATGCCCAAACATTCGACATTACGTCACCGGGGACCTTTTGCTCAACGCCTTACCACTGAAAGAATCGATTAGACCGAGGACACGTTTATGGCGTGAATCATGGCTGACGCTTGGGAGCAATCGGCAGCATTTAGCCGGACTTGAGGCATCAAGGCACCACGTGTGAATTCAAGAACTGTCTGGCAGCTCGCGAACCGGACCTATAATGGATAGAGTCAGGGTATTGCAGCTTCTGAAGATCGTTACGGCATGACTGATGCCTCGCTTGTCAAATACTAAGCCTACCTACGGCCGTTGAAACGGTGCCTCTGCCTCCTACTATCGTAGTCCAGCTCTGTCCAGTGCAATTCTTCGACAGGATGCGTGCCCTACCGACCTCAGTTCTACTCCACACGTTCGGGGGCTTCTTGTGGCCACCTGGTTTAATATGCTGCTCCTTTCGCTAGAGATCCGCGAACTAAAGCGATACTTTGCAACGTTCCCAGACGACGCCCTCTGGATCCGGGCGTACATTTTGCTCATGGTTTGTGCCGATGTGGTCTGCATGTATGGCGGATGCGGCGCTGCTTACACGGTAGGTTGCCGCGCGACCTGCCAATCCCATGGCTATGAATATGTTGCTGACTGTGTTTGTAGTACCTCGTCGTTGGGTGGGGAGATCTGTCAAGTCTCCAGGTCCTGACCGTGTAAGTTATTTCAAACTATCGGTCGCTCCTCGTTGATAGATTATATTCTAATTACAGTAACTTCATAATCTATGAGGTCCGTGTAGCACTCCTTACATCCACATTTTGAGTTGACGACGGCGGCTGCAGGCTTCAATGGCTGTGGGAATGATCCTGTTGCACCTCTTCCTAATCCGGCGTTTCTTCGTCCTGAGTCATAATCACATCGCATCGTTTCTACTTTGTCTACCTGCAGGCACCACGTTTATCGCTGGGTTAGTCGTCACCTATCTGACCGGGGTGTTCAAGCAAACGAGCGACAGACCTCGCCTACGGACAACGGTCACGTGCGTGCCGCCTTGAGTCCTTAATGCTGATCTCGAGCTTGATATTCAGGATCTTTTCTCTGTCGTCCTCCGTAGTAGATACGATCATCGCTGCTGCCATGATGTACCAACTTCATCGCGTCCAGAGTCCCTTCAACCGTACCGATGGGTGAGAGAAACGATTCTCATCTTGCCAATAAAGTTGCTTGCTGACGCAAAATTTATAGGCTGGTCCGTCGTTTGATGCGTAACACGATACTCTCCGGAGCCACCACCGGCGTGTTTGCGCTTGCAACTTGTGCGTGATCCTGCTATATTTAGCCACATAATAGCTAACGACGCACGTGAGCAGTTCTGGCGTTTAATTTTATCCCTCTATCCAACATAGTCTTGATCTTCAGCTTCAACATATCACGAGTTGGCACGCTCACTGTCTTATACAACCTGAACGATCGTAGGCGAGCGCGCGACCAACTGGAGGCAACAGAGATCACTGTCCCGGCGGATGAACTCTACCACGACGATGAAGCACAAACGAACAATACCAGACCTATACAGCTACCCACTGTCAGCGGGTCGCGAGATGTCTTCGACTCCAAAGGCTACACTGTATGAGTCACGTCCGCGGTTTTCGTGATCGATTTTTAATACTTGCACCTCCCGATAATCAGCTTTGACTCTTCCCATTGTCAACTACCGTCTCCCATCCATCCTGCATCGGTCTATGACCTGTGCTCGATCACTCAACCAATCAACCGTCCGGTTCGCTAACTATAAGTGGTATCCGCTCCGGAACTGTCTGGTGCTGTCATCTGTGCATCTTCTGGCGATGGGTTGAATAAGCGACCTGCATCACTACCCATCCTGCCGGCAGCCAATGCCGTCACGGCCGCGTCGTTCATGCATTTGATGGTGTGCTTGGGAGCCTACATAGTTTAGTTTCCGAGGTAGCGTTTCATACCGAAGTTCAGCGGCTGTGGTGACGATCATAGATCGCTCAGTGGTTGCAGAGCGGCTGATGTAGTCTTCGGCTGAGAGGTGTCATCTGATGTTATCCCCAACTCGCTCAGTGCCAATCTTAGTCTGCCCACTCTGCTGCTATCTGCCCTGTCTCATATCCGAGCCTCCTCGTCTTTTAACAGCTTGTATGTACCGTTTCGAGCTACCTGCTAGGTTTCTGAGGAGGGATGCTTGATGAGTGCGTCTACTTGCTCCTGCAAGCTGTCGAGGGATTTGCCCTTGTCATCTGCGGAGACTTTGAAGTACTCTAGCGCAGCCAAACCACCACCGTATAGGTTATCCTTCCCACCGCTGGAGCCCGTCCGAGCATGAACAAAGTCCAAAATCACTTGAGAGCACGCAACAACATCGCGAGCAAAACTCGAGCTCATGTCAATACGAGCGAGATCGGGATTCGGCCAGGCTGCACCTGGCGTTGTCGGAGAAATGGCAGAAAACAGAGCCGCAATTCCCGGAGGGTCGAGCTTGCATTTACTGACAACGAGGGTCCGTAACCGCGCCATCTTTGAAGCACATAGGCCGTATCCCTCCATGTATTCGGGCCCGACTCTCCCGATGTGGAGGTGGGAGATGTCTAGAGGCAGAAGCTTCTGCAGTAGTGCCAGACGAGTGTCGCTTGCGGATTCCTCACCGCGCAGCTCGAGGTGACTCAAGTGCGGAGCGTTGACAAAACAGTGCAGCCAGTCGATGGCGCTGGAGTCACTGCTCGCGTATGTGAGCTTGGTCAATTTTGAATGGACAATGTCCACTGGCTCCATATTCCGATTGGCGACCAACGGTTGGAAAACGAACAACTTTTCAAGCATCGGCGCGGCTGCCAGCAATCCACGCATTGGGTCGTTTGCAAGCCTGAAATGGCCAAATGTAATTACCAGGTACTTCAGAGAGGGGAAGAGCTGAAACTCTGCTGGAAGTGCGGCTGCGGCGCAGAGCTGAAGTCTGCAGAGATTTGGAGCACGAAGGTGAAAAAACTGGAGAGTTTTGTTGGCCGCTTAGCGAGGCCGAAAAAGAGCGCAAAGCTGGGTATTCATGTTGGAAGAGTCGCAATACCGGCTCGAATGAGTCCAAGTAATTCACCCGGAGATTGCATGTGACGATTCTCCGCACCAAAAACAAAGCGTATGAGTTAGATCCTGGGAATGGGAGCTCCAGAGGTCGCCCACATATAGGTCCAGGTGAAGCGGTATCTGCCCGGAGCGGGAAACGACCAGTTGGACCAGCTCGTGCATGTGACCAAAGGGCGGGTACTTGGTGCGCGCCGTCGAGTAAAGACATATGTAGATCCAAACGCGAGGATTGAACAACGCTGCGGATCGCCACCGCTGACAGACTGCGGAGAGCACAAAGGGCATCTTTTTACGCACGGCCATGACTGTCTCGGAAAGATGATCGTAGTACTCCGAAGTACCAAACGGAAAAGCACTGATATCATTGGCATCTCGAACTGCTATCTCGAAGATGCGGCCGAGAACTTCGACGGGCGTGTTTCGAATCGGGTGAAGATGGGCGCGTTCCAGCACGACTGCCAGCTGTTGCTCGTCCAACATCCTGTCGAGCTCTCGCGCCCGGGCGCGATGTACGTTACGGCGCTTCTCCAAGTCGCATAGTACGCTTAGCACCTCTTGGATCTCCGAATGGACTTGCGCCAGCTCGA